>JAABNY020000038.1:9377738-9396491 GCA_015164015.2 Brevimyrus niger
GAGGGACATATTGGTTTTATTATTCTGTATTTTATTTCCTGTAAAAAATAATGCACAATAAAAAGGGTGTCCTGTACTCCTGTACATATCCATAGAACTTTATTCCAACAGTGCGATGGAACATGCAGGTGGCAGACTGGCAGTGATGCTTTTTTGGAAAGAGTGGAGATTTACTCCATGTAAACTCCCCAGCCTGCGACTCCGGATCAGGGTTAATCTTAACGCTGACGCATAAATACAGGTATCAAATGCAAGCAATACCTGCAGACAGCCGTCACCCTTCAATCCGCTGTTATTGCACTGTCAGTAGGCGAGGAGCTGAATTTCTTCTACCTGTAAACTATCCGCCTGACTGTGGACTGATGAAGCCCGGGTCTATAGAAATCCTTTTGTAAGACGTTTTCCATTGAGGTCCTCTGAAATCTCATCCCATCAGACCATATTGGACTAATAGATGTCTGTTGTGAAGTACTGGTAGCCAACATTGTTTGTTTGTGTTTGTGTGTGTGCGCACGCTCCTGCGTGCAGGTGTGTGTGTGCGTGTGTGTGTGTGTGTGTTTTTTTAACGAGGCAGGGCAGGTACAATTAATGCTGTCTGGAACGCCTTCCTTCAATTACCGTTTTTTCAAGATAGTGTTTGTCTGTTGAAATCATTTGTTCAATAAACATATGGAATTGTACATTTCTGAGTGTGCCATTTGTTAAATGAGATTGTGGTTATGTATTATTAAACTTTGGTGACGATCCGATTACATCTTGGGTATTATTAATACTGGAATCCAGATAATTGAAATGAGTTCTTGAAGCATATGAAAGTGAAGAGAATGTCTTTTATCAAGGTGTTCTGCCAAATATCACAAGTTAATAAACACAGACACAAACAGACCCTTCTGATTACTGTGTCATCATTGTGCAATTCATGTTTGAGGTTCACCTGCAGTCAGAACGTGTCCCATGACGATCTCGGACACGTCATCGGGTTTTACCGAGGCTCGTTGCAGGACCTCCCTGATCACAGCAGCACCCAGGTCCGACAGAGGTACGCTCGAAAAGACACCGTTGAAGGACCCTGTCCACATTTAGAAAACGAAATGAATTCCCATAATGGCTCTAGTGCAACATACCTAACCACATAAAAAAGACAACTAACAAATTACGACACCTCCAAAACACGTAAGGAATGTTTATGTTGCAATGCTGTCATAATATAACGAAACAGACAATGACTCGTTTTTCCCGTTTCGGTATATCACGTTGATCTCGACAGCCTTGGCCCTCGTATCAGTCAGACGAAGCTACATTCCTATGACAACCGGTTATTGGTTTAATCGGGGAGGAACTTTACTGTCGTTCCTCTTCTACAGCCAATAGAATATCATCGACCTATCGTCCTACGACGGGTTACCAGCCAATCACAACCTCAGACGTCTGGATCGGGTCAGGGGCAACCAATAAGTGCTATCCCTGAACAGCGATCAAGGAAGAGCCTAGCGTCCTAACAGAATTAAAAAGCAACAATAGAGCAATGAAATTAATCTTTACTGTTTACATATCTTTTTGGCAACTAATTTACCAGCTGTCGCGTCATAGTGTTAATAAAGTATACCTCTAAAGTAAATCGGATTTTAATCAAGTTGTTGTTTATCATTTATAGCTGTTTTTCTACACTCCAGTAGCATGATCGTAATTGCTATTCAATATTTAGGAAAATCGGCAAGAACCTCACATTATTATACGTGACACGTTCAAGTACTCTTATAAAATGTAATCCATAACGTTCGTAAAATACCAAATCGGTTACCGAAATGTATTCTAAACCCAAATTCCTTTGCAAAACATTTGATGCAGAAAATTAAGGAAATTCTGTTTTACCAATTGGGGTCCTTGCAGCAGAAACGATAACAACTGAATCGGCGTTCATTCTCCTTGGCGTTTGAGGGAACCTTGCACAGCAGCAGAAACCTGTATGTCTGAATATCTCACAGACCAACGTGCCACCTAACCACTGAGGTGACACTGGCTTATTTGCATGTAGCCGTAGATCGGCGTATTTCCCAAGACATACACAACTTTCCCTCTGTGGGGGGGTATTAAGCATATTGGGAAGGCCGTAACTTAGAAAGTGAATGATCCTCCTTGTTTGTTTAAACTTACAACAAGGCAGACGTTTGCAATTATATTGAGCATTCAGATCACAACATGCAATTTATAGTAAAATGTAAATATACGGAAGTTAAAAATCAACTGCGACCAAGAGAGGCATATCCTTACGAAGAGATCTTATATGCGCATGCGCAACATCACGCCACCTCATTGGCAGCATCTTACGTATTTCGGGAGCTTCTCATGTACAACCACCACTGAATACAAAACATTCTTCCTAATATATACGTAATTTAGCCAAATAATCTGTCAATGTAGATACAATCATACCTAAAAATTTAAATGATCCAGTTTGTGTACATTTAATTTAAAAACAAGATTTGTGTTTGTCGGTTACCATAGACCGTCCTAAACGTCTCCTATCTACTGGAAACAACGTCAATATATAATACGGTCGATTCCACATCTAATATTTCGCATAAATATCAGAACATCAGACTCCCCCCCTTCCGCCTGGAAGTGCACTCCGCGAAACTCCCTGATGCACGAATATGTTCTAGTTTTAAGGCAGAGATATTTCAACCTCTCGGACATTTCCACATATGTTCGCGGTATAGCCGGGGAGAGGGAAATGCGGTACTTCAACATATATTATTCGTCAGAAAATCTTTACGTTATTCTATTAATTATTCACTGAAATCCACGATGCCGCCCACTTTGAGTAGAAACGTAATTAGTTTGATAAGCTAAACGTAACACCGCCTACTCAAGGAAGCCATACGAGTACAGTGTAGCATTAAGCGGGTGAAGAGAGCAACCTAATTTTCCCTCCGCTACTCGGGGCTAAGTCGGCTAAATAAATTTGTACCAAAGAAGGCCCATGTCAAGTCTAAGAATTTTAGTAAATTCATAACGAAACCACTTACGTAGATATACACAATGTATGAACATTAATACGTTTTCTAAATAGGCACAATAACCTGAACCTTAAGCATTAAGACCAGGCCCTGTCTTGACCTTGAACAAGGAACATAGTGTTCATTATTCTAGTAAATTGTTTCTTTTCTGCCGCACAATTGGTTAAGAAAAACAAAAGAAATAGAAATATGTAAATTTTCGGTAACTCCACAGTTTAAGGCAACACAAGCACAAATTTAATTGTGCATAATCTTACGGACATCTGACACTTATGTTTCACCTTCAGAGTGCATGACAGTAATGAAGGAAATTAAGCACGATTCCTCTGGAAAAGTTACATACATGTCAGACATACACCAAGAAATACAATTAATACTAACAAAGCCTGCCACTTGCAGATAGCTTTATTGAGTTATGCCTGCCCACAGAATTCACATGCAAGCCTGGTTAAACGTAATAATGAAGTCACACACAGACATACTTTCAGTTGTTTATTCCCAAACCCTGTAACACCAATGTACTACACAGCTACTAAGCTATGGTTCAGGCTGTGACATTAAACAGATCCCATTACAATTTGAATTGTGTATGAAGTCTGATGGGAAAAAAAATGGCATTACAAAAATAAGTTAGAACACATCTTAACATCACGACTACATTGAAAGTCCGTTCTCTCTAAAGCTCACCCATTTTACACGGTGTACGCGTTTGATTATAAACCTGTTGCAAATATTGAGTACAGTAAGAAGCATCAAGCTGCATAACAGACATGAGTGCAGAAAACGGTTTCGAATCTGCAGCTTCCAGAGCACCATAACCAAAGGGTCATCCTTCCTGCGTGAGTTAAGTTACTGCATCGAACTTGGTGTTAAATATGGCCAATTTAGCTGACACCGACAGGACGTGGACATCTCAACAACCGGGACTATCGGAATCAAAATGTACATGCCAGGCAAATAGCCCCGCTGCATGTGAAACAAATATGGGGAGAAATTAGAGAGCCATATTATTAAAATTTTTTATTGATATTTGGTCAGTACATGAAAAGGGCTGAATCAGAATAATAGGAATTTCACATGGTATATGCAGAACTACACACAAGTCAAACAGAGGTCTGCCTAGAATGGGAACAAAATAAAAATGAAGTTTAACACCAAAAAACTAAGGACACCCTGAACATTGGCAATGCTATTTAAAATAACTAGACAGAACCTGTGGTGTCATCATTTTGTTGGCCATAGCTGTAATTGCTAGATGCAAGAAAGAAAGAAAAAAAAAAAAAAGTTCTTATCAGGATTCTTAGTACACAAGGGCTGCACTGAACCAGGCATGTTCAAACGCTTTCAAAGCACTGAAGTGTTCAGTTAAACGGTTTAAAAAAAAAAAAAAACAAACCCTCAAATCTACATTAATCCACTGCTTTTACGGTTCTCATTTAGCGACGTAATTAAAAGTTTCAACTGCGGCAGAGATACCACGAGAAGCGAAGAAAAAATACAAAGAAAAAAAAAAAAAAAGGAGTCCCAGCAACTGTGGACAGTATCCTCAGCCAAAACGTTTAATGACACTATTTGTTGGATATAAAAAGCTGATGTGTAAAGAATGTTACAAAACCGTGCTGTGTGAGCTCGCGCTGGAGTCCAGGCCATTCTGGGCATGGCGGGAACCCCCAGTTCTAACCTTGCCACCGGCCTTATCCTCCTGGGGGTCGGTAGTGGAGTCTGTGTCGTTCGAGTGTTGCGTGAGAGACGCGTCGCTCCCCGTGGGCGAGTCCACGCTCTCGTAGCCTCCGCTCAGCTGGTTCATATACCCGGCCCCCTGCCCCGGCTGCCCCTCGGAGTGGTTGGTCAGCTTGGCCTGGCCGCCCGGCGAGGCTGGCGAGTCGTCTTCGATGCTGCTGACCTCCCCGTAGAGTGGGGGACTGCCGCCCGCCGGCCCGTTGGCCACTCTCCCGCAGTCTTTGGCCGGCGCGTCGGACGGGCCGGGGGTGTGGCATGACGACACCGGGCCCTGCTGGGACAGCTGCTGACGCGTCTCCTTGAGCTGCTGCTGCAAGACCAGGATGGTGCTCTGCATGCCCTCCACCTCCTCGTCTAGCTGGATGATGAAGTCGTTCAGCTCTGGGGAGAGAAGCGGTGGGAGAGTGGGGTGGTCACCCGACAAGCTCACAGCTCGTGGATACAGACTCGATGCACTGGGGGCCGAGCCGCCGCTCACCGTCCTGACTGCTCTTCAGCTCCTCGCTGTACTTCTTCTGCAGGGCGAGTTCGGCCTCCAGCTGGGCAATGCGGCCCTGTGAGAGCTGCCTGCCCAGCTCCTGGTTCTCCTGAATGAGCATCCGGCATTTCGCCATCAACTTTTTGCCTGTTTGGCTGTAAAGGAGAGGAGCCTGCCATCACACAATGAACCCATCTCCCCACAAAGAAGGTAAACACCACACCTGCACCAGACAAGCGGCCATGGGCGAAGGCACAAACATCCATATGTTCAAAACGAGTTACCTTTAGGATGCTGCCCGCTCAACCCACCAGACAGCTGTATATCTGTATCACTACACAACATACTGTACCTTTACCTTCAGTACACAACTCGGCATAGCAGACATAAGTCAACGTCACACATCTAGAATATGTGAGACAGCAATTAAAAATCAACCCATGCAACAAGGCAAATTGTTGGATGAAAACACCATACTGGATCGGACCATTTCAATGGGGGACCAGCACTGGGGTGCACCTCTTACAGCATCAAACTGCATGCACAGATATCCATTATGCATGTGGGGAGCAAAACACCCACATGCTCAAGTCTATTAACCACTAAAACCCTCAAATCACATCCTCTGCATCCACTGCAGTTGGGCAGGCTAGAATGTGAGTAAATACAGCATTTGCCATTTTGCAAATATGTGATCAGATGGGCTTCTCTTCCTGCTACGGGGACACAGGACTGGAGGTCATAATTGGGTGCATAACATCATAAACCACTGTTTAAATTTGCCATTGCAACCATGAAGTTGTACATTTAACAAAGGGCAGGATATAATCTATGCAATTGCTCATACAATAATCAGCATATAAATCTGAAAAATCGGAAATCACCATAAGCATCATAAAATTCACATAAAACTACTTTGACTGGCAGGATTTAAGCCACCATGTAACACTCTGCAAATGGATCACATCCTTTTTACCAGTCAGAAAAGCTGAAGTTAAAGTCCTGGCTCATGAAGAAGCTTTATATTATTAAATAGCAGGTTAATCATTCTGTTAGTAACCACAAGGAATATGGAACATTATGTCTGATTGAGACTAAACAATAAAATTATACAGAAATATAGCCGGGCATTACAGGGAAAATGAACAAGTCTTTAAAACCAGTGTTCTCACTTCTGTGTTCAAGGATAGTCTAAGCAAAAACACATTTTAAAAGTTGGCAAGAAAACGGTAATTTCTCAGGCCCCTCAAAATACAGCCAAATTATGACCAGATTCCATAACATTGTTTCAGCAAAGTTTTTAGCACCGATAAAAAAAAAAAAACATTCATGCATTTTGAGGCCGATACTCGCTTTACCCAAATGTCAGTGAAGACATTCAAAAATACCCATTCACTTACCAGGAAGGATGAAAGTGAAATCATACCACACTTTCAAAAACGCACATTTGTCACCTCTAAACCGCTCAGGGCAAATCACCAGAGCAAATCTTCCCCACATGCTTTTAACAAAAGGCCCATATAATGTCTAAGAATTTCAGCAAAAGCACAGTGAAGTAACTAGCTTAGATTTGCAAATGCGATAGATGTTTTAACAATGCATGTTTTCTAAATGCGCACAATGAGAATCATAGCCTTCCTATAGTACAACTTACATTGCAACAGGAATTGAAAATGTGGGCAAAGAAAGTCTTTCGCGATGTAAAGAACTGATACGAGCAGCAACGCATTTAAAATTGTCCCCCTTTTGGAGCTGCACAACAGTAGACACATTCTCACCTGCACAGGAGCCAATCAGCTCACATCTGTACACACTGGCATTGACACAACCTTGGGGCTCAGACAGAAGTTCACACGGCAGCTCGTCACGGACCACGACCATGGCGGCTGGCATTTCATTCAGTCACTTCCCAGATAACACTGGATGAGCACATTTGTTGTCGTTTTTTTTTTTCTGGTTGGTTGAACAAGACTCCCTTTTTTGCACACTGCTGTCAATGCAACGCATTTGAAGGAAATTAAAAACAAAATGTAAAAAATAAAGTTAAAAAAAAAAAAAACCAACAACAACAAAAAGAGTAACTCTACGCGTCTCAGGATAACATGCTCTCTGAGATTATCAAGTCACTTCTTAGGGTCTGACTGGCTTCGGATGACACAGACCTCGAAGGAAGCCAACAGTCTTACGATACTGACTCCCGAGTGCCTTGGATGGTGCAGCTAGTGCAGGGCTCCATTGTAACTTTACTGGAATATTTTACTTGTTCAACTGGGGGAGGAGGGGTTAAAACTAGGCTCTTTCCTCCATTACTCAGTCTGCAGACAGATCACAGACTCCAAACCGGAGTCTACCCCCCCCCCCACCTCCCCATCACACTCGGTAACATTCTAGGGGGAGGGGGAGCATTTGGAGCAGGATGCGACCGCCTCTTCGAAACAGTCCCGATTCCTTCAGCTCTCTGAACGAGGGGAGAGAAAGCTGCAAATAGAAGGTGCACCTGACAAATCGGTATGTTACGCGTTATAAGCGGGACAGTACAAAAATGTGGCTTTTTTTGGCTTTAAAGTCTGAGTCTCGTGGTGAACAGAGCATTTCTGCTTTCCCACCATTCCTGCAGAGGGAGAGTCAGGAAGGTCTTGACTGGGAGTATTTGGGTTGTTTACCTATCAGGTGTAAACTTCCAGGCACTCAGTTCATTTTGGGCTTGCTCCAGTTTGTCTTTAGTCTGTTCCAGTTCACTCTTCATTTTAAGGAAAAACAAGTTGATGGCCGGATCCACCATGGAGGACCTCAGCTGGGCGGCGCGAGGCTGCTGCACTTGCTTCAGATACTGGATCTGGGTCTGCAGGAGGCGAGGAAACCAATGAGCAGAAAAATTCTTCTCCGGGGGCCAAGCTAACCAATGCACCAAAGCATCTCATGGAGCAACACCAGGAGATACAATATAATAGAAACAGCTTGTCCGCTAGATCGGGGAACAAACTTCTGCTAATTATTTCCCTGCCACATCCATGTGTGATACTCCAGACCAGTATTTTCCAATCCAGTGCTTGGGGACCTGCAGACAGTCCTCTTTTCTGTGGGAGCTGGGAGGGAGCAACAATGTGGACTGTCTGGCAGGGAGATATGAAGCAGCAACAACGTGGACCATCCGTGGGTCCCCAAGGACTGGGTTGGGAAATACTGCAGCCTGTCTTTTGTTTTCCCCCAAACAAAACAACGAAATTAACTATCACAGAAAAAAGTTGAAAAAAAGCTCCTCAAGGAAACCTTAGCAGAACTTCTCCGTCTTCATCCCTGTTCAAGGTACTGAATAGTAGCAGTGAATATTCAAGTGTCAAGATGTACCACTTGAGCCTATCAGGGGTGGTCATGCTAAAGTTCTCAAATGGGGCATCTTACTCCCAGTGTTTAATCCACACCCCTCTGTTAATGATCACCAGCCCTGGTCTGCAAGAACAGTGGCTCCACAGTCAAAATCAACAACTACATTTACAGTTCAATTCAGCAGCAAAATAATATCCTTACACTGTGTATATTTGTGCTGCATTAGGTGCTAGAAGGAGGCAACATCAAGCGCTTCGGTTCCAAATGGCGTCGACGGACGGGCTGAAGCCGTCACTTACCGTGCACTCCTGCATCTCCTGCTCCTTGGTGGCGAGCCGCATGACCAGGATGTTCTCCCTTCTTGCCGACTCCTGCTGCTGCTGCTTCAGCTTCTCCTCTGACTCCTTCAGACCAGTCAGGTCATTGGCTGCAGCAGCGCCACACGCAAAGGAGACAAAACATCTAACTATACCATCTGCGAGAGAAGCGTGCCCATCATTTTTCAGTGCCCCGGCAGATGCCCAATAGCGGGAAAACAGAGTGAGGAACAGCACACTATAGGAGCAACACCATGCATACAAACAGGAAGCATCTTAGATACACAAAAGTAATTAGATGATATGTCAGAAAATGTCTGAAAAACAGAGAATAATTAACTAGAATGTCTTGCGACACCTATTTATGCATATTTAAGACGAAACACTTCCCCAGCTCCCAAAATCACTTCTGAAAATGAGCTTACAATTCAGATCTGCGTATTTCGCCTCTAGCAACTGGACATATGCTTCATGCTGCTTCCACCTAAAAGTTAAAAATAAAAATGTCAAACATTCAAACAGTCAAACAACTAGTGAAAACTTTCCCTGGAAGCTAACTTGAAATTCTGAGCGTCACAGAATAAAAGTAACCAGAGAATGCCAATAACCATCCCAGTCTCAAATATCCTGAACTGTTGTTGCACACAGCTCAGTACTGACAAGTGTGTGAGATCAATACGAACATTCCTGACTGTAACTTAAAATCCAAATCTACATTGTAGCCCATTTAACTTGTCAATAAACTTGCATGCAAAGCATCAACCATGAGAATATGATACTGTCAAGTTACTGATATTGAATAGGTTAGCAAGTTGACTGTGGACAGAAATCAAAATGGTTTAAAAAAATAAATTCAGCTTTTTAAAACCACCCAATTTGCTTCCTTATATGGAATTTATAAAGTGAAGCCCGGTCTTAAGTGAGGTGAAACTCTGTTCTGTATCGAAAACACACAAATCTGTTGATGGCCAAAATACGTACAAGCAGAAAGGTAACAATACCACCAAAAACAAACTATAAATTGCACCAGACCAAAAGATACCCGGCTTACCTGGCACACAGCTCCTCCCTGGTGAGTGTCTTCAGGTCAGACTCACTAAGGCGAACCTAAGCAAACAGGCAAAAGAAATCAATGAGGCCACTTAAAGCAGAAAGGAAACATCAAGTAAGCAAAGATATTAAACACTTAAAGAACTGTAATTACCTTCTTTGGTAGAGGTTCCTCATTAGTCATTCTGAACTCTGAAGGGGCACGACTGAAGAAGAAACAAGAGGGGCATTTTAAGACCAATGCATCATTTAAAACGTTTTAGACTATTTGTGAGCCCGTCAGTGCCTGAATGTCATTTAGTTGCCCCCCGATTATATAAAACACACCTCCTTCACATGGATGATTCCCCTGCAAAGGTCGTTACCGAGCAAAATTACCTAATGGGGAAACTTTAAAAGTAAAATCGGTGATGCCTGGCATCTGAAGTAAACACGAGGTATAAAACCAAGCTTAATAAAGAAATGAATGTCCCACAAGAAATGATAAATCATGGTGCAAATGCAGGTATGCCGCAATGAGCAATTAATTACAAAATTACCGGAAGTGGACAGTAATTCATCTGGACATATACATGTACGGCCAGCTATTTTGAAAGTGCTGCAGTACCGTTATTTTTCAAAATTAACTATGCACAAGAATGTTTCGAAACGAAATATAGCATAAATAACTAGCTACGCGATAAAAGTAGTCATTTTTATTTTTGGATCTCACATTACTGCGGAACACCTATCTGGCCTGGTGCCTTCTTGCTTTAGCGCCTGTTATTTTTCTTCACTAGTGCAGCACAGTAGCTAACCGATGCTTCGTCCGAAATTGCATAAATGGATCGGGGGAGCGTAACTATTAAAGCTTACTAAAAAGGCTCGGATTGTGGTGATTTGGACGCGATGGAGGCGGCTTATAACGCGCTACACCACGGAGCAAAACGGCGCCGCTTCTGTAATATGGGTGCTGGATGATACAAGCCATCACGCCGTATGAGCACGCCAGTTACCCCCCGACCCGAACAGAAAAACAAACGCGAAAAACGCACTTTCCCTGCCGCTTACATGGCCAGGCAGCCGGACGCACTCACGGACGGCGACTCGCCTTTGGCCACTGAAGTCGGCCGTGAGTTTCAGCTTTTTAAAACTTGCGATGGGCCAAGCCACGTACCTGCCGGTTTCTTATATGTTTGTGGCTTCTCGCTGCTACAAAATGGCGGAGAAGGAAGAGACTCTCCCACGACCGAGGAGAGACGCTCTTTCCTCCCTAGCCTGCCTAGCGACACCACGATACCAGCCGAGCGCACTTACCGAGTTCGCTTTAGGTCAGAAAACCGTGTAGCCCGACAGTAAATGAAATAATTGCTCAGAGATATGAGTCTTGCCGAGTGTTTTTTTTTATCGCATTTTGTCCTACGCCTGTTCGTACGGGATCGTCAGAGGCGCCATCGTCAATGAGGAGGGGACTGCGCCGCAAAGCATCATGGCAGGGGTGCTGGGCAGGGAGGCGCGGAACCGCCTGGCCGGCTCGCGCAGCACGCGCGCGATTTCCTGCATTTTGTGCTATACCTACGATTATTGCTTGTTTTCCCATCTGTTAAATGTAGATGAAGTGCAACAGATTAATGTAATATCGTTATGGATTTTTTCCTAAATAAAGGCTTGCAACAGTATACAGCATTTGCCAAAATATTTATCGCCCAACCACGTTCCATTTTATAACTTTAAGCTCAACAATAGGATTATGTAATTTATCAACATAATGTCGGGATACACAATAATTTTGTTCCGGACTGCACTGTCAATATCGAGTTCTGATATGCTACTTATTGCCGACATTTAAAGAGAAAAAAAATGTAAAGGAAAATGATACGCAGTGCGACTTAAAACATTATCAAGAGCGCTAGGCCCGAGGCTTTTCGTCCCAATGTTGAGTTCAACAAAATGGAGTGGGGTAAACCACAATGATATAGAGGGGGTGTACGGTGACAAATATGTTGACACCTTTTAAATATAGACAAATAAATTAAGGAATTCTGAAAAAAATCAGATAGTATTAAAATCTCTATTTTGTACTGACACCTCATGTGTAATGTGTCTTATAAGATTACAGCATTAGTTATCGTACGTTGAAATGGTACAGTCGCCAGCAAGTTTAAATTGGAATTTCAAGGGCAACTAGCTCAGCTCGGATAAGGCCGCTGTCGGGCTTTCGCTTTGTCCCAGCTGTCGGACTGTCTCCGTTAATCATGCTGCGCAGGTAAAAATGAAAAGAAAGAAAGAAAAAGGGAAACAATCGAAAGTGCGCTGCACTTAATAATAAATGCTGGATGGCCGACTCTTACGTGAAGTTACCTTACTGGGTATATCCCCGGTAATGTCTTATTGTTAATCAACCATAGTTCTGGTAAATGGATGTAAATCCGATGATTGGCGAGTTGCGTAATTAGTTCCGTTCATTATCTGAAACCGCAAAATAAGTAGTAAACTCTTAATTTGCAGTTTAACGTCTGTCATCTAAGCACCTCACCGGACAGTAGCGTTCACCACTTTCAATTTCTTAATAACTGACCAAGCGTGCGACTTCATATTTTAACAGCTAGTGATTTGCGTAGAAAGATTCCCAGACTAGCGAAACCGTGGTTAGTGTCAATTTTAACTCGATTACCGATAATCTCTCCTAATATTTATCGATGTGATCTGAAACTCCGATAAAGCGTCTGGCTTTACACGTAATAAAAATGCGCTATTAAAAGGTGGGACTGGTTAAGATGTCCCGGCGACAGTTCGACGAGGGTGCTGAATAGGAAATCCTTCGACGGACAGCTCGGTTAAAGATTGGTACAACGCTGCTTCTTTACTAAAATCACATGAACGGCTTAACTCAACGTTTGTTCAAAGCCATTGCTACACGCTGGGCATGAACAAGTTCGAATGGACAACACCGTTCTTCCTTAGTATCTGTCGATTTAAAGTGCCTCTGTTTTTGTTTTTGCACTGGTTTCTGGTAAACTTTAGCAAGTTATTTGACATATCTTAGTATGTGAAATACTCTTTTGTACTTCTGTAGGAATCTTTCTCTGCAGGGGGATAACTTGAATAAATGGGTCTTATAAATGTTTCAATTACAGGTATTCCTTCTGTTTGCGACCTGCCCTGAGCTATCTGGCATCTAGGCAGAAGCACTCGCTCCCCGATCTTACCTATGATTATGGGGCCCTGGAGCCCCACATCAGTGCTGAGATCATGCAACTGCACCACAGCAAACATCACGCCACTTACGTCAACAACCTCAACATCTCCGAGGAAAAGTACAAGGAGGCACTAGCCAAGGGTAAACGCTGACTGAAGGGATCCTGCAGATTGAGCTTGACTTCATATTCTTGTGATTTTTGTTAAGGCAGAAAACAGGATCATTTTGGAAAAGTTATTTGAATGTAACCCAAGGAAACTTGTTTCAGTGGTTTTTAACGGAAGTATTAATCTGTCTTCCGACCTCTTAACGATGGCAGGGTGGGGTGAGGCCAGCAGCCTGTCTCGAGCAGTTTTGGGTACAAGGCAGGGGATCAGGGAATCAGTTAACTACAGTATTATTTTAGTATCAGAAAATGAGAAATGTTCCTATCAGTGTAACTGCCCCACTTTTCCAGAAATGATGTAAACATGCCTTGAGTTCATGTGACCAGAAACGAACAAGCGAAGAGGGTTACGTAGGAAGCTCACTGGAACAGTCCCCACATCCAGAGAGGGTTCTTGACTTGGGTTGTGAGGCACTTTACAGTATTGCCTTTGTTTCAGGTGACATAACGACCCAGGTGGCTTTGCAGGCAGCCTTAAAGTTTAATGGCGGCGGGCACATCAATCACACCATATTCTGGACAAACCTTTCCCCAAACGGTGGGGGGGAGCCACAAGGTGAGCTGAGGACCTGCAGGGAAAATTGGCCCTATGGTTCATGTATGGAAATAGTAATTGGGTTTTGTGTGAATTAGACCAGTGATTCCCAATCTGGTCCTCAGGCGCCCACAGCCGGTCCACGTTTTTGCTCTCTGCCAGCTGGGAGCAAAAACATGGTCTGTCTGTGGGTCCCCGAGGATCGATTGGGGAAACATAGAGTTAGATTGTTGCTGATTTTTCTTCCATTAAGCTTAATCTCTTGGGTGAGCAGAGACCGACTTGCTTGATAACGTGCTTCTTTCACAGGGGAGCTGTTGGAAGCCATAAAGCGGGATTTTGGCTCCTTTGAGAAGATGAAGGAGAAGATGTCTTTAGCTTCAGTTGCTGTGCAGGGCTCCGGATGGGGATGGCTGGGCTTCGATAAGGAGAGCGGCCGCTTGCGGATTGCAGCCTGCCCCAACCAGGACCCCCTGCAGGGCACTACAGGTTAGTCAGACCCTGTTTGGGCTTTTTGGCCTTCCTGTTTTAAGGATTTTAAAGTCATTTGTACGTCTACGTTACTTGAAATAACATCTGCCACAAAAACTATTTAACATTTTCGCTTGATCTGTATCTCTCCTAGTGAGATTAAAAAATTTGAACCAATATAATGTGTTAATGCAAGGCATGCACTCTCTTCTGGGATGACCCACCCCCCAGAATGATGTTGGAGGAAAAGAGCGGCCTCTGGTGGCCAAGCAGGGTACTGCTGCAGCTTGCCTGGTTTCTCAGACATCCTCTGTCTAAAGTAGACCAGTGGAAGTGGGTCGAGCTGGATTGATAGGTCATATTCTGAGGCAGGCAGTGCCCTGTACCTGAACGCTGGCTTATGATATGGCCTGGCTTTGTAAAATATGTGAATGAGAATTGCAATATTTGTAAAAGAAAAAAGTTGAACATTTACCCAGGGGTGTCCAGTCTAGTCCAGAACGGGCCACTGGGAATGTAGGTTTTTGTTGCAAGTCCCTAATTGGATTATTAAGTAGAGGACTGATTGGCTGAAGAGTCCTCACACCTGGGTTTGAACAATTGACCTAAAGACCTGCTTAAACAATGGTTTTGCATATAAGATTGGCCACTGCCCAAAATTAAACGCATCCAAATAAAACAGTAGTCTGTCATTAGTTGGTGGTGGTGTTTTGAGTTGTGCTGACACAAATCTATGCAGGTAAATCATTTGCTTTGGCTAATATCCTCTTTATGGAATACAGAATATTTTTGTACAATGGAAAATGAATGTGTTTCGGTGATCAGATCTTGTTCATGTTTCTGCTCCTCAATTTTTGTTATATTGCTCACAAATGTGCCGACCTGTCAATGAGTAGTATGAGCAGCAAGGACGAGAATGAATATCAGTGTTTCCCCTAAGTTTACAGCTTTGGGGGGTGGAGTAAGACAGACATCGACAGGATTCATGGTGTTCATGTGTTTCTTTTAATGATAGCAGTGGTGATTTGACCCATAATACAGTTATAGCAAGTGTGACGTCAGCTGACAAAGTCCGATTGCGGATGTTTGTCTTGACCTGCAAATATATTAATTGTTAGGCTTTAAAAGTGAGCTTAAAATAGTGATGGTTCAAAGCAGAAAATCCCATTGTGAAACCAAAACGTATTTATTACCCTGTTTGTGGTTGAGATGTCCCTCTCACAGTTTACAGTTTAAAAATCTCAGATATTTTTGTCTGCTTTTCAGGTGGTTTACACAACGTATATTTTCTAACGTGCGCTCTCTGTCCGCTGGTGGCAGTGGGCCCACCTGTGTGTGCGTGCACGTGTCTGTGGAACTCCATACAGAGAGCAGAGGATTATAAAGGCCCGACCGTGTAGAGACAAAAATGACAAACTGTTGTGTAGATAGCCTTATGTCATTTATCCTATTTAGTTTGTTTAATAAAAGGGCAATGTATAGACCTGTTCTGTAGGAAAGGTAACCTTAAATGACTTTTGTGATCTGCAGATCACAAATGCCTCTTGTGATCTGGTGCTATACAGAAAATAAAATTAACTTGACCTTCAAGGGGGGCCAGGATGCCCCCTAACATAATGGTAGGAGATACAGTGATTATGATTGACATGGAGACCGCACGCTGATTTTTAAAAACGTACTAGATCTTAAATGCTAACAAATGCTAAAAGAATGTTAAATGCTAAAAACATACTAGATCCTAAATGCTAACAATCATTGAAATTGCAGACCTTGCTATGTTTTGTTTCCTGTGTCAGAGTAGAAATGTTTTGGCATAACTTACTGATGGGGTTAACCCAGCTGACTGTTGTCATCCTTGTGATGCGATGGTTTCATTCACGAAATAAATACTAACACTGCACATTGTGCAGCTTCTTTGATGCAGATAACATATCTTTTAAAAGTAATATGAGTAATAATTTTTTTTCCTTTTATGGAAAAAGAATACAAAATTCTATGTAAACACAGTGTATTATAGCATTTTACAGTTCAATATTCTGTGTAAAAGCAGTTGTATTTTCCCATGGTCATTGTCACAGTAGTGAGGCTTTTTCTACTAGACGTGTGAACTGGAAGACCATAAAACCCTGTGCTTCATAACAGATTGACAGATAAAGAGAGAGAAATATGACACATGTCATTTATTGGAAGTTCCTCGCTGTGTATTTTAACATTCATTGTAGTTCCTAACCTCCCAAAACTTGCAGATTTGTGGTTTTGAAGTTTCTTGTGGGCGGAGTTACTGTGCTTCACTTCGGGCTGAACCAGTCACTTTTTAACAGCCCGCCCGCAGTAGGTTTAATAGCTTGCTTTCTATGCCAAGCCTCCCAACTGAAACATTTAGTATGCAATGCCAAAACCTAACCCATTTTTTTTGTTCTGTTTGGGAGCTTTTGACACTGGTAGTTTGAGTACCATAGACGGTTGCTGAAATGCGAAATCGTTTTTCATTGGGTATAACTTGTACATTCCCACCAGGCCTGATTCCACTGCTTGGCATCGATGTATGGGAGCATGCCTACTATCTGCAGTACAAGAACGTGAGACCAGACTATGTGAAAGCCATCTGGAACGTGGTGAACTGGGAGAACGTGAGCGATAGGCTCCAGGCAGCAAAGAAATGACTGTGACCCATCAAAAGAGCAACGCTGCAGGCTGAGCAATCCACCGTAGAGCACCGTGACCTTCCCTGACCCATCTGAAGACCGGTCCTCCCTGAACCTCCATGACCCAACGTAATCCATCCAGTGTAACTCGCATGAGACGACGACGGCATCAGCTGCTTGGCTGAAAATGATTCTGGAGTGTTTTTTGTCAGTCTGACAAGCAGCAGAAACTGACAAAGGTTTAGTTTTCGTTCGATTGTGTAATTAAAATTATTTGAAATTGACTTGTTTTGCTTCTTGTGTGCGTGTTTCTAGTAATTCAAACCATGTTTCTAAATCTATAGTCAGGATGTATGGTCAGACGCCATGGCGGTGGCCCGGAGAGACTTCTAATAGGAAAAACGTGTCTGGCTATACTGGGTTGGGTTGTTCTTTTCTTTGTCTTTTTGATTGGCTGACTAGTCCAGTAGCCTTCACCGCAGGTGAGAAAGAAAACCCTTCAGAATCGTCTGCCACAAACCACAGTGAATCAACAGTCCAATTTGGAATAATTTTAATTCGCTCTCCAGTAGGTTTAACCCCCTGTAGGTTCAATGAATGTATGACTTGGCTTCTGAAGTTATCCTGTGATCGATACTCATTGGCATGGACTCGCAAGCGGAAACTGGATATATTACCGAAACAAATTTAATCAAGGCCGTGCAACACTCCTCCTGTGGCTCCAGTTGTCCTCGTCGTTTTGTTATGTTGCCACTGTGCGTACGCATCAGTCAAAATTCATTGGTGCGTGGCCATACTTTTCCCCGGTGACTGATGGGAAGTATGCTGCTTTATCTGGCATCTTCAGAAATTCGGCATATTCATATGCATGAGGGTTAGGGTACAATAATGACACACCATGGCTCTTTCATGTGTGATTTGTGTTGAAACTGTCAGGTCCTGTCGACTTCCTAGGCAGCACAGTAGATGGTGCCATTTTCAAACTTTTTTTTAAAGGTGCTGTCTCATGCTCCTGAATGATAGTACTGCGGATGGCTGTTTTGCGCCTTTAGTTTCCAGGTTTGTTTAAACGTGCAGATGTATGTTGAGGCATTGCGATAAGAAGTTGTTTCGCGTTGTGGAAATAGGACATAATCTCGTAGGGTTTGCACCTTTTCCTTGGCGTGATTCTGCACGGGAGGGTGGAGCTCTCAAATGTCTTTTTTCGCTACTGCTGTCAACTTAACCTTCAGTGGTAATTGATTTGCACCAGACGTGCTGACTTATTTATCCAAATATTGGTTTCCTACAATGAAGAAGTGCCATTGAGTGAAACCCAACAAGTCCAGTCATTGAGAGATGGAGCTTCTTACCCTTACTAGGAAAATGTGCTGTATATGCTTAAAGTTTCAAGACCTTGTCATGTGCACAGTAAACAGTCGATTCCACGATGCAATGAAAATCTTGTGTGATAGTTGTAAGGAGCGAAGGTAGCAGAACGTCCTGTGCTGTTTCAACTGTTGATCAGGGCTCCATATGTGTCAGGCTGGGACTTCCCGCCCAAATGCTTCTGGTCCACTGGAAATAAACCATTTTTTTCCCCTACAGAAATGTTTCCAGTAAAAACAACAGTTTGACAATAAATATAAGGAGCAAACTTTGTGCGCTTTGGACTGTGATGTTTGGCTTCTTGGCTCGCCTTGGCTTTCTTAAAGCTTCATAAATCTGTGCCGTGGATGTATGAAGGAAGGGGTGTGTGAGGCTGGCTCTCAGCAAGGCCTCCTTCATGACTTGGTAGGACATCCGGGGAGACTTGGGCGGCTTCTCAGCAGCAGAGTGACTGGGGG
>JAABNY020000038.1:9396591-9409168 GCA_015164015.2 Brevimyrus niger
GTTCTTACTAGGGTTATATTTCAGTAATGCATCTTCAAGGGTCTGTCATTCTTCTGTGACGCTTTCAGATTGATTCTGTTGTTATTCTGTGACAAATCGTTGTGGCGGATGGCGCCAGCCGAGGTTCGTTGAATTTCCTACAGATGCTGGGCCGGTTGTCTTCCAGATACTCTGAGAGGAAAAACATACTGCACACCTCGGAATACCTGGATTTGGTTCTCAGTGCCCAGTGGCAAGCCTGCTTAAAAACAAACAGACATTCTCACTGTCTCACTGGGCTTTCTGCGTTCTGCTAGGACTGGTAGGTGTATCCTACCCAACCGAGAAGTAGGTCATCTCTGTTTACCAATGTATGATTGTTGTTTTTAAAACTATTTTACCAAACAGGGGCAACAAAATAATAAACTGTTAAAGCTAAGATCTTTAGATTTAAACAATTTATAGAAGTTTTTTGTCCTGTTAAAAATAAGAACAGATCTCTGTGTACTTTTCCTCTCTTAAATCTTTGCTGTGCCAGAAATCATTTCCTGCTACCCCAACATATAAAGTCGAGCTGGCCATTATGATACTGTTTCTGTAACCTCTGGCAGGAGGGAAGGAAAATACCTCAGGTCTCAAGCTTCTCCCTCCCCTAGTTCATGTCTTTTCTCTCTCTTCTCCTTCCCTTTCCTCTCTCTCTCTCTCTCTCTCTCTCTTCCTAACTCTCCCTCCCCCCTCTCTCCTTCTTTCTCTATCCCCTCCCCTTCTTTCTGTATCTTTCTCTCTCCCCCCTCTCTTGCTCTCCTCTTTTTTTCTCTCTCTCTTGCTCTCTCCCCCTCCCTCTCTCCCTCTCTTTCCCCCATTCTCCTCTCTCTCTCACACTCTCCCCCCCTCTCTCTCTCACTCTTCCCCTCTCTCTTTCTCCCCTCTCTTTCCCTCTGCTGTGTGTTCACCTATTTCCCTCACTCACATAGATGGGCAAGCAGCTAGAGATGGGCAGAGACCACTAGCCAGACAAAACATCTGCCACGGTCGAGGGTCCCTTGGGCCGTTCCTGCTTCGTGTGAGAGGACAGTGAGTTGTTGGCGAGTGCTGAACCTCCATGTCTCACAGCGATGGTAATGTCAGAAGAGGAAAATATGGGGACGTGTATGCACATAAAAGACAATATCAGAGACTGTGCCTCACCCTTCCCTGCGCACACATTTGCTTAGGAAGCACCAAAGATAAATACATGAGAAATCCCCTAATTTATTATCACAGGTGGTACTGTGGCTCAGTGGGCCGCACTGTTACCTAACCCTTCTAACTTTGGGAATTCGAGTCCTGCTCCCAGTCTCTCTATGTAGACTTTCCTTTTGCTATGTTGTACTGGCTCCCTCAGCTGCTCCACGTCCCTCCATGTCCACAAACGCACTGTTTGAGTCGACCTTGGTATCTGTGCCCTGGGACAGATTGACATCCCATCCGGCACGACCCCTCTCTTCTCCCTTATGCTTCCTGGGATGGTCTCCCTCTACTCAGCCTACTGGATAAGCAGTTGGAATTCATTTGGGTGATTTACTATCCTCTGGAGAGGGAAAGTGTACAAAAGGTTGCAGAGTTGGGTCCCGGTAAAGGCCCTATTGTTGAAAAGTACTATATTGCTTCAGTACAACAGCCAGCTGCATAAACTGATAAGACCGTCTGTTTAAATAAAAAAACTACTACAAAGTAGCAAAATAATGGCAGCCGTTGACATAAATGTCACCAGCTGTATTTTAGTGAAAAGAACGAATGAGGACTTTAGTAGGAAGGTATTTCAGAATGCGTTATTTGCATAAAGCTGTAGGACCTGCAAACACCACTTTTATCTCCCTGGTTAGTGCACAGATAGGACCAGTCAGGCATTCCTAAGTATGATACTCAAGGTTTCAGGTCCACAGCCTCTATGGCCGGTTGATGCACTAAGAAATAAATGTTCCCTTGAGTGATTAGGATTGGTCTTTACTTTAACGGCCTGTATATTTTTCTGCTTCTTCCAGGCATTCTGTAGTCTCCTGCAGAGGAAAGACAGCCAGGTAACTTGGCATCTTTAAATCTCCTGTTGTGTTTGCATGCACTCTGTAATGACTTGGCCTCCTGACCAGGGTGTCCTCCTGCCCTGCGCCTCATGCTGCCTGGAATGGACTCCAGTCTCCCTACCATGACCTTAATGAGTGCTAGGAGATGGACGTGTTACAGGCGGCGCTGTGTGGCTCCCAGGGCAAGACCTCTGTGCCTGTGATCGGATTGCTGCTGGTTCAAGCCCTGGTCCCAACAGGCTCATTACATCTGCACTGGTCTCTTGATCAAGGCTCCTCCAGCATTCCCCAGGGCTGCTGGATAAACGGCCCGACTCTGCGCTCAGGCCCCAAGGTTCACTCTCAGCAGTGTGCACGTGTTGCGTCTCAAAGGAAAGCAAGATGACGTATACACACAGAAGCATTCCAATGTACCTCTGCGTGCGCAAATGGCAAATAAAGGATCGTTTAATTTATAGAGTATCTAAATGAATCTAGAGCACATACACATTATGAAGAACTGGACCCTTTTGTTTTCTTGAGTCAATAAGTCAACCCAGTTGTAACTGCAAATGAACCAAACAGCAGCCAATGCTGGTTTCCATAGTGTCTTCTGCACCTGTCCATGATGGTGTCTCCAGTCACTGCTAGAGACCTTCATAGTCTGTTAAAGACTCTCCTGACGTGGTCACTGGCTCTCTAAGTCTGTGGGAGCGTGTCGTCCACACATGATGGTGAAGCAGGAGCGCAGCGTGATTGCACTGTGGCCAGAACTCCGTGCCGATGCTTAGCCCCCACTCCTGCTGCACAAACCACCGTCTCATTACACTGTCCAGACCTTTACTGTGAAACCGTACCGCTTAATTTTTTTTTTCTGGATGCTATGCTGTGAAAACACATGTGAGACGCATTCTTTGCTACCAATTTAATGTATTTGCGTTGCAAAGTGCTTTAAGTGGGTCTTGACCAATGTAAAACATGTGGTTTTAGTTCAAAGGAGCTTGTTTGCAGAATAAATAGGAGAAAAAGTGTGAAAGAAACGACTTTGGAGAGAAAATCAGAAGGGAGATTCTTTTGTAAGAGAAAATGGCCGACAGAACCTGACCTGGACCGGTGCTGGAGTCTGCGGCATCTTTCCACTGGGCTTGTTTTGGCAAGGAAAACAGACACAGTTTGGCCTCTACATTTCCAGGGGAGAAAACATGCTGAGGTGCTGAGTGAAAAGCAAGAAGGAACCCGAATCGTCACTGTTTGATAGAAGATCTCACGTTAAGCCTAGTTTTTTCTAAACAATTTTTTTTTGTCTTTTGTTAATATTCTACTTTGCTGACCATTGTTCTCCTTAAATATTCCTTTCTTCTACAGTTAAATGCTAAATAAAATATGTAATCCTCTGTTGAATACCGCATCAAACATTTATTTAGTTAAAAAAAATACAGCTTATATTACATCCCACATAATTAACCTTTTTGCATTCCTTGACATTCCTTAACTGAAAAGCAGCACCCACATATTTTGCTGCAAATGATGATATTAATTCTTTATAAATAATCTGTCCTGGGGTTCCCTCAGTGTGCTCCCAACCAGATCCATCGCTGGATGAAGATGGGTTGCTGTTGGTGACAGTTATTGCTCCTGAGTGCGTCACAGTGCACAACAGGAATCTCAAAAATACACATCTGTCTAAACTAAAGAGAACTTCAGAAAGGCTGTACAATCTGTCACTTGACTATCAAAAATGGGGGGGGGGGCATGTAGTGCTGCAGAATGTGAGAGATACAGGGGAATTCGATTTGATAAATAGGGGCAGTCTTGGCATTTTCGTGAAGGGAAACATAATGAATTTAGCAGCTGATATGAAAGCAAAGAGATGGCCAACAGATGCTACTCCCAGAGTTTCTCCAGAAGGGTGAGCAGGGCGTGTTTACGGAGTGCCATATAATGGAAGTATGGATGAACAAAAGTCGAGGTATAGGCAGTATGTGGATAGATAATGGTAGATAGAGCCAATATGTGCACCAGCAGCGGTAGATAATGATTGATAGTGGCAATAAGTGCATTGAAAGAGATAGATTATGATTGATAGTGACTGTTTCTAGATCGGGAGCAGTAAATAGTGATAGACAGTAGCAATGTGGATAGTAAGAGGCAGATAGTTGTAGACTGTAAATATACATATGGATAGAAATAAGTAGTAACAGTATTTAAATTGATACTGTAGATGCCCCACTGCGTAACAACAAAATGTGTCCTCCGCATTTAACTCATGCAACATAGCAGGGGGCTGCTGATTCAGCACCTGGGGAGCAGTGCTTGGGTTGGGGCAGGGGGTACCTTGCTGGTCAGGGATGCAAACCAGTCTTTCAGACACAAGTGTGCTTTCCTAACCATTACCGCCCCCCCCCCCAAAAAAAATAAAAAAATACAAAACGCTTCATGAATTTGTGAGTCATCCAGTACGCAGATAGGGTGATAGTGGGTGACAGTGGCAATACATGGATAGACAGAGATGTATAGTAATAGATAATGCTAATATGCTGATTAACAGTGGGAGACAATGATTGATATGGACAGAAAGAGGGAGACAGTGTAAGTATGCAGATAGACAGAGCTTGATAAAGTAGAATGTGGATTAATAAATTAAATTAGGTGCTGATGAGAACTGCAGTTTAGTGTCGCTTACTGTTTAATATAAATTGTTTTAAGAAATTCTGTTGTATAAATGGAAGTCGTAATGTTTTGAGATACCATTGATGGACCCTTTTAATAATTCATTTACTAAGACATTTTCCTCTGGATTCCTTCAACAGCACAAAGACCGGCAATTAAGACAAATTGATGCCTTTAATTTGTTGTGCCCTGTGATGGACTGGCAATCCCATGGGGGGTGGCCCTCTGCCTTGTGCCTTATGCTGCCTGGGATAGACTTTGACCCTGAACAGGACAGACAGGTGGAAGATGGATGGATGTATTTAATAGAGGACTTAAAGGGATAGATGGATGTAATCAGGGCCAGTAAAGATAGACAGAAAAAGGTGACGCAGCGCTGAACTAATCTTAAGTCAAGAGGTGTAGTTACAGTGTAGAGCCCAGGGACGCATTGATCTTGGAGTCTTGGAGAGGATGAACATCAGCTAACAGAGTCCAGGTGTCCAGATGGAGATATTACTGTGATGTCCAGGTCCAGACAAAGCAAGCCCTGAGAAAAGGCATATAGATCCTTCAGAGATAATCTCTTGGGGTCAGAACTGTGGGCTTCTCTACTGTGTCCACATATGGCCAGTTCATCAGGAAGACTGGGGATTGTATTGGGGAACTTTCAATGAAATCAATCATTTTTATTTACGTTATACAAAGGGAAAAAAGTGCAGATACTATGAAAAATGATCTTTGAAGCCAAGAACCAGAAAAAAACTTGGCTAATAATCTAGTTGTATTGTTTTTGCACACAGACTTTGCTGATGTTTGGAAAGATTGTGTCATTTGCTATTGCGTCCATATTTCCTATTACATTACATTGTTATCGGGGATTAAACAATATTTTATTTGGGCTGCTGTTGTTACTTCTAAAAAGTTTGTTGACAATACTGTCAAATACTGTAAGGCATTGAAAGTAAAACAATACCCAAGCACTTGGCCACAGTCGACTAGTTCCTACATTTACTGTATATTATTACAGTCTGCAGAGTACATATGTGCTTAACTCTCATATACAACAAAGAGAATTGGGTGTATAATTTTATCCTAATCTCTGCATCTTTAAATACTCTGCCTTGGGTCCTGGCAGTTTGTGTATATCATTATCACTCACAAAAACAAACAGTACATACTGTAGAGATCAGACAGCAAAATAGATGTGTTGATTCCATTCTGTTCAGTAGGGGGAATTTTGGAGTAATTGCTAACATTCAACATAAACAGGAAAAAACACTTGTGCTTGGTTAAAGAGAGAAATTTATTTTAATTCACAAATAAAAAGTTCAAATTATGAGTGCATTACTTCACTGAATTTGTCTTGTAAAATGCGCAAGTGATTCCAAGAAGTAATGTTCCGAACTAACATTTGTTTGCTTGGAAGCCAGGGGGCTTTAGGGCTGGATTAATTTAGTGCTTTACTGAGACTAAACATTTCTTTTTGATCCCTATGGTAAGATCATCTGATGAATTATATATAATCATGCATTAATTCCAAGAAGATCGTTAATAATGAAATTCCAGTAGGACTCACAAAAAAAGATACCTTTTTATGAATTACTGTAAAATTATTTTTTCACACGAGTGGCATGTTGGCCTCACAGTTGAAGTCTTCTTGATTCCCTGCTTTCTCCCACCATTCCAATAATATGTTAAGGTGAATTAGAGTTGCCAATTTGTCTCTGCGGCATGAACAGTGTGTCTGGCCTTCCTGAGTTATTCCTTGCCTTGTGCTCATAGCTTTCGGACAGTCCCTGGACCTTCATTATCCTGCAGCGGATATGGAACATAGATGGACGATTCAGGCACCTTTGTGATTGGCCTTCTTGAGCCCTGTTCTGGTGTATCTCTGTTGATCCTAACAGGTTCAACCAAGAAGCCCATGGGTGAGGTTCTGTTATCTGCCTATGACACAGTTATGTTCTGAAATCATGTCTAAAAGCATTAGTAGATTTTTAGCTGTCTAAAGACCCCATTCATTTTCAGCCATCTTCCAAAACAATTTATTTAAGCAATTTGTTCTTTTATTCCAAGATATAATCCCATTGGATTTTATGAAAGGGATAAGAATTTTGAAGTGATTTAGCATAGCTTGGAGATTTTTATTGGGTTGCTCCTAAGAATGCATGTAAAATTTCAACTGATCAACTCCCTAAAAGATCACTTAAAGATGTCTAATGATATTGGCATATGTTCCAGAATGCTGTGGTGTCTGTCTGTCTGTCTGTCTGTCTGACTGTCGTGTTCAGTCCCAGGGCTTTATGATTTAATCCAAGGCGAGGTCCCATTATTCAGCTCACTTTTCAGGAGGAGAGAAATTGCTGGAATTCAGGAAACGGCAAGTTCCAAAATTCCAGCAGTTATAAAATTTGTGGTCCATAGAAAAATGTAGGACTGTAATTCTTGTAATGCCATTGTGAATGTGAAAATAGACTGTTAGCGTAGCTTACAGCAACTGAATTTAGCATAGATAGAGAGGTGGAGGATTTCCCACACTAAAAAAGAGCAGCTTTGTAGTTACACACATCACCTCGCTGAGAGAGAGTGAAGGCTTTATAGCGATATTTCTCAGAGAGGGAGTGAAGAGTTTATAGTGATGTATCTCACAGGCCAAGAGTGAAGGGCTTATGGCGCCGTGTCTCAGACAGAGAGAAGCAAGCTTTGTAGGGATACTACCTATAAACTGAGGAAAGAGTTTACAGCATTTGCTCGAATGACTGGAGGATCCAATTTCTTAAATGTTGAATGGTTTAACTGAACTGAGAGGGAAAATAGAATTTGTGCCAATGGACAGACAGGAAAATATATGTATCTTTTCCCAGATCAAAGAGGATTATTCTTGCAAGCCATTTCATCTATCTACCCAAACATGATCAATGACCGCAAGGTTGACCCTTTCATCCATCTTCCAACGGCTTATCCGGTCCAGGGTGGATCTAATTACTTGGTTATTGTTCAATGCCTTAGGAAACAGAACCTTGTTCAGCCCCTGTTAAGCAGGTGTGGGGAGGTGCCTACTCTAGTTATTGCTGAGCAGTAGAATAGTTTGAGGAACTCCTTAGCCTGGTGGATACAGATGTTGGAACCTTCTGGTGGATCAGAGTCTATCACTGTAGCTGAGGTTCCTATGGTGATCAGAGACGTCCATGGTGGGAAGGGCCGCATGTTGGTTCTTCTAACTAGAAGTTATGCAGAAAGAAGATAAAGTGTCCTTGGACTAGACAGCAGGACTGGTGGTCCCTATTTTTAAAAAGGGGACTTTCAGGGCATTTTCCAGTTACAAGCCTTCCTGGGAAAGCATGTGTCAGGGATGCTTTGCCTGATGGTCAAACCCAAGATTCAGGATGGACAATGTGGGTTCCAGCTTGGCCATGGAAGAATTCTCCATTGCGAAGTGGTGTATAGGAATATGTTAACATGGCCTACATCTGTTCTGTGGGCTTGGAAACATACTGTAGGTGGTGCTATAGGGATTTGGGCTTTGGAGCTGCTACTGAGTGGTACTTAGTCCCTGTATGCTGATGCAGAGAGAACTGGGGCTTCTTTGGCTCAAATCAGCTGAAGTGGATCAGGCTTGTCATAAAGATGCCATTCCAGAGGAGCCGTTTCGGGCATGTCAGGGTGGACGGAGGCCCTGGAGAAGACCCTGGACATGCTGGAGGATTTATATCTCCCAGCTACCCTAGACCTGCCTTTGAAGAGGTCTTCAAAAAATTGTAACTTTTCATAATTTTTTATAATAATTTACCTTTACTCTGGGGGGTGAAATGTGTGATAACCATTTAAAAAATCAATAGAAAAATAAAGTAATTTAATTTTCTATTCAAAAGATTTATAGAAAAATTATTTAATGTTTTATTCCAAATGTTATTATTATTTATTATTATTTTTTTTAATTTATTCCATTGATTTTTTTTATTCACCTGTATATACATGAGTTGGGCAGCCCTAGCAATTTTTCTAAAGCAGAATGACTTTGCTGATTCAAATTTTATTTGTCACATACACAATCATACACTGCATGTAGTACTATGCACGGTTGTGTATATGACAAATAAAATTTCTATTACTATTTCTATCTCTATTACCTTGGCCTTGTATGTATGATAGGAAATGCTAGCTGGTGTTCATGTTAGTAATGGTAAGTTCATACTACACAACTTTTGTGTGTCGTTACTTATGTCACCTGACTGTGTTATTATGAATGTCACCTTGATGTGTCGTTTATCTGTGTTGTTTTGCTTCTATCCTGCTGTATATTTCTATCTGTTTGTGTTGTTCTGCATTTCATCTTCTTGTAACATTCTCAAACACTCCAATCATTCTCCAATGTGCTTTTGTTTTTTCATAGGTATTGAACAACCTGCAATGGCTGCTTCTGCCAAAATCACATTAGGATTCCTTTACTTTTTCTAATCCTAGATAGTGACATAGTTCATCCACATTACCTGTGCATGCTGTGTGAAAACATGCTATACAAATAAATTAGTGTACTTGGGATGTCAGTGACAGAGAGAATAATAAAACAGGACATGAAGCAAAACAACACAGACAAACATAACATCGGGACAACAAGTACAGAGCATAACGATGCAGTGAAACGGCAAGGGGAATGACATATCAAAATGACACATAAGGAAGACAGGCAAAATGACAAACGACGCATATAAAGACACCATAATGACGTCTTGACATATTTGGTTGACATGCAATACATGGGAGTACTAAGATGACAATAAAGTTCAGTCAGGTGAGCGATCAACACAGACAATCTCATTGTCAAAACAGATCTGCCACAGCTGAAGTACAGTTTAGCCAATTGACAAAGTCAAATGTTTTGTTACATGTTCAGTCGTCATGGACTATAGTGAGCTATTGACATATTTTTGGCACAAATGGAACCCTGTATAAATGAACGGTACAGCGAATTGGAAAGTTGTGTAGTGTAAATTTAGCATTACTAACATGGTCACCAGCTTGCATTTCTTATATCCAACCAAGGCCACGGTAGTAGAGCACAGATCAGTAAAGTCCCCCCAGCCAATAGTGCTTTAGAAAAATGGTTAGGGCTGCTCAAGTCGTGCAACTGTCATCCTGGCTCTGTAGCGCAATGGATAGCGCATTGGACTTCTAGACTTTGATTGGGTGATGTCATTCAAAGGTTGTGGGTTCGAGTCCCACCAGAGTCGTTGGGTTTTGGGCAGTGGTGGCTTGATGTTTAGGGAAGTTCACTTGTAATCGAAAGATTGCAGGTTTGAATCCCCCACCAGCATATCACCACTGAGGTACTGTCCCCAGGTGCTGAATTAGCTGCCCCCTGTTATGTCATGAAAGTCACATTTGGGTTAAATGCAGAGGACACATTTTTTTGTTGCGTGCTGTGCTGTGGTGTGTTAACACTGATCACCTAATTCTAAAAAAATATCTTTGGAATAAAAAATTAAATAATTTTCTATAAATCTTTGGAATGGAAAATTAAGTAAATTTGATTTTATTGACAGTGCACCCTCCATACTTTATGGCAATGCATGCCAGTAAAGGGAGAAACCTCCTTCAAATAATCTGATGAAATATTTGGTCAAAAACACATATTTGTGAAAACTTTACACAGGTATAACATTTGTGAATCACATAAAAGGTTATTTTTTATCTTCCTAATTTTCCTTGACAGTGGTCAAAAACAATTGTACTTTCCCTCTATAATTCAAAAAATGGCTTGGCCCTGCTCTTTTAGTGCCTGTTAAACAATCTCATGATCTTTCCAAAAGCATCTCTGCAGTGCAGAAGAAGCAGCAGTATTGTATTTCATTTTTGTGTAGATTTTTGTTCAGTTTGCCCGAGATGTCGGAGGGGTGAAAAACCTAATTTAACATTTCATAAACAGACCCAGAAAGATGCAGTAAGTGGATTGTGACAGTTGGATCTCGTTTACCAGCATTGATGAGTTTCAGCTGATATCTGATGTCACTTGCGATCGGGGGCAGCGTGTGGCTCTGTGGGCTAAACCTGCATGCCTGTAATCACAAGGTCGGCAGTTCAAACCCAGCCTCGGCACGTCCATGGGTCCTATAGCAAGACCCTTAACCCCCAGCTCCATGGGCACACTACAGTAAAAAGAACAAGTTGAGGGAGGTGTAAATGGAATTTCCCCATGTGGGTTAATAAAGGATTGACTATTATTAAAAGACTAGATGAAGGAAGATCACCTTCCTGGGTTGGAGATAATCTTGTATCATCCTGCAGTGACATTAAATGCAGTGATGTAAGGACCTGACAGTGGTACAAAACAAAATAAAATGATCCTCATCCATGCCTTAACTGGTCCATCACCAAGAGACAAATCACACCACAGGGTCACGTTACTTATCCATTCATTTTGTCACTGTCTCCTTTCATAATGGGCTTTAGCCCAAAAGAAATCCTGTTAAATATAATGAAAGGAGACAGTGACAAAATGAATGGATAAATAACATGACCCTGTGGTGGACAGCAGGGAAGGAAGATGGCTGGATGTTTTCATTCTTCTGAGTTCCTTGCCCAGAACGAGTCGTGTCTCTCTCATAGTCTGCCCGAAAGCTTAAGGTATCAGTGCCGTCGCTGAGATGATGCGACTAACGGCTCGCGGCGACTTCAGAATGCTGGGGTCAGCAAGTCAGCAAAAGTCTGTGATCCGGAGGTGCACCTTTTATTCTCACACCACTGGAAACCACAGCAATGACATGACACACAAAAGTCAAGCAAAATACTCGAAGTTTGTTATCAATCCATTGCATGAAAGAAGTTGGCGTCCAAGACGGATGATGGATGCATAAAAGAAATGGAATTCTCTGAATTGGCAGCCAAACTGAATATTGCAATATCGCGTTCATAATGCTGCAGCGTATAGCCAGCACCTGGAGGCGATTTGGGACACTTTTGTTGCCGAATGGATCTTCGGTGCCCTCAGGGAGAATATCTCACCAAAATCGCTCCAGTTGTGTATTGCTATACATAAATGACCAACACTGCAACAACTGGATAAAGTAATAGCTTTGCAACAAAAATAATCCAAAATTCATAAATATAAATGACAATATAATAAGGCTAATATTGCATATAGTATAAGTGTATATATAATATCAATAACTGCTTGTCTATGTAGGTATGTGTGTCTTTACACTGTATACACTGTATGTGTCTTTATGTGTGAGATGGAGGGGAGGGGCCAAAAGGTAAGTCCACTGTGGGAAAACTCTACCGATTCACTGCACCTTCTTTCTTTGGTATGTTATATATTCGCCTGCTCTGTCTCCTGTCACAGTGAATTCTTTTCCATGGCGCCCACATAGCATTTTTGTGTGTGTGTGTTTCTTGCCAAAATAGTTCTTTCTGATTTTTGCATCTTCCCCTCATACTGCCTCAATCCCTTTTCCCCCCTGTGCCTTCTCCATGCACCTAAGACTGGAATCCTCACCAAATAACCACCTGTCTGTCCCAGGTCACATGTTTCCTTTGCTGTTGACTCTTTGACTCTCAAAACGCACAGGAGTTTTTGGGATGATTTTCTGTGATGGCGTATGCATTCATGCAAATAACTGGGAATAACATTCCCAGCAGCTGTGTGTGTCTGTGTGTGTGTGTGTGTGTGTGTGTGAGAGAGAGAGAGTATTTATTTATTTAAGGAAGAGAACATCATACCTTATCACCTTTGTGTATTTGTGTGTGTGTGTGAGAGAGAGAGAGAGAGAGAGAGAGAGAGAGAGTATTTATTTATTTAAAGAAGAGGACATCATACCTTATCACCTTTGTGTATATGTGTGTGTGTGTGTGTGTGTGTGTGTGTGTGTGTGTGTGTGTGTGTGTGTGTGTGTGTGTGTGTGTGT
>JAABNY020000038.1:9409268-9448572 GCA_015164015.2 Brevimyrus niger
TGTGTGTGTGTGTGTGTGTGTGTGTGTGTGTGTGTGTGTGTGTGTGTGTGTGTGTGTGTGTGTGTGTGTGTGTGGGTTTCAGCAAGTGTATCTGCATTTGTTTGGTGGTGCTTGGGTTCTCTCCTTTGCCAGGGGATTTTCCAGGCCCGGTGCTTCATCTAGAACCAGATGTGTCAGGGTTACTGAAGCCAGCAGACTGATGCAGAAAGCAGTAAAAATAAACCTTCAAAGCATTCCGGTCTTCTTCCTCTTTTAGTCTATATACTCCCATTCACTTTGTATGGCTTGATAAGTAATTTAGAAAAATGAGGCATTTTCCACGTTGTTTACAGTTTGAAAGGATTGTGCTCACATTTAGATAAACATTTAAATATATTGCTCAAGTAAATGATTATAGCTTTGCTTAATTTATATAAAACATTTTTTTTTTTTTAGATTTCTCTGTCCTGTGGCTAGAATTGGCTAAATCTCCCCCTGAATCCAAAAACTTTGGAAGGAACAGCTCACTATTTAATAGAAAAAGGAAAACCAATTTGGAAGGAATTTAACATGGAATTAAGAAAAGGGAAAGTTATACAGGGCTGAATACGTTTAACAGGGCTGCTCTTTAATCTCTAGCTGTTTCAGGCAGGATTTCCAGGCCTCATTAAAGGCATGATTTTAATTCTGTCTGTTGTGCTGTGCTGGACTGATCAAAAGCGTTGGCAGAATGTAACTAAATTAAAGTATCGAGTGCCTGGTTATTATGGGTCAGACGGCATTGTTCAGTTGTCAGTTGTCAGGTTAATGAGTGTTGGAACCCTGTTCAGTACAGAGAGATTTAATGTAACGTGCAGATTGATTCAAAGACTTGGGTAGGCTTTTATTAATAGGGTGGGTTTATAAGTTAAGGGAGCGAAGGGGGCGGTCTGTCTGTGACTGGAAGGTCGCAGGTTCGAAGCCCGGGGTGTCTGACCAGCCAAAACAATATGTTGCATTGGATGAAAGCGTCCGTGAATAAATTAAACGTGAAATGAATTAAACACTGAAGAGCTGAGCTTTCAATAGCGTTGTCCTAATATTCTTGGTTGAAATCATAGTGTATTCTTTCAGATTGAAGTGGCTGTCTCAGCAAAAAACAGCTGGCTGCTCTCTGTCACAAAGGTGGCGACCTTCTCAGTCCTCTCCACAGCTCCAGCACTCTGCCCCCTTAAAACATCAGCTACTGGGATCGCTGGCTTGTCAGCCACACCATGTGGAAACTGCTCTCTCCGACATCCCTGAGCGCTTTGCCAAAATAGCGCCTCAGCTTATCTGTAAAAATGTGGTCAATGACGAGCCACTAAATCTGCTGTTACAGAAGTTCTGATAACAGGAATTAGTGAAGCTCAATAAATTTATTTAGATGTGAAGTGACATGAAAAAAATATCACGACTGAACTGTAAAATATAGTATAGAATCACTTTAGTGTATGAGTGGCTTTAGGTAGCAGAGCTGCTGTAGAAGATCAGACTGTCAGGGTGACAGCAGACTGATCTGACATCAGTCTTTACTGCACGATGAAGCAGTTATAAGCATAAAACAGTAAGACAGATAATAGAGGGCCGCCTAAAGATAGGATAATGTCTTAGGCTCAGTTTCATGTTTGCACTTGGGGGGAGCAAAAAAATATATACCCTATGTGTTAACGCACGTATCTGATGCACGCATAACTTATTTTATCTCGCTATTTTGGGTACCAACAAACCATTTATGCAAAGGTGCAAAGTGCCAGCAGAGAACATGTAATGCTGGTCTTGCCAATTAATTGCAATTTCTACTTAGGTGGCTGGGGGGAGTGGGACACTGCCCCCTGCTGGCCACATCCAAACTCCACCTGCGGATAAAATTAAGGCATTAAACTACAGTAAGTCGACATTAAGGCAGATTAAACAACGTGGAACATGGTACGGTGGCACAATGTTCAGCACTGTTGTGTCACCCCTTTGGGCCCGGGGTTCGAGTCTCTGCCATGGCTCCGTGTGTGTGGACTTCGCATGTTCTCCCTGTGTCCTTGTGGAGTTTCCTCTGGTTACTCTGGTTTCCCTCTACAGTCCACCACGTGTGAGTGACTGGTGTGTGAGTCCGCCCTGTTATGGATTGGGCTCCCATCCTGGGTTGTTCCCTGCCATGTGTCCATAGGTTCTAGATCCCTGGGACCCTGAATGGGACAGGTGGTTACAGACAATTAATGGTTGGATGGATGGATTAAACAACACTAGGACAACACTAAGCTGCCATTAAAAACAGTATGACAATAATAATATTCACATTAAATAACAGTAGGACAGTATTAAGTCATTGAAAAGCATTAGGATGAACATTAAACTACAGTAGGACAACAGAAAGGTGAACATACAGCAGACCGGCAGTGAGACAGCAGGCATGTGGTGCATCAGTGAGGCAGTTTAAGGGCCGAGGCTGGACACTAGTGGGACGCCAGTGAGACAGACAGCAGTACTTTGCATTCGAGGGTCATTTCTGACTCATATGTTAAGCACTTCCAGCTGAAGTGCAACCTAACTGGTAGAAGTGGCCTGCGATTCTTGTTTTGATTATACTCACTTGCTTTCAGCATCCAACTTTTCAGATTAAACTTTTGCGCTCTTTGCTCTAAATACAGTGTCGGACTTGTTTATAGCTATCAGAGTTACATCATTGTCGGTGTAATTACCCTTTTTTTCCGATCGGTCCTGCCTTGGTACTTCTTCCTTTCTGTGAAATACGAGGGGCTGAATCTGGCAGCTGAGGTTAAGCTAATCGAAGGTTCTCCCGTTAGTCTGCGCCAAGGGTCACGGCTGCGGGCCCCGCCGGAGATGTTCACCAGCCCTCCCGGTGGCTCCCCGTGCTGCAGGCTGCCTTGCCGACGCCGTCAGGCACGAGTCCTTCTGCAAGTGTGTTATTAACATCAGCTAATGGAGAAGCTGCGAGACAGACTAGAACCAGAAGATCATGCTGCCTGCTCACTGCTCCTGAGTTATTTAATGTCATTTAAAATGTTTAAATAGCTTGTTATTGATGAACAATTAAGTAGCGTATTACTCTTGAAACTGTGGCTAAGTAAAAGTCAGCGGCCACAACTTTTTTTTTTTTTTCCATGGACACATTTCTAGCTCGAAATTAGTTTTCAAGATGTGTTATTTTTGGGGACTGATTCAAGATTTTATGACATCACTCCATTGCCAAGTGGAAAGAAGAAATATAGGGACTCCTTTCAAAAGAAGTTTTTAGTACATTTATATTTTTAGAATGTTTTTTTTTTTTTAGATTTATATTAGACGTAATTGTTGTCAACAACCCCGTAACCCTGTACTGGAAAAGCAGTTGCCGATGGATATATATCGCTCAAGAAACAAGAAAAAACATATATCTTTGGGGTTGATAACATCGACTATGTCAATTCCGTCCAGTTTTGTTTGTCAGTTTTACTTGAATGTTGTGGAATTGTCAGTGTTTTAACCACAAAAAGCCATGTTTTCCCCTGGATGAAGCCTTTATAATTACTTTTTTCTGTACCAATTTTTTTTCTAATAAAATCTTGTGTAGAGCCCAGTGGTAGTTTTCAAAACTTTTTGCACTGACTTTATTCAATCATTTATACATAAATAAAATCTGCTGTAAAATGTAGCCCTTATTAAAGAAAATTCAACTAAATTCAAATGTACAGTGAAATTGGTTATGTACAATATAAATAATTATATTAGTACAAGAATGAATAACTCATTAAAAAATCATTCAGCTGATAAAAATCTAATACTTTGTAATATGTCAATTTTCTAATAAATTGATTTTCATCTAACACTCTGCTGTAATATACTGATCATTTTTCTTGTCTGGTTGCCCACATGGGATGTCATGGCGTCTGAATCTCAGCCCCATTTGATTTCTGTCCACCGTGTTGTGAGGGTTTTCCTGCTTCAGGGATCCTCATACAGTCCAAAGACATCCACTTAGGTTAACTGACATCTCGAAATTGGCTGCTGCTGTGGGTGCTGTGGTGGTGGGGGGGGGGGTGATGTATATATTACCAAATGTCCCCACAATGTAATAAAAACCTGTTACTTTGATGTTGCGGCAACATTTTTTCAGTCCCCAAAAGGGTAAACTCAATTTTATAAAAATCTGTGATTGCAATCAAAAAACTAAAAATGTCAAAAGTTGTGCATTGCATTTGGTTACTTATAGTTAAGGTTAGGGCTGGGTGAGGGTTAATGGCTGGGATTAGGGTTATGTGCATAGAAATGAATGGAGAATCTCCACACAGGTATAGATTCTCTGTGTGTGTGTGTGTGTGTGTGTGTGTGTCACAGAGGCGGACAGCTCGGGTGTGGGAATGAGGCATGGCAGACACAGAAGGTGGACAACCCACTTGCGGCTCCAGAACACAAAAATGCGGTTTATTACATAGAACAGAAAACACTACCAACAAAACAAAACCAAAAAGACCATGAGGGGACAAAAACTAAAAAAAAGGATTAACAAAGGCTACTGGATACACCTCTACCATCAAACGCAAGCACATCAGAATATCAACAACCACAATCAGAATATCAACAACCACAATCAGAATCAGAATATCAACAACCACAATCAGAATATCAACAACCACAATCAGAATATCAACAACAATCAGAATCAACAAACCACTGGGGAACTGGACAGAAACAGGAACTAAAATACTAAGGGGTAACGAGACTAACACCGGACAGGTGAGGCTAATTGACAAAAACCAGGGAAACGGGGCACAGATGAAACTAATAAACTCAAAGGAACTAAAAGCAGGGAAACTAAGAACTGAACAAGGAATCAGAACACTGGGAAATTACAGATAGGTAAAGACACAAGCAATCGCACAAGGAACAGAACAAAAACCAAATACAAAATCAGACACAAAAACCAGAGTAACTCAAATAAAACACTAGGGAGCAAAATACAAAAACAGGGGCGGTGGGATGCAATCAAAAAAGTAAAAATGGCAAGTCTTGCATTTTGTTTGGTTACTTATGATTAAGACTAGGGCTGGGTAAGGGTTAGGCGATTAGAGTTTTCTTCATAGAAATTAATGGAGAGTCCCCACAAAGGTATAATGCCTGTGTGTGTGTGTGTGTGTGTGTGTGTGTGTGTGTGTGTGTGTGTGTCCTACGGTGCCCTGACATTCCATGGAGGATGTACCCCTGCCTTATACTATGTGCTGCAGGGATTAGCCTCCAGGCCCTGACTGACCCTGCTATGCATAAGCTGTGGATGAGTGCAAAATATGTCTATATTTAGACTAAATTGAGAATAGAATAGAATAGAATAGACTTTTCTGAAATGTTAATCTTATACAGCATATATAAAACTCTTTTTAATAGAAAACTAATTACATTAATATAATGTTAACATTAAACATTTTTAATGCCCAATTGCTGCTTGGGATATGGGACACCTATAGGTGATGATATGCAGGGCAACATTTTGAGCAATGTTGCTGGGGAGCTGCCAACCAAGTGAGACAAAGGGCAACTCATCTGGAGGTGGATGATGGTGAAAAGTTGCCCATTGACAATCAAAGATTTCGAAATAGAAATTTGTTGCTTTGATGTCAAAGGGAAAGTGCCCGGGCAACACTGGTCAGCAGCATTGCTCAAAAAGTTGTCCTGTGTCTCGTCACCCTAAATGCTGATTGGTGGAGGCAAACACCCCACACTCAAGAACCTCATGCATGCATGATTGAGTATCGGATCTTACTGCTAATTAACTCACAATTACACAGCTGGTTTCATATATAATAACCAGTATTGCATCTTATTGAACTAAAATGCTCAGCAACACATCAGACATTATTATTAGTTATTTAGCTGTGAACTTGTCAGTCAGTAACCAATCAACAGTGAGCTGAATAACCCTCTGCTGTTACCTTTGTATCATCGGACACACAGACATTCATAATGAATCAGGTATTGCTCACTGACATCTGCTCTGCTGTCTTCAGTATTGTGCCAACTCTTCAGCAACACTCCATTAACTTACTCAGTACCATGCTGCCCCGCGGCATACCTCCACAGCCAACATATTTATAGTAAAATGTCATGGAAGCTCTATTTCCAATATAAATTTCTCAAGGAAACCGGCTCCTTGGGGTACTTAGCATAGTCCCAGCCCTGATGGCTCCTATCTCAATCCAAACTGTCGTCAGTCAACTTGACGTCCATAGGGAAACAATATTCAGCAGAGCATACTGAACACAATTAATTACGGACTGAAAATGATCAAATGAAACATTAAAATTAATATGAAATAATATTGTAGTCTATAAGTTACTCCACAAATACAAACATTTATAAAATTAATTATTTTTTTGTGAAATATGTCATCTTGACCAGGATAAGATAGTTGAACATGTTAGAAGATGAATGAAATTTTTAGTGAACTTTGAAATTTGAAATTAAGAAGTAGTCATTACTACATACTGTATGTTTTAATACCCTCTTATGAATTGTTTATTACATGTTAGGGAAAATTTCTTCATACTTTCAATACGAGGCTAAAAACGCAAACTTTCCATATTGCATATACTGTAAAAATATTAAAAAATGGTTGTTTTATTTTTTATGTATGTATTATAATCAGCTATTTCATTCATTTATTTTTTAAAAGGTAGGGGCTCGAGCCCCCAGTGAGGCATGGCTTAGAGTCCCCAGTGAGGCAGGGGCTCGAGACCCCTACTTTTATTTTATTTTTATTTTTTATTATTATGTTTAATTTAATAATTTTATTTTTAATATCTGTAAAGCACGTTGCGCTATATAAAAAAGATTGACTGATTAGTGAATTTTATTGGAATTTATTTTAATTCTAGCCTCTCTGCCTTTGGTTTGAGTAACCCTGAGCAATATCCCAAGCTGTCCTCACAGGTTTTGGATTAGCTAACCTTCTCTCCTCTAACCCACTTCATTCTGTTCTTGAACTGTCCCTCCCAGTATAGGTAGATTTTATTGGTGGAAACAGAGTTCAATAGTTGTCTTATTAGCTGGTTGTATTGTTTGGAAGATGTTGTGTAGCTCCTGCTCCAATATTGCATACATTTATACCTTGGCTTTCACTGGAAGCTCAGCTTAGCTGTATTTATTGGCTCCTTGAAAGCCATGTGTATGGAACATGCTATTTGTCTTTCTTGGAAAAAAGTGTCTGCTAAATAAATGTACATGGGAAGTGTGAAGCCCGCAGATGTTTGCTTGAGGGCATTTGGCCCCGCCTTCCTTAGCACCTCCCCCAGATGGCCGATGATGTCAGCGTTGCTGCAGCAGCTGCTGGACCAGTAGATGTTTTCCTATCCGAATGGGAAATGGTTCTTCATGAATACTTTATGAACTGTGCTTACACAGAAGACTGCTAGGAGAGTGTCAGAGAGTAGACCACAGTCTTATTCATGCAGTAAAATTACTAAAGGTCTTAGTAGTTTTACCTAAGTGTAAAGTAATAATGATAATAATAATAATAGTATAAACCAGAAAGAAAACATGACTCAAATGATTAATTGTGATATATTTTATATAATTGACACTCGATCTGCTGGTGGTGTGAGGCATAAATAGGAAATTCCGTTTTCTCTATGCAGGATCAGCTGTGGTTGCTGTCATCATGAAGTCGGTGTGACCAGGCGTCACTGGGCTCACTGAGTGGGCGTGACCAGGTGTCACTGGGTGGGGGTGACAGGATCATCCATGACACAGAAAATAAGGCTAAAACACATATGAAGAAAATGATGACCCAAGTCCTTTTTGTGTAGTGGATTGTAGTTTAACCAAGGAGACCTCAATAGATAGTTTGACACGAGTGTTTCTTTCATGAAACAATTTAAATGAGTATGTGAACAGTGATTTAGCGAAGCCTGTCTCTTGGTCGTCCGTTCCATCGACTCTGAAGCCGACGGATCTGGCTGGGCAACTAAGCAGGAGGTGAAGGAGTCAAACCCCGGAGCAGGCAGGAGGCGAAGGAGCCAACCCCAGACCAGGACGGGGAGCCGAAGGTGGTGGAGGGGAGGAGGTGGGAGAACCAAATAGCTGTAATGGCAATGAAGTGGGTTAGACTTACTCTTCATATAAAACTTGGTCCGATGTGATTGGACATGCTTGCGTTCATTAGATGTCCTTTGAACTAATTCACTTTAATTTCTCACGTTCAGAAATGCTTTTATTGAAAGAAAGATATCGGGGCCCCAAATTGAGCAAGACAGATTCAACCAATCAATATTTTGATGTAATATAATTTCAGCAATGGACTGCATGGCAATTAGTGCTGTTTAATATACCATTCAAATTCAAGGCTGTTAGTTACTTTGTAGGTTTGGCTTTTCTCTTTTTACTTGGTTCTTGTATATTAATATTATTTTCCATTTATTTTATCTAGCTAGCAAAGAGCTGGCTGGCTAGCTAAGTAACTTTCTGGCAGACAAGTTCATTTCGCTGACCTGCTTATGATTAAAAGACTTTGATGAATTGGACTGATATCTTTCCAGGTTAAGAAACTATCTAGCTACTCGTTAGCAAACGAAGAAATACTTTAGGGCAGTGTTTTCCAGCCTGGTACTTGGGGACCCCAAATAGTCCATGTTTTTGCTCCCTGGCAGGAAGTTTGGAGGGAGCAAAAATGTGGACGGCTGGGGATCCCCGAGGACCAGGTTGGACAACTTTTGAATTTGGGTTGTAATGAATTATGTAGGTCCTGGGGATAAACCAGCTGAGAACCTTTCCTTGACGGCATTATTGAATTTGTGTGAATGTGATGCTTGTTTTATTTTGTTCCTCTCATTTGAATAGTCATCTTGTATTTAATGTTCAAATACTTCCCAGGGCTATGTTAGCTCAGTGGGCTTGGGGTCAGTGCCTGTATCCAGACGTTTGGAGATTCAAATCTCACTGCCAGCAGAGTAATCATATCTCATTGGGTTTTTGAACAATTCTTAAATCCCAGTTGCTCCAGGAACCCTACTGTCCGATCTTCATTTGTATCTGCTAAATGGTAACTATTAACCTGAATGTTAATGAATGCAGAAGTTCCACTGAGATCTGCACCACTGAAGGTGACACATCAGTAGGTACTGTAATCTCCGTGATCATTCTTCAGTTTTCCTTTGTCTTTCGTTTGTCTTTTTGTTTCAGTGACTCTTCCCCCTCATGAATTACAGTTGATTTTGTATCTGATGGTGATGTTTAATATCAACACTGTGTTCAAGCCTTAATTGCTTTGCTAAATTGACAAAATACCCTACCTCATTTACTTGAGCCTCAATATCTGACAATGCAAATCACTGCAGTCTCATACAATTCTTTTTTAATTTAGTGATCAGTGTTGACACATCCCAGCAGTGAAATGTGTTCCTCTGCGTTTAATCCTGCGACATCAGGACATAGCAGGGGGCAGCTAGTTCAGCACCCAGGGAGCAGTACTCTACTCAGGGTACATTAGCAATGCCTTGCTAGTCAGGGATTTCAATTCACAATCTTTCAATTACAAATGCATTTCCCTAACCATTACTGCCCACTTATGGTTGTTTTTGCGCGTGTGCTGATAACATAGCCTTGTCCCAGTGGTAAGAATCTCAGTTTCATCTTTTTCGTTGTCTCTCTCTTCTAGAATAAGCAGGTAGGGCCACAGTCATGCGCATACCTTTATACTGACATACTAATTCCACCCGTAAAGCATTACTAGTGATGAGGGAATGCAGCATGCAGTCTTTATGTCCACTTTATTTGTCTGTTTATTTAACGGTGAAGGGGAAAGTGCGTGCGTAAGGCAAAAGGAATCTACATTTTCCATTTCGCATAGTGAGAAAGAGGCCCTGTTTCATGCACAGGCCCCTTGCATTAAAAGGCAGGCCGCTCCCTGGAGTCACTCAGCACACTGCAGTCTTGGTTGCTCTCCAAATGACTCCACTACCTAAGAGTCAGATCTGAGCCCGTGACCCCTAATGAGAACAAGAATATTATAATATCATTTATTTGCTTGTTGATTTTTATATTACAGGTGTGTGTGTATTTTTTCCTTTAGAAGGAGTTGAAGCCTAGAAGAAGAGATTTAAGCAGCAAACAAGGTATAGATGGAGTTTGATTATGGTCATTTGGGTTCGAAAGACCAGAGTAAATTTGGGTTTTTTTATGACAATCTGAAAGAACAATGACAGGAAATCAGTGCATGTTCTGGAATATAATACACACAGTATAAAGCCTGCATATTGTATGCATTACATTGCATTATTAAGCTAACTAAACATGATACCCACAATAAATACAACTGCCAAAAAAGGTAAACATCATAAATCATTGGAATAAACCACACACCAGGACTCCACTCAACTGTGATTATCACCATCCACATAGTTTTTTTCTTCATTCCCTTGGATGATATTCAATGATGACCAACAAATGACCACCAGTCTCAGAGTAGCGACATTCTATTGGAGGAATGAGACTGAAACACCCCCTGCCATTGGCTGCCACGGAGAGCCCGAGCAGTGACACTATCTCCATCATGTGGTATGGTTTGTATGAAGGGCTCTTTTTTCTGTACTTTATTGTTGGCTTTTTTTTTTGGTCCCATTTGTTCATAAGGCTTCATTTGGAAACTTTAAGGGCTATTTTGGTACTTTTTAGAGGACTATAACCCTTTTATTTTGTTATTACTCATGGTTTGCATCCAATAGTATTCCTTCTAGTGTTTTATAGGCACAATCTTCCATATAGAGGCAACCGATTTATCCAACACACTGGATTTTCCTCCTCAAGCGAAAGTGTTCTTCAGTCATTCTCTATAGTCATTTGCCAAGTTGCTGAGCTCACCAGACACTAATGATTTACCAAACAGTTGGTGTTTGCTAAGTCTGAGGTTTTTGCCATGTCTTTGATCAATTTAACTTAATCTGTTTCTTGCCTCTTAGTTGCCAGTATTACTTGCATTTACACTTCTTGAAGCGTCTTGGTGTTGGCAAGAGAGACAGACTCCAAAAGCAATTTGGAATTTGAAGACAGTTAATGAAATATAGATGATGGCTCTCTGAAAAAAAAGAGCCAAGGCAATACATGTTTGGCTGAATAAATACTTTTGGAGTTAGTTTTATTTTATCTTTGTCTGTATTACGGTCATACGGATTACCCCCTAAATAGGTAAGCAGGGAATTTAAAAATGGTATAAGTTCCGGCCCGTGCTGATGTGGCGTCCTAGGAGAGTACCAGTGCTGGCACCCAATAGTGACATTATTACCTGAATAGATTAAAGGGGCAGTTCACCCCAAGACTGAAAAATGACATGTTTTATAGGGGCCACGCAGCAATCGTATCACTGCGCCGAAGATCCCAGCACAAGCTTCCTGGCACTCGCTACTGTGCCATGACTCAGTCGGTGTGTGGGGTTCGGTAGAAGAAAATAGTTCCTGCATTAAACTGCTCACTACAAAATCTGTGGATTATCATGAGTAACTGGATCATGATTTCTGGTAAGAGACATTGGGGCTGAATTTTTCAAATATATTTTTGATGCTTTAATCACCAGAGAAAGAATAGAACTGAAGCTCCCACTGAAACATTCCATTTTACAGTTTTAAACTGCCTCTTTAATTGAGTAGAAGCCCTTTTTAACAAGGACTATACCTTTCAAATCTATTGGATACACTAAATACCAGCTGACAACTGACATTTGAAAAACAAATGAAAAATAAGGCATGGTTAGTAAACTAAAAGGTATCAATGATTTTCTGAACTGTGTCTTTATTATTTATCATGCAAACACCCTTTATGATGTTCTCTGCGGTAATCTGGAGCATTTGATCACTACTTGGGGACTAAGACATTGGAAATAGGCATTAATTAAAGACAAAACAAATTAGTTGCAATTATCTAGCAAAAATTAATTCATTTATTTGTATAAATGTTTACTTGTTTGTTTGTTTATGGGCTGTCTAAATCTTTAAAGTGTTAATAAGTTGGCTGTCTATAGCTAGCTGCCACATGATTGAAACCTTGAAGTAGATCTCAGCAGAACAGTGAGCAAACTGGATAAATATTTATATTAATAATGTTTTCTTTTCTGAATGTTGACATAAGGTTAGAACTTTGGCCTTGTTTCCGGTTGTGGTGGATGGATAAAAACATTGAATCAGCCATGTCTGTCCAAAGCTAACCTGCATCACATAGTGCCCTGGAAATGATATCGACTGAATGTGTTTTTGGTCGGTGTTAACAGCATAACTTCAGATTTTTCCACTTGTGGTGACAGCCTCCGCCTTTTTCACGTGGAATGATTTATTAAAGTTGATTTACTAGAAGAAAGAATCACTCTAAAAACAGGAAAAAACACCAAGGAGCTTAAATGAGAAGGAAACCCTCTAAACTGCAAACCGCACTCTTTTCACATTAAACCTAAGACAGGCATGTATGTATTAAATATCTTCATATTAAAACATACGTCAAAAGTCTTCTCACAGTGAACTGCTAATGTTTCCTCATTTCATTCTAATACATTGCACACTTGTATATTTTGTGGCTACAACAAAATATATGTGATCTCCCACTGCCTATATATAGAGAGACGCATGGAATTATTACATGAAAGATGCGTGGAATCTGGAAATTAATGAGAAAAGCATGAAAAAATTACAACAAACTGTTTTAGATCATTCTGGTAACCAAACCAGAACTGATGATCATCACTCCAGAGCCTCCCTAACAGATTTAGTAGCTACAGAGATATATGATGTTGCAAGCAAAATGATATTTCATCATTATCTGTGAAGTTCATCTTTTTATCATTTGCATTGGAATTATAAGCCATTTGCTCATTCACAATTAACTATTTTTGCAATTATCTATAATAAATGCTCTTGCCATAAATCGTACCGGACCTCAACATCTGTTTACATTTACAGCTTCACAAAGCTGCAGATGTCCAAACATCTCCAGATATACAGCACTGTCTGAAATCCACGATCTAGATCTTGATCACAGATGCAGTCTGGGAATTCTGCCTCTGAAGGGATGGAAAAAAAAAAAAAACTAATGTGATTCATTATATAATTATTAAAAATAACTAAAAATACTCCAAGCTGATAAATGTACATGTAAATCAGCTTTCAATGTTGCACAGAGGAATAGGTGAAGCCTTGAGTCACTGTGTGAGTCATATAATTTTTGATACAGGGTGATGTCAGAAATGCCAATATCCTTACTTAAAGTAGCTTTTTGAAATAGCAGTTTACATCAGAGGCAGCATTTGCAAAAGAACAAGAATTAATCTCAAAGGCTCCAAAGAAAGAAAGCAGCATCCGATTGAGTTTTTATTTCCTTCTTTCTTTCTTCCAAGAACCTGGTACCCCAAGTACAAGTTTATTTCCCTGTGGATATGTGTTCCCTGAGCTTACACCTCCTAAAGACTCCTTGATTTCCTTATGGTTGCAGTTCAAATTCCTTTGTCATCCTCCTAATTATTTAAAGATGATTTGATCATTATACGGAGCAGTGATACACCCAGTGGCCAGCCTATTAGATACACCTGCTCACTAACGCAGACACCCTGCCTCTCCAAACAGCAAAGCACATGGCTGTGACTGAATGTAAACTGCATGCAGAGAGGGGTCAGGAGGCCCACTTACTGTGCATCAGAGCCATAGAATGGCTAAGATGCTAGATCTAAGCAATTTTGAATGTTGTGCAGTTGTTGGTGCGTGGTGGACCCAGCATCCCAGAAACAGCCACCCCCCCTGAGATTTTCACACACTACAGTGTCTAGAGTTTACTGTGCATGGAGTGGTGTACAAAAAACATCACTTCTGTGGGCAAAAACATCTTGTTAATGAAAGAGGTAAGAGAAGAATGGTCAGCTTGTTAAAGGTACCAAGAATGCCATTAGCATCCAGCCCAGGGTACAGTATATGTGGTGCCTGACACATCCAGAAAGAGGTCAGAAAATGCGAAAAAAGTGGTCGCAAATATGGATGGAGTTCAAGTGGCTTTCTCAATTTGACCAAATATTCAAATGTACTACACTTTTACAAGTTTACATTAATAAAATCGAACATCATCTTTTTGATCTGGCCAAAATGACCAGCACATTGTCACATGTATGCATTTAATCCTAATATTTAGTCAAGCAAAAGTTTTGTAACCAAAGCAGTTTGTCAAAAATGATATCACTGGAATGGAACTGGCAGTTAGGGCAACGGACTTCAATGGAAATTCATGTCTGTTCTCTCCCTTCCCACAGGATAGGGCTGACTGGCCTCTTGTCTAATTATTCATTTGTTAGTTTCTTTATATTTCAAATGCAGTTACAGAAAAAATAGTGTTTTAAAGTAGTCTACATACTCTCATGAAAAAACAAGAGTGGAGATATATGCAGAAAGGCTAAAAATGAGGGCTAATCAGATGCTGAATATAAGCAAACACATTCTATAGGTAACTTTATTTCTAATAGCTGCTGCTTACCTGGTTCTGTTGTTGACTTTTTGTACCTTCAGTACACTGGCGTTAACTCCTCAACACAGAGCTTATCCACAATATCTGATCAACACAGGGCTTCACGAGAGATTTGTTTTAGGAACAGACCAGCAGTAAACAGCTCATCTTGTAATCATGTAAAGCAATTCCCTTTCGTATGGCTTGTATAAGAAAGGTCTGGGTATTATTTGGCTCATTCATTTATATGTATGTTTTAACATAATTAACAGGAACCTATCAAACTCCACAAGTCTGCTTCTCAATGCCATGGTATACATTATCAGTATAGCAATCAGCAATTGCTTTAATGTTCAGTTTTTTTTTTCTTTTATCAAATACCGCAAATGGTAAATGGAATTTCAACCGTTGCTGCTGTTTGTTATGTAGATACCAGAAAGTCCACTTTCTGTGATGTAATTCCTTTTTAAGCAGGTAACATCTTCCACTGCAAATGCAGCGCGACTTCCTTTCTACAAAATACTTATAACCATCATAGAGAAAACACTGACCCTTTCACATTATTCGCAAACAGCCTTGTTTTTCAGTTGCTGTTTTAATAGGCTGTCGATTCTGCATACTTTGTGTAATATTTTAATATTCTCAATGCAGTAATTTCTGACACCTTTTACATTGATTACCGTTCTAGAATCAATACTGGAATTGAGGGATTTAACTAATCCCTTTCCCGAATAAGGTATTTCCCTAATTAGACAAACATAGTGGTCTCTGTTGATGCAAAGGTTGTTAGTCATTAAATAAAAAACAGCTGTTAACCTTCACATTCTGATCTTCTAATCCTCCAATGAAAGGGAATGAAATCCTGTTGCACAGTGATTAATCAAGAATCTCAATTAGACCAAACGTGTAGGTTAGCATAATCTCTGAGGACTAACTTCTTTACACAAACAACATTTTAAGAATTAAACACAGAGCATAATTTTGATTCAATTTGTGATTCAAAATACGGCTGCTTGCAAACAACTTGATGTTTACATACAATCTAGAATGGAAAGCTATTTATATACAAAGCTAAAGTTTCATGCTGCCGATATGACCAAGCCTATTGTTGCTCCCTGATTCAAGGTTTCCATAATTGTTGTAGCCAGGGCAAATTTAATAACAGTTATTTTGACTGCTTTTTCCTTACCAGTAAGTCATGAGATTTGTTTTCTTGCATTTTTCTCAGACTAAACTCCGAATTGTGCTTTTCTGACAGGTTTTCCCTCTTGTTTAACACATATACCAGAACCAGCTGTTTATGACTGTGTCTGGTCTTACTCTGAAAGCTCTGGGCTAGGTCATGTGTTCAGGATGACAGGATGTAAGTGATGTCACTTCTAAAATCCATCCTTCTTGGTTCTTCTGTTTGTAGTCAAAACTAGACACACACACAAACAGGATTAAAAATCAACTGGGGTGAACTGCAAGATAAGCTTAAATGCTTGGAGATTCCTTAAAGGTGACGTTTATTATATTAATAGATAGGGGTGTCAGAGGGGCACAGATACCCTGTCAGATTCAGGGGGCCCAGCAGTTTAAAGGGGCCACGGGGCGGGGGGGGCATGGATACCTTGTTAGATTCAGGGGGTCCAGCACTTTAAAGGGGCCACAGTGGGGGCATGGATACCCTGGCAGATTCAGGGGGCCCAGCACTTTGAAATTACATACAATACATAAAATACATAAAATTATCTGTAGAATTGGGCAGGAAGCGGAGAATTTCTACGTACGGCCTTTCTAACTGGGCATTGATATAGCAGAGGCACGTTTGGGGGGGTGGGGGGGGAGCAAACAAGAGTTATACGTCTTATATCGTGTCGACTGGAACAAATTACTGTGATCCTCCTGTGTGCCAGAAAATGTCATAGATGTGAGTGACAAAAAATAGATGTTTTAAGTGCAACAAGTGACTTGATCTTGAAGACGGGGGGAAGTGAATTCTTGCAGACGCGCTGTCAGTCCTGAGTTTCGTTTCCTGGACACACAACAAGTGTTTTACCCCAAACCATAATTAAACATGTCAGATATCTGAAAAAAAAAGCATGAGGTTCTTTGAAAAAAAGATGATCTGCAGCAGCGTAACACAAACAAATTGCAAGTGTCAATGAAAGACAAGCTGCTGCTGTGTTCATGCAGGCAAACGACAGACTAAAGCTATGCAGATTTATTCATGCTCAGTAATGAGGCTATATGTGTATAATACTGTATTTGGGCAGACATTTGACCGCAAAGGATAAATCGGCACCCAAGGTGCCTGAGTTTAGCTAAATTAGCTATTGCTCCTTCTAAAATGGAAAGCTACTGTAGATCAGCAGACGTGTCAAACAGAACTCAGCTTACACCATGATAGTCCATACCACCAGCTCGAACCCAGGACACCAACACCCCTGGAGTGACCTCAGGCTTCCGTGCAGAGACACAGCAGCTTCCAGGGAGAATAGTCAGACACATATGGACTGGTTTTAGTTCCACAAATCTTTCTTCACTACATCTGGAATACCTTATTCACCCTTGCTTAATGTGTAATGTTCCACCATGACAAAGGGCATCTAAATATACTACAGGAGCTGTGATGATATCTGCAGATTGCACAATTATTCATGGGCTGCAGGACTGCACAATGACCGTGTTACTGTTTCCAACTGGTTTTTTAACTTTTGACTTCGTTTTGTATTTTAATTTTACCATGTACGTGAAACTAAAAGCAATAACCTCACTTGCATTCTTAGACTTGCAGACTTGTCATTCATCACAGTTCCTCTTTAGACCACATTTTCAGCTGGGGAATTGATAATCAGAGGGTTTTTGTCCTCCCTTTTCCATTCTGCATATCTGTTCCATCAATTCATCTTCTTCATTTTCTACCAAAACAATCTTTAGGCATTTCTGCTCTATCTACTGCCTCCTACTGGGGACCATCTAGCCCCAAGTTATCAAATGTTCAGAGGGACCCAAAGCTTATCAGCAATATGTGTTTTGAGGACAAATAGACTTTCTCAGATTATCTTGTGTGCTCACAGTCAATTCCCTACATCCCTGAGCTGGATTGCTGGGCTATATTTACCAACCCCACTGGCTAACATTAACAATTAATCCATTAATGTAATGCTTTGAAAAGCATTTGTCATTTGTTCTTTTTATAGACACTATTTTCCAGGAGAACTACTCAATTGGCACCTTGGAAGGGATTGATTGCTAAATATTTTTCAGTTTTTTTTCAGTAATGGCATTTATTTTTCTGTTTTTCAGTTTTTCAGATCCCAGGGAAAAAGAAAAATATTATAAACACTTTACCTTTTTTGACAGGTCACCTGTAAAAATGCACTTTACTAAGATAAAATTTGGTTGATTGATTGATTCATTAATCATAGAGAACATTGTTGAATGAGTTTATGTTGAATCGTCTTTCACAGAATGTGTATGTAAAGTTGTCATTTTTAAACAAAAGTGAAGATTAAAATAAAAAATAAAAAGTACATATTTAACTACTGAAATCCAAGAACAGAGATGCCTACAGAGTTTGCTTTGTTTTACTTATGGTAAATGATGGCACCAACACATAAATTATAAAACAAAAATAACAAAGGCTTTGTAATAATAATAAAAAAAAAACCTTAAGCACAAAGTTTTGACATCACATTGAAATATTCCAAAATTTTAATGTATCATATAAGTAATGAACTGAAAATCCATTGGTTTATCCTTATGCAAATGAAATAAAAACCATAATATATAGAAAATCTAGAACGATACGTCATGGGATTGTTAAAATACTTTGAGGTGGACTTTATTTGTCATTGTCAATGGCTGATTTTGTTATCTGTTGAAAATATACATTTAAAATAAGTTCCACTATACATCATTGAAAGGGATTAACAGGTTTCAGTGGTTCCGTGATGCTTGTTGAATATCCTGCCATTCCTGAGCTATTGTCTTAACGTTCCCTGATTTTGTTCAACAAATACCTTTAGCCCTATTCTCAATGGACCTAAAACAATTAAAATACAAAATCACCTGCAAGCCTGTCTTTCAGCAATGGGAGTGACACTGTAAATTATACAATGTATTATAATTGTTATTTCTTCTTATTTCTCGAATTTACAGCAATTAAACTGCATACTCCTCACTTTTCGTTAGCCCGTTGACAATGTTTTCGAATGCTGGTTATTTACTGTGCAGTATACTGGGAACAAAGATGGAAATTTCATATCTAGGGACAAATTATCTTCGGCCAAGCACACATGCTTTTCCTCATATACAGACTGCTTAAAAGTGCATGGTAAAGACTACATAAGATTGTTAGTATTTTTTAAGTACTATATTCTCTTAATTATACTTAAAGCAGTATATGTTTGCTTGCCATAGCCTGTGACAGTTCGTCAGATTCCTTGGGAGAGAACCAAGCATGGCTCCGTCCGCACGCCTTTGCGCTGCCTGACGCTGTTACCACTTCCCGGGGATGGGGACGCCGCACTCATACCAACCCACGAAGGTGTGAGGGGTGCGCTGACCGATGGGCCCGAAGCGCACTGGCTCCTGCCGGTAGGAGCGGTAGAAACCTGCAATGATATCAGAGACGCCATTAAGTCTTTCGCTTGATGCTTTAGGTAGCCATGTTGGTCTCCAGGAGTCAAGGGCGCTTTCAAACATGGTTGAATTTGCACCCAAAGTACTTTTATAACTTTTGAACATTTTTGTTTTTTTCTTTTTTTCTATAACATTTAACTTCTATTGCTGAAGGACCCGGCAGTGACATCACTCTACTGAATACGGGACTCAAACCAGTGACCTTACATTCGCAGACACAGCTCGGTGACCCACTGATTTACACACCATCCCCAGGTTAGGCATTCAGGATTCCCTACAGTTTTAGTGCTAACAAACAGACATGTCTCGGACAGCATTTTTCCCCACAATATACCTGAAACGCTGAATCTTCCATTGGATCTATAGGATATATGGGCGCTTTAGCTTATCCACCTGAGCATCATAGTTTTCTGCTTTCACTGCTGTTTTCTGCCTTCTCTGATGTTACCTTGCGTGGTGGGCAGGAACTCAGAGAGGCTGTGTGGTCCAGTCCGCCCCTCCAGGTAGGAATCCACAAACTGGCAGTGGTCTTCACCAAAGCCAAACGTGTCACCAATACTGTAGAAGGTGTCTGCAAATATCAAAGATCACAGGCCGTAGCTGAATTTCAACTCTACTCACACGGAAACATTAATACGTCGTCGTTATTTTAGTGAAGTGAAAACCCTAAAATGGGTCGGTTTAACTTTAAAAGTTTGCCTTTACGGAATACTGGAAACACTGGAAAATCTGAATGGGAAATGCCTTCGTTATGGAGAGGGGCGAGCGGAGGACTGGGCTGAGCACCAGGGTGTAGCGTCGGGTTACCTTTCAGTCCCTCTCCCATGAAAATTTTGTACCGCAGCGAGTTGCACAGGACGACCCCGACGAACTTCCTGTACCACGTACGCTTCACGAATTGGCTTCCTTTGCAGGTGCTCTGCGCCGTGTTGTACTTGAAGCTGAAGGGGATCCAGATGGGCTCCCCACCTGCAGAAGATGCAAGCAGGCAGAACCTTCTGACGGTGGAAATGACACGGGCCGTACAGGAACAGCATGCTGGCCTGAGTGGCTCGCTTCTTCAAAGCCATAAACCATAATCAAACCAAATTGCTTCCACTTTACATTCAAATGTGCTGCGTTTAGTTAAGACAGTGATAGTTATATGTGACTTACCAGGAGGTCTTTCTATGAGCAATGGATCATCTGCAAAACAAGTCATATAAAAATAAAGCAATATAAAAATATGAAGTAAAGACAAGACTAGAAACTAGAAGATACCAACCTGACTCAGTAACGTATGTTAACGTGTCACTGATCGGGCCCATTCCAAATATATTTTTTGCTTGCACTTTGAAGTAATACCTGTAAAAAATGTGAGACATTAATCTCCTCTGGAAGTGCTTCTAATTTATATGGATATTAATAAAGTTGCTAGGAAGGGAGCAGACTGAGTTAAAACTGGCTGTGGAAAGCGGCAGAGCATTCCTATGGAATGACTGAAACGCAGCCGCGACTTTCCATGGTGACTCGTGCAGAAACTTCCTAAACGAAATCACCTGCCGACATAGAGCAGATGCTGGCCTCAGCATCGCTGACACGCAGCAATGCTGCGCTAATTCACCCAGACCACATGTGCTTCTCCTGGCATTCCTCTGCACTTCCTTTCACGATCACCGAGCTTTGGTGAGGTCGTTAGAAACAGACTTGACCAACGTACCACATGGAAGTTAGAGGAAATCTGAATGGGGGAGACGTCCGGCTGAGTGCTTAGACTAAGTAGCGGTGCAGTGTGAGTTGTGAAGCACATGGCCTTTTGATACGATCGAGAATGAGAATCAGTGGTTGCCTCGATGTCTTATTAAGACCGTTAGCCTAAAGCTACCTAGTGACTGTCATGTGACCTACAGGATTTCCTCAGCAAATCCATTCGCATCTTTATCTCATTAAGTCGCCGACCTCCATAAACAGTGTTATTATCTCTGTGACGAACAGATCAACCCTCTACTAATTTTCTAGCTATGAGAAAGGGAAATCATTTCAATTTAACTGTAACTTTAGAAAAATAAGTAAATTACAAATGTTATCATGATATTGGCAGATGCTATGTTATGCTAGACAGCTGTGTTACATAAGGCTGTCTAATCGTGTCAGAACTGAGGCTTCTCTTATGAGATCAGTCACTGAAAGAAATGCCATCTTTGTTCTGCACTGATTTGAATAGACATGCGTCACGTGATCATTTAAGCATGGGAGTGTTCCAGAACAAACATCAAGGTCTCTTTAGCATGTCAGTCATCAAGGCTGCTTCTGGATTATCGAACAGCTCTATGATGGGCCTATGTGGCCCAGCAAGGGTGACAACACCCAAAGGGGTGACAGTAAGCATTCAACCTTGGTACCTTCCTGAGCTATGAACTGCCTCATTGTGGACACGGTGAAAGACAATTCATATAAAATGTAAAAACGTATCTGAGCCGCGAGCTTCAGCTGAGCCTGGAAGTCAGAATTTCCACATGTGAGGAGGTTTCAATGGGACCATAGAAAAAATCCTTTTAATGAAGTATAACTGCAGATGCACATGCGTTAGATGGGAATTAAGGAGCCTCGTTGCATGGTTCTCCTGCTGAAACAAGCAACGTAAAGACGGGCGATGAAAGGTCACAGTGGAATGAAGCCCACAGATGAGAACATATGACCACTAACCCCAGTTTAATGCTACACTCCTTAATAAGTAACAGATACTATTACTTGTGTCACTGTTAACTTCTTCTACCTACAAACTACACCATATGAAAGAAACACCTCACTGACTATACATGACAGTCCAAGTTCAGAGTATAGGCAAATGCAAAACCGGAGAACCACGTGTGCTACTTATCAGTATGACTCAACATCTCAAGTACAAAGTCAAAAAGATCGTGCAGTTCGTTATTTTGTTTATTGGTTTACTGTTTGTGTTTCATAACGAGGACCTGATGCTCACAGTTTCCTTGTCAAGTCTCAGTTTGTCATTTAGTGGGATATGGGTCATGATGTGACATCTGTTGCCTGGCATGATACTGAACCGCAGTCAAAGACAGTTTTATGTATTTGTTGCATTCTTTGTAGTGCTTGTATCACTCTAAAGCAGTGATTGTCAAACATTTGCCTGGAGAAGCCCCAAAAAATACTGGTCAAGTCTCACAACCCCTTTGGATTTCCTAATAGTTGTCAACGAGAAATATAAAGAAAATTTCCCCCTCTTAATCCAGAAAATCATCGCCCCACATTTTTTGAGACTCGCTATTGTAAAGCATGCATTAACTTGTCATTTGTAAGAACGGTCGAAAGTTGAATGTTCTGAATGTGCATTTTGTTTGTGTTTATGGCTAATTCACTTCTGCTATTAGTGTTTGGTCTTCCTTAATGTCCTTCCATTAAGCGATGTCACCCTCCCGTTGTTCTTCTCTAAGTCGTTCTTCTCTCAGAACTCTGCCACCATCCCAGCTCATCCCCAGTTCAACACTAACCATGTCTTTCATGCATGGCAACTCATTCAAAACCAACAAACAAACCAAGGCACTTCATGACTAAAGACAATAATGTTTTGGATATAGTACATGGGAACACTGAGGTCTTTCACAACAAATGTGCACTCTGCACAAGGCACAGGTGCATGATGGACATGGTGACGACAGACCTTGAGTTTGGCTTGAGGTTCTCCACTGGAAGATGGGTTCCAGTTGATGTAGCAGAAGACCACCTGTTACTCAGAACGTCATCATAGGATGCGCTGTACACCATGTATCCTGAAGTTCAGAGAACAATTAATGGGCACTATCAACTCTCTGGAATTCTGGTCGTAGAATAATCTTATATATAGTATGCTATAAACCATGCTACAAAAAACAGTGTTGTGTGAAATGCTTTTATGTTTTTCAGAGTGTGTCAGCCAAGCCATTTCAGAACCACTTCCAAAGTAACCCCTCTATTTGCAGTAACCCACTAAAATACTCAACTATATGTTACTATTTATTTTCTTTAATTAATTGTACTGTGAGAACTTTGAATGTTGAGGTCATGCAGTGGATTTCAAAAATATATAGAAAAAAATATTTCACACACACCTTAATCACTATTTTAGAATATATTTCGACATGTATGGCTGCAACACCTGGAAACACTTTAGATTTAGTATTAGTAAATAATAATAATAAAAAACATGTATTTGTTTAATAGGTGCTGGTTCATGTTAATCTGAAAGCGGTGAGCTCCTGCCTACCTGACACCATGTCGTCCTTCAGAGGACGCGCCCAGTCCAGAATGACGAAGGAGTGGCATCCTTCCATAGCTACCACAGTGATGTTGTGGGGCTTGTTCCTGGGCGAGAGGTTGTGTGCCTGGTTGTCCATAGCGAGCAGGTTCTCCAGGACGTCCACCTGCACGTATTCCAGAGCCTCAGTCAGGGAACAGGGAGCCCCGGGATCCTTACGGATGTAACTGACATAGGGCGCTGTAAAAGGCCAAGAACGGAAGATCAACTCAGCGTGGAGAACTGGGGTCAAGTCTGGGAAGATGTCCTTTCTCTATATAGGCATTCTAGGATGCAGGGTATTTATAACACTGCAAAAAAAAGCAAAGCCTCTCTTTCTACAACTAAAAATGATCTTACAAACATAACAAATGGCTGCAGTCGATGACGTGACTTCATCCAAGTATCAAACAGCATTAGAGATTTTTACAGACAAAAATACCAATAGTCTGTCTTCTCAAAATCTCAAACGTATCAAGTTCCTCTAAAGAGTGACTCAACTTAGGCTTTTGGAATTTCCCAGACAATTGGTCCATTCATATCAGTTAAAATTGTGCCATGCATTGTAAATTCCCATAATGCTGAACTGAATGCTGAAACACAATGAAGGGTTCTCTAATGAGTAACAAACAGATTGGAAGAGTACAGACATATGTCTTGCTGCATTCCCCCATTGCCTTTGTTTTTTATATTAATTGTTAGAAGAGAGTTTGATATCGGGGAGGGGGGGCAACTTAGTAATTAGTAAAGCCAAATGTCTATTTATAGGAGTATGAATGAATCCAAATTAAATACTGGGAGGCTGGTCCACCTGTCCTCCCCAGGTCCTAGGTTACTGCTTAAAACAGATATATTATCCCAGAAAAGCCCAGACAAACGATTTTGTTAGTTTTTTTGTCAGCACTGAGACATGTAAAGGACCGTCCTTCTAGAACTCTCTGCTGGGTCGGATTGAAGTCATGTGGCAAGTCAGCTGGCTGAGCTCAGGTTGATAAACACTGGAATGTCCTGATTGGATGATGACTCACTGGCAGATTTTGTGCTCCATCTGTGATGCTGATGTTGGTGACAGCCCTTCCTTTTAAATGTTTATAGGCTTTCTGTGTCTCCTTCCTTTTGCTTCAAAGTTTAACAATCTAAAGTTTTTGCAATAAGATTTATGTATATTATATATTAAAAAGTTTTATATAAGATCTTTTACTTCCCTTTTACATCACAAAAAATATTAAGTAATAGTAACTGTTAATTATTTTTAATAATATAATTTAAAAATAATAATAACAATTATAACAATAATAATAGTAATGTGAAAATAATTTGGCAATCAAAGCTACAGTTAGAAGTAAATGGATACAAACTACAAACAAACATGAAGAGCTCTTCACATGTAAAACCAAAGGCATTTTATTTCTTCAGTGTACTATGGTAGAAGGATCAACAGAAGAGGAAGCTGGAAATGAGGAGAATGTAGAATATTATCCCCATAAATTGCAAGGTGTTTCAGCTCCTGGCCAGACAGAGCCAGTGCTGATGTCAGCATTTTCCCACAGATAATGAGTTTCAGATGGGAGCTCTGTGCAGCCTCCATCTCCTGAGACGGCTGGATGATATGGGCTGTGTCCGACCTGCGCTTGCATCTTCTAAGGCTGGACGGTCTGAGGAATCACTTTCTGCCCTCTCACTGGGATGCACTAGGAACATTAGCCTTTGGTCCGCTGACTCTCATTGGGACGCGCTGAAAAACCATTACCCACGCCGTGCTAACCAGCACAGGAACAGACTACGAGCCCCGATTTTCTTTCATCACTCCGTAATAACAAAGAAATAGTTTTCTTCTGGAACCATCCTGCTGACTGCAGTCGTGCTACAACAAGCACAAAAGAATGTCTCGACTTTTCGAGTCCACTTTAGCACCATACTGCTGTTTTTAATAACGCTGACATGTTAAATATGTGTGTGATTTTGGCTAAAAAAGGATTGTATTTAACATCTTCTCATGAGAAAAAAAGTGTCTTTATTGCAGCCTGTGCGAATGGTTCCGGTTTCTGATTTCAGATCAGTATCACAGCAGAGAATACCCAGCTGATACTGAGTAGGAATGGGTTTGTCGGCCCTTGAATTTTGGTTACAGTGGAAAAATGGAGCTCATGACCGAAGAACTAAAAACACAAAAATCAAAGGCTAAGAGTTTGACTAATCTATTGCTAGCATCCCAAGTCAACAAAGGGCAGATTTCAGCTACCACACTTTGGTTTTTCATGTCACTTGCATTTATTATGATACGTTAGCTTTGCCTCCCAGTGTGTGGAACCAACATTGTTGGAATGTCAATGTTATAATACCTATTTATTGTTACTTTTTTGGCTTTTCTTTAGCATCTTGCCGTTTCTTACCCCACAAAATCTAAAACTACGGCTACCAGAAGACCAAATGGAAAGTGGATCGAGGAAATGACGGCGGGCGTACCAGTGAAGCGCTCATTCCCAGCGGCATCAAACGTGGAGGAGGGACCGGAGCTGAGCGGCTTGGTTTCTGGCTGAATCACTGGAGCTGCTGTTGTTGAGGCCAGTGTGGTCTGCATGACAAAGTCTTCTGCGAAGGCAGCAAATCCAAAACACCAAAAATGAAGAATAGATTTCCAGAAAACGGGCAAAATAATGCAGCTTTGGCCCTGCTTTGTTCAATGGTGTATTTATGTAATTACCTTGTACCAAGTAATATGCAAAATCTTTGTGGGTTTACATTCCACCATTGTGAGGGATGTGCATATCGTCCTCACATTTAAAGCTATTACACTTTTTTTTTTGTTAACTGTAACATAACTGACATCTCATTGCTACCCTGATTCAATCACAGTCCTAATCCCTACAAATGTTACAAACATGTGCATTTGATAAAAACAGAAGGGAAATTATAAGACATTTGCACTAGATGGACAAATCTTTATAGAAACACTGTAACAGGCTCACTGTTGGTTCCTGAATTGATACCCATGTCTCCTGCTTGTCTGAAGCTAGAGGTTGAAATCCTTTCTTAATAATCTGAAGGTATTTAAGTATCTGCTTACAATTACACAAGGTTAGACTGTATAATCAATACATTTACAGTCGGCTAAATTTACTTTAATAGTTACAATAAAATCATGGTTGCAATAAGATTTGATATTTTCACTTAATCTCCAGAAAGCCAGCAGTTCATTTTTGCCCTCTGTAGAGGACATTGTGCCTTTGCTCATGTCTCTGATACTATACGTGTCGCTCCCTTAATTCCTGTTGCTCCTTAAAGAGGACAGTTATGGCTTCAAGATGACATCACATATGTGAGGTTCTGCCCTTAACAACTTCCTGTTTCTGTCAAATCAATATTTTAATGAATATTTCAAAAAGATCTCAGGAGTATACATGTAAGGATAACAAGTAATTGTTATATTTTCAGTTAAAAAGACAGACATTGTTAATACATGAAAACAGGACACATTGTTAAGGACTGTGGTCAAAATGTATGCCTTTTTTGCTTTAAGTCAGCTTTGGTGCGAATCTTTAGGGGCATTTTTGAAAGGAACGCTGATGGTGCAGTTTGATTAGAAATAAAATATGATGTCAAGGAAGCAGAACAACAATTCTGATATGATGACATTGTCACTGCTCTGAGGCTGCTTGGTTTTCTCTTTGTGGTTAATTGTTTTCATCAGGGCCGTCTAACGCACTGCGAATGAGAGCAGCACTAACATAACTTCAGACCGAGCCACATTTTAGCTTTTCCCTGGATAAACCCAGTGACTTCCCCTTGGTGCCAATACATCTATTAATTCTGGCTACAATAGAGCCCTTGTACCAGCCCGCGGGGAATGAAGACAGCGTTTCCCTATCCTTCACAGTGTACACTGCCAGGACAGCTGTTTCCTCCCATCCCCAGAGCCATAAGCAAGTAGCAGATGAGCTCTGTCCCCGAAGGAAGCCCCGGACGGGTCTGACATTGGCTGAATCGCCTACATCCCTGTCGATGGAGCGCCGCCTTGCCTGCTCCAAAGCTCAGGCAAGGGCAAAGCATAAAGCAACATACAACAAGGCAGCGGGAACAGCACACATTACAAGCACACATTTTCTACAGGCATATGAATGTGTAGCAACTGCTAGCTGCCGTTAGCACGCCCTAGCCAAGTTATGTAGAATCCAAATGTATGATTAGCGTGTTAGTTACGGGAATTTCTGACTGCGGCAAGACATGAAACCACACAAGAAGCGGACAAGTGCAGGAAGCACGGAGCAGTACATGGGATGAGTAGGAGGTGATACTCGAATGGCCACAGCACAGCCGGTACCTTCCACTACAGCTAAAGTGCCAGGCCTGTGGGTCGACACAGGCGCCGTTACCACGGCATCCACATCCATCCCAGACGCACCCTCTGTTGAAGAAGCAGGAGATGCAGTTGCATACTTTCCAACCACAACTGAAACCAATACAGTCACCCCTGTAGGTGCAGCACCACATTGCGCAGCTGGGGTGCAGTATTCAAACCACAGACATTTCCAATTCATCCCTAAGAAAAGTATGTATAAATGTAAACAAAGATGGACACATGTGGCCCTCGGATCATACCATGCTCCTGTGGACTGTACCATGCTTCACCTTCATGGGGGGGGACAAAGTCAGCGCCTGCTGTGATTTGACCACAGGCCTGAATATTGAGGCTGATGAGGCCTTAAGTCAAAGCTACCCACCCGACAAAGAGACTCTTTTTACTATCCAGAGCTAAATGTTCTCAGTTCCTATATCCTCCTGAGACCCAAGGAAAAAAAGTGTCCTTCAGTTTTAGGTCAATTGTGATTTTGTCTTTGGGGGAAATTTTTCAAATTTATGTATTTTTTTAATTTCACAGCAAGTGCTCTTTAGTGTACAACAGGAATAAATATGTTTCCTTACATCAGTGAAAAGATATATGCAAATACAAAATGTCCACTGCAATGGACATAAATGAATGGGTGGGGTTTCAGGAGGATATAGCAACAGCACCGCTATAGCATCATCGGCACTGAATTATTATTAGACAAACATTAAGAAACTTCTAAAGATGAAATATGGTTTCACTGTTTATTCCCTGCTGTGCTATTGACTTATTTTCCCACAGAAAAAATGTGTAGGTCTGAACAATGTGTCCCAGTGAACAGTAATCCCATTATAGTGCATTCGCCTATTACAGAATATCGTCTATAACGGACGAGGTCCGTTGGTCGATCCTGGCCGTGCGCCTTTACGAATATGCAGAACATGCAACATGCAGAAGAATCGGATATAACGGATTGGCATATAACGGAATTTCGCTTATAACAGACAAACAATTTGGTCCTGCTTTTAGCTTTAGTTCTGTTCAGCTATAACGGACACACAGGCTCTGTCCTCTAAATAATCTATACCACAAGTGTGTCTGCTGGGGTGTGGCATGAGTAAATGGTGTCCTGTAGTTGTGTTCTGGCATACAGCAACTCTATAACGGACTTCGGATATAATTATGGTTGCCAACCGTCCGGAATTGTACGGGACATCCCTTAATATTGGGCGATTTTGATTCGTCCCTTCATCCCTTCAGCACAGCAGATTCAGTGAAGGGACGAATCAAAATCACCAATATTTTGGGATGTCCCAGACAAATCGGGAAGGTTGGCAGCCCTAGATATATTGGATTGTTTTGCCAGGTCCCTGGAAGTCCGTTATAACGGGATTTTACTGTATCTAAATTCGTAACTATTTATGCATACTAAAAAGTCATTTTATTATACCATATCAATAGCATACTGATCAAATCTAAAATTCTGTGTAGACTATGTATAAAATTTCAGAATATTCTACATAGTTATTTACTTGTTGTCACGCCTACAGGGGCGGGCTAGCACAGCGGATAGCGATCGGCCTCTTTAACCAGTCCCCTACTTAAAGCACAAACGTGCTAACTGCGTTGCAAAGTATTGTTGCCATGTACCAGACCATTATTAAACATTTACCTGTATCGTGTCTCCTCTCCCTTCCCTGCCTGTGTCATCATGCCCTGCCGTCTGGCCTGCCCTGCATTCTTGCCTGTTCCTGCTCGCCCTGCCTTCATCCCTGTTCCTGTTTGCCTCACCTGCCCTGCCTACCACCTCAACCCTGCCTGCCTGCTCCACTTGCCCTGCCCGGTCCTTCCCATCGTCTCCTCATCCTGTCCTCCTTTCTGGATCCGTGTTCTAACACTTGTAATCTAAAAAAAGCCTGAAAACAAAGCATTATTATGCTTTACTTTCACTTTTTGTTCCTGCTGTGCTTACCTTCAGGATAACAGTTGAGTATACCATCCATATCCAGCAGGGGAAACCCTCTGGCATCTGACTTAGAATAGGTTCCAGGGGGACATGTTGGGTGTACTGCTATAGTTGTAGGTTCCACTGTCAGTTTCATTGTAGGTTCCACCGTAGTCATCTCAGTAGTAGTTGGAAGGGTTGTTAATTCCGTTGTAGTGGTTTGTACTGTTGTCGTTCTCAGCTTTGGACGGTCCAAACCAATTAGAGGCTTTCCACCCAATGTGAGCATCTTATCTTTGGGATTGACAACTGGCCTGCTGTCTCTCCCATGTCCGAACAGGGCAAGTCCTTCCTGGTTCACCAATGGGCTGCCCTGGGAATCTAGAGATAAAAAAGTCATGGATCTGTTTAATAGCAAAGAATACATCTGGAGAATACATTTTGAATCTTTGTGGTGAGTATTGGGGCTATAAAAGCTGGTGTTTGATATTCTGTCACATCTCTTGTGACACACCTCTAGTAACCTAGTTTAATAGTGACTATAAACTTTGAGTAAAATCTTGGAGAAAATTTGTATTCAGGAATTGAAGAATATTTGTATTGAAGAGGGTCTTGAAACTGTATATAAACCAAACCTCCAGTTTCATTTACATGTTCTCTACGCTTACATTTTCATGTGCTTTCAGTGGAGACTGAGCACTAAACTGTATTTAAAATAAATGTCAGCTATTTATGTAATATTAAATGTACTGGCAGGATATCCTCTTACCAGTTTTTCAGTTACTTTTCCCTAATCATCTGTTAAAATCCAATACAATAAATCTGCAGTGGGACTGAAAAGCAAGTAGCAGATACACCAGTTCAGGTAAATATGATGAAGGACTGTGAAGGACTGTGAATGACTGTGAAGGACTGGCATCTCATATAGGAGAGCCCTGTGCTGGTTGGGTGGAGGATACATTTTTTTCATTAAGCATTACTGTATTAGACTGACCGAAAATAGTGTGTCCGTCTTCTCCAAGAACTATTCTATGAGGTCGGCCTTCAGAGTCCTGTAGAATTTGTCCGTTTTCATTCATCAGAAGCCCTTTGTTCAGGTCTACTATCTGTATAAGCCAAGGCACAAACACATATCATCAAACACGGCCGGCAGCAGGCATTTCGTGAATGAGAACATGTATGGGTGGAAGTAAAGCTTTGCCCACCCATTTTGTTCCTTCCGGACCCGTGATAATGCGCTGGCCACCTGGCTTGTTGCTGTTATCTGAAGTAGGAGCATCTTTCCCATTTGCAACTGTAAGATTCGGTCTTCCATTTTTACCTGCATGTAAAACGCAATGGCAGGCAAGAATGGTTCTCATTGTGCATTATCAATTATTCGTGCTTTCAGCTTGCGATGCACATTTATATATATATCACATAAAGCATTAAGAATGCCCCATTAAGAATATCCATGTATTGCCATTAGGGATATTATTAAGAAATGAATCATGAGGATACTACTAACTAAATCATATATATATATATATATCATATGGCTCAGTACCTCAGAAGTAACTCTCAGTTTCAAAAAGGTTGGTGACCCCTGATATTTATATATATACACACACACACACACACACACACACACACACACACACACACACACACACACATACACATACACACACATACACATATATATGTCCATATGCACACTATGGATATTTATGTTCATTGTGTATTGTTTAAGGTCCCATGTCTTCTCTCTTTACAGTTCAGTTATTTTCCCTTCATGTTTTTGTCTCTTGTACGTTATGTCCCCAGTCTACAGTTTGGAGCTAGACAACCATGCATTTCAATCCATATTCTACTGAGAATAACTGTACATGTGACAAATGAAACAGATTTGAAACAGATGATAAACAGCATGCAAGCAACATTTCTATAAATGCATGCAAGATACAGGGTATGACATACCTTGTTCATTGCCATTTTTTTTGCCCCGTGAACTAATATCCATTCGACTGGGATAACGCAGTCTCGTCCCTTGAATAGGTTGACGCGATGATGTATCTGATGGCTGTGACTGCTTTGCTACTGATGATGGTCCTGCACCTTCACTGGATGTTTGTCTGGGGGCTGAATGAGGTAATTGAGAGGACATCCCGTGGGAAGACGTACCAGTTCCAGAAGATGAAGGTAACCGTGACGACTCACTAGTGGATCCAGAGGAACCTAGCTGTGTATGCTGTGAAGGAAGTAACCTAGTTGGAACCCTAAGACTGAGCTGACGGTTTTGTAGCAGAGGCGATCGAAATCGTCCATTCGGGCCTACTAGAGGTCGCCGAGGCAACAATGGAACAGTGGAAGATCCTTTTCTAGGACTTGAGTCTCTGTCTATACTCTCATTGTCATTTGACTGCAGTCTGCTAGCTTTGCTTGCAGCTGAGGTAGCTGACTGAGGGGCTGATGTTGTAGTAATTTTGTAATTTTTTTCAGAAGTCTCCTTGTTACCATGATGGACATTATCGCTATTGTCATTGCCATTCTCTGATCCAGATTTTTTCAGACTTGAATCACTGGATTCTGTATTCCCCCGGGAAGAAGGTGACCTAACAGAATTAGCAGGACCACTTAAAACAGGGTTCCAATTAGGAAGAGACGGTTTTGAGGCGCCAGAGGTTGAAAGATGCTTTGATGGGAGCAAATCTGAAGCAGTTTGGCGTGGCATAGAAATACCTGAATGTGATGAAGTTTCTTTCAAGACAGGCCTGTTAGCTCCGACTGAAGGAGCTGACTTGTCTCTGCTTGATATGACTCTGGGTAATGTCCTATTGCTCACCCCCAATCTATAACCTCGTCCCATGCTAGTGCCAGAATTAGTCCTTGAAAATGGATATGAACCATAGTTATATTCCTTGGTCCTGCTTTCTTGTCCATCTTTTCCATCCTTGGAAACAGGTGAAGATAAAGAATGTGAAGTGGATGCATGAGAGGCTGCAGTTGGCCGTTCGTCCTTAATCAGGCCCTCCGAATCTTTGTAATCCTGATTGTTTCCTTCCACTTTTACATCATTTTTTATTGTAGCATGAGAACCACTCTGAGGATTCTGAATTCCAGTCGGCAGGGTAGACTGAGATGCAGCGGAGGACGATACAGGTTTACGCTGACCATGAAGAACTCTTGATGTATTTCGAAACGGACCGAAGGGTTTCCTTCTGCTAAGGACAAGCCCAGAACCTGTATGATGGCTGCCTCCTTGGGTCTGTGTCGAAGGTGCTTGACTTAGCTTTGAAGAAGTTTCCTGGTTTGGAGTAATTTGAAGTGACTCCTTCTTGTCAGGATGAGCGTTTGCGGCGTCGTCCTTTCTGGTGAGCGAAACGTCCTGGTTGTTTGAGGATGGGGAGGATGCATCAACACGCTCAGTACTGGCAACGTGGGTGGTGCTCTTTCTGGTAGGTGTAGGTAATCTTCTGGGTTTCACTGACTCCATGCCAACATCAGTTTGAGAATTAGCAGCAGGGATAATGCGTGTATGGAATGGTACTCTGGGAACGGAACCAGGCCATGGCTTCACAGGTGTCGCATGACTTCTTGATGGAGAAGTGTCATGAGGGCTTGTATCCGCACCATACGCGGGATTCTTACTGCTGCTCTTGTCAGTGTTTTGGGTCACTGTTTGTTTCTTGTTTTCAGTATCCTCCTCATCCAAATCCTCTTCAAGCTCATCAGATGATTCTTTGTGTGATGTATGATCTTTGCTGTTTCGGTCGTGTTTGTCTTGCGAAGGAGAATTTGAACCGGCAGCCCCATTGCGCACAAGGGATCTTGCAGATGAAAACACACTATGATAAGACCTGGACTGGGAGAGTGGACGGCTTCTTCTTGCCACGGGATTTACTGTTTTAGGAGAATAAGGTGCGGGTTCATCAGTTTCCTCTGTAGACTGAAGACCGTCATCTTTGGAATCTTTAGAGCTCTGCTTTGAGGTCCTGGAGGAGAGGTGACTGCTTCTGTCATTCTCTTGGCTTTTCGTCTGTTGAGACGACGCAGCAGCACTGGCTAGCAAGAAAGAAAATATATTTTTTTAGCATGCAGGATAGTCAGTCTGTGCCAGTTTCTCACACAAAAACATGAAAGCACCGAAAGTGAACAGCAGCATGAAGCTTACAATATGGCTGCAGTAGATAGGATGTGAAAACCATCATTAAGTCATGCTATATTAACACAGAGAAAGCCACAGAATCGATATAACGAAAATCATGAAATATGTGCCCTTAATGCAAACCCACAAGCAGAAAGTATGCTTACTTGCTGGCATAGCGATACTGAAAGCTTTAGTTGAAGGACCTTGCCCCCTTCGGTTTACGGCGCGGATCTTAAAAATGTAGCTGTCCCCTGGCTGCAAGCCATCGATGTTGGCAGACGTCTGACTTCCAGGATAGGTGATGGACTTGGCTCCAAACGGCTTGAGAGCAGGGGCGTATGTGAGGATGTATTCTGAAACGGTTTGGCAGATGTTCGGAAGGTGACGACTGTGCACATGGCATTCATTAGAGGTCCATTACTGGCTGCGATTAATCGGAACAGTTACCATTAGCAGTACAGCTTAGCTTCCTACTGAACCAAAACACTAAGAAGGTGAAATATAATGTGCAGACAAAATTCAAAGATCAGTTCTTACCTCACATTATAATTACCATAATTCTGATGTATGTGTTAGCATGATCTCATATTTATATATCAGACTATACAGTAGATGAAACAATGCAGTAGTTAATTCCTTCTCTCCAGCATAAGACTGCAAAAATCCGTCTGTAGACGGAAATTCGCTAGTGCAGTTACGATCTGTCACACCACACAGGGTAACAGACATTCCAGCTTAAGCATATTTATTTCAGGGAAGTGGAGGCATGGGGGTGCAGTGGTTAGCGCTGTCATCTTACATCTCTGGGACCCGGGTTCAAGTCTCTGCCAGGGTTCTGTGTGTGGAGTTTGCATGCCCCCCCCCCCCATTGGAGTTTCCTCTGCATACTCCAGTTTCCCCTCCACAGTCTAAAAAAATGCTGTGGCTAACTAGAGTTGCTAAATTGTCTTATCGGTGTGAGTGAATGGTGTGTGAGTGTGCCCTATTTTGTGCCCATAGGCTCCAGACCCACTGTGATCCTGCACAGGACGATTGGTTTCTGAAAATGGGTGGATGGAAATTTGTTGACCAGGAGGGGGGGAGGTGCTGGAAAACTTTACTGTCACTGTGGAATGATAGATTTCTGGGACATTGGACATCATTTGTGGGCTGTCAATTTCCAGGAAACTCCCGAAGGTTCCAGTAGGGGTGAGCTGTCTAGTGGCCCGTCTGGATTCCTCTGTAGCTCTGTGATCTTCTCACCTCGTAGTCTCCCATTGGGCTCCTCCGGTGGCTCCCAGGTTGCCATGACAGCTGTTCCTTTTCCTCTTAATGGCCTTACATGGAAGTTTGTAGGTGGGCCTGTGGGAGCTTCATATTCCGGTAAACAAGAGAATATGTGTGATTCAACGCAATTTCTGAATATTTGTTTGCTGTTTGCACTCAATAAATTACATAAATATCATTGTTTTAAAATATAATCCTCTGAATAAAATGTTTCTATATAAATTCAGGGTAAAGAAATGTTAAAGTATTATTTGAACAAAATATCACAGGACTTGACAGAATTGGCAGAAAATTATTTAAATATGTTTTCAGTTGAATAAATTATTTATTGTGTTAGTAATATAATCATAATGCATTTTAAAATAACAAATTGCAATTATGTGCATTGCACAGATACAGCAGTCAGCCACATAACCTGCTTCACATTGACATCAACCAAGCACTGAACTTGAAGCTGAATTTCTGGTACTTGGCTTCTGTAATGCCCGACCCTACCAGATTCAGGGGTCCTTTGGAAGACAGAGGCGCTCCAGGGCCCGTGCCTGAGTCCCTCCGAGATCCTGACGGAGAACTCGTACATGTTGTCCGCGAACAGGCCGTCCACCAGCAGGCGGCGCTGAGGGGTCTCCTTGTAATCCCAGCGGGCCGACTCGCCCTTCTCCCGGTACCTCACTGTGTACAGCCACTCCCTAAGACCGCAAACAATGGCTCATAGATACAGTACACAACCATCAAACTGCCCTGGGCCACTATAGCCATACTCACTGAGTTTACCTCCTCATATCGTAACTATATGGTGAAATCCTTGATGCACCGGCGGCCCCATTGCGCACAAGTGATCAACTGTCCTTCATAATGCCCATACTTTAAAAGAAAATATTTTAAATTGGATCTGGGAATGATTCACTGTTTTCCTGTGTAAGAAAACTATGGTGTTATATTATTTTTTTCCTCCTAGGAAAATAGTCAGAAAGCCCTGTGTAGTTGTATTATTATGATGAACTGAATTGTTCACTGCTGACTATTATACCAACCCATCTTATCTTATCTTAATCTTATCTTATCTCATCTTCAATGAATGCATTTGACTTTCATTTGTGCATTTTTGAAATTGAGCTGCTCTCGGTGTACTAGTTAATTTTCACACAGGCATTATTTCAGACGACACTTCCTGGGTCTCTCGTGGGATGTAGCATGTGAATGTTGGCTGGCGACCTTCACCTGCTGTTGTCGCTGCTCCTCTCCCTGTCCACCCAGGACACCACGACAGACTGTGGGGAATTCACCCTGACGGTTATGTCCTTGGCTTCAGGCAGCTCCTCGGGTTCTGCAGGAAAGACATCAGCTTCAAAGTTCATCATCCGCGGCCAAAAGACATTTTGCTATTTACCGGCTGTGAGTGCTAATCGAAAGCATCAATTCGAGCGATAAGACATGCGGATATAATTAGGTAAACAGCCGCCGGTATTCGGGACTTGGCTCACCTGCGAGTTTTTTTTTGGTCATGACAGCGCTATAGGCGGACGAACTCTGCCGGGGCGCATTCTGTGCCTGCAGTGATACCACATACACGGACTCAGAGGCTACGAACAGAGAGGAATACCAGATACATCCACAGTTTACACTTTCACACAGGCGCAACAGGAGACCTTTTCGGCCCCTGACAGGAAAACATTACACTCACATTAGCACTGTAATGCAAAAAAGCTTTTTATTCTTAGCATTATGCTACTTAATGTTTAAGGTAACGTTTACTCTGTTAATTTGCTTCGTGTGCATTGCCTAGCATGGGCAAGAAATAATCATTTATCAGCTGGCTAAGTCAGATACAACCTTTACTGTAAAAGCTTCCTTGTGAATGTAAAATGTTAATTTACTGTAATAGCATAAACAGGTTTTATATTCACATAGCATAATACAGAATTTCAAAATATGGTTGTGAATGAAAACAATTCAAACTGAACAAGCCAAGCTAAATGTATAAGCAAGCATGTGATTGGTTGAGCGGCTTGTCACTCACCAAGCTGGTGAGGCCGTTGGCTGCGCTGGGCCAGAGGCCGAGGCTTGTCAAGCAATCTGTGGTCGCTCTGTGCCAAGCCCAGGAGGTAACCACGGTTACTGCCCAACGCAACGTTGCGCAGGGAGTCCAGCTTCTCCCGGATTTCCTCGGTGGGTCTTCTCCTTTCTGAAAATACACACGTGTGAGAGACTCTGTGGGCCCGTGGTAATCAGGTCTCACACAGGTCACCAGGCAGACATTTTAGATGATCTGGACCCTGAAATATCTGTGTCTGATTCTGCTTGTAGTAAAACACTTTCACTTAGGGTGACCAGAGGGACACTATGGGCTAGGACAGAGGTTGTAAAGTACCACTTGGTCAGTCTCCTATAATCATGCATCTGATGTTAATGTGAAACAGCTGGATGCGTCTTTTAATGAAGGAAACAAACCAGTAAAAGCACAAGAAGAATTGAACTAATCAGCCAAGTACAGGAGCCTTTCAGTTTTAAAGCAGTTTGCAAAACCTGTAATATCTCACAGTGTCCCCCTAACACAGGGGTTGGCAAACTTTTTAAAGCAAAGAGCCATTTTTCCTAAAAGTCTGATCCACTATTTACAAAGAGCTGCAATGGGCAGAGACGGGGGTTTGAGATTTTTTAAATGTGATATGGGTATACATGCATTTACCACAAAAAAAGTACTTACAAAGAATAAAGAAAACCAATTTCACTCGGACACGTAACAACGCAAAGGTGACTAATATTACAACACATTTCAGTTCCGTAGCGACAGTCTTCACTCTCATCACTTCTTTCGTTCGGCTCTGCAGTCGCCAGCCCTTCACTCTCCACTTCACTACTGCTGTGCTGACGAGCAGCGCAAATGTAGTGACAACTCAGCTGAGTATAATATGCAAATCTGTGAAAATATTATATTTTTTAAGAAAACATTGGAAGGCGTGGTGACGATTTACTGCAAAATGTATGTGGAAGAATTTGGAATCCCAATAATCATTGAAGCATACATCCAGTCTGTGAAGTTACTGAAGAAAACTGAAAGCGCACCATTTGACCGGAGACGTAATCTCGCCGTAGAGAATGACTTTGAGGAAGATGTAGATTATACAGTTAGGACATGACAGAAGCGTGTGACGGACCGCCTCTTTCACATAAAGCTAGAGGAATATCTAAATGAAAAATAATAATGTTAACCCATAAATAAATCATTTATATTTACAAAAGCATTATCGTAATATGTTAAGACGTGAAAATGTGAACGCGCTTATCATTCTGAGAAGAGCCGCGAGTCACGTGGTCAAAGAGATGCACATGGGGAGTTGCAGGTAGCCGGTCTCTGCCCTAACATGATCAGGCAGTCTCCCCTGACTTTCACTGTGATCCCATGGATATCAGGATTCTGACACTAATACTATTAATCTGTTACCAGACTATAGACACTGTTATTTCAGCAAATACAAAACTAGAATTAGAATTAGAATAGAATTTAGTGATCAGGGGTCATTGTCAACACACCACAGCACACAGTGCGCAACAACGAAATGTGTCCTCTGCATTTGACCCATATGTGACTTTCGTGACATAGCAGGGGGCAGCTAATTCAGCTGCCCGGGGAGCAGTGCTTGGGGATGGTACCTTGCTCAGGGTACCTCAGAGGTGACTTGCTGGTGGGGGATTCGAACAGAAAACTAATTTGTTGTTATCAAACCATTTATCTTAAGAAATAATTGGACTACAAAATCATTGCAGTGGCAGAATAATGAATGGATTTTTTCTTTAATAGTTCTCAGATGAAAGACGAACTCGGTTTTGTCACCATTTGCAAATTAATAATACTAAGACCTAACCTAAAGAGGTCAAAACACAAACAGATACAACATTCTGTTGTACTGTACTGTTCCTCTTTCAGTTATGAATACATATGTATAGGTATGTGTATACAGTAGGTATGTAGGTAAACATTTGATTTCTCTGATTTCTATATCACACTCATGAAGTAGGAAAACATCACATAAGGTCAGTAAATGCATCATATGTGGAATAACGTGAAAGGGCACACAGGTCATTTTACTCGGATAGGAAACTGACAGAGCTGAACGTACAGTAGTTATATAAATTGCTTCCATGTGATGTTTTGGCCAATGGGCCAAGTCTGCGTCCGGGTGCAGCTGCAGCTGAGGCAAGGGAGGGTAACGCCTGCTTTGCTGTCTCGGATAGCCCGTCCCTGCCTGCTTTGCTGTCTCGGATAGCCCGTCCCTGCCTGCTTTGCTG
>JAABNY020000038.1:9448672-9461957 GCA_015164015.2 Brevimyrus niger
TGTCTCGGATAGCCCGTCCCTGCCTGCTTTGCTGTCTCGGATAGCCCGTCCCTGCCTGCTTTGCTGTCTCGGATAGCCCGTCCCTGCCTGCTTTGCTGTCTCGGATAGCCCGTCCCTGCCTGCTTTGCTGTCTCTCACTCGGATCCCACCGCGTCAGACTCACAGTGGGACTGACACTGCTCTCTACTGTGCTTGTGTGTGTGTGGTCATGTATGCACTACATTGTGGGGATCAAATGTCTCCTCAATGTGATAAACACTGATGATGTGATGTTATTTCGACATTGTGCGGACATTTTTTTCCAGTCCACACAGGGGGAAACTCGGTTGTATAAAAATCTGCTGTTGTAGGAAGGCCTATATTTTGCTTGATTGCTTATGGTTAAGGTTAGGGCTGGGTAGGGGTTAAGGTCGTCATTGTTGCGATTAGGGTTTTGCCCAGGGTCCTCACATCCTCAGTGTTCCAAACACGCCAGCGCTCTTTAAAGAATGCACTGGCCTTAATTCCTCATCCACCTGATTTTCCCCAGGGGACGCCCTGAGCGGAGCATACAGATTTGCACGCTCTGAGCAATTTAAAAACACCATTTAGCTTACAGGATGTCTCTGGGAAGAATGCAGGATACCTGGGCATACACACAACACGGAGTGAGCATGCAGCCTCCCTACACATAGAATGGGGGGGCAGATTAGAAAGATGGATGGTGTTGGGAACCAGGCCACCACTCACTACTACGACCTGACATAAACTCATAAAATGAGCTGAGGAGTAACATAATGAATTTTTCTGTAAAGTTGTACATGATAATTCTGGGACTAATTGTCACTGTGTCCATGTGGTCTTTTTCATCTTTATTTATCAGCTCATACTATAATAATTCTGACATATGGAAAAAGCCAGCATTTGTTTTCAATTAGCTGATTTTTTTTCCTGTCTGCTATTATGGTTGACAGTGTATTTCACAGTTTCATCATTGTTGGATTTTTATCGTACTTTTTTTTGTCCGTCCTTCTCATGCTTCAGCTTGCTAATGGCCTCTCTGTATGTAATGTGTTATCAGGTTTATGTCTGTGAGCAAATTGTACTGAAGCTTCTCATGTAACCACACAAACCCTCGGGCTTTGCAGGTCTAACACCAACATAAGGATGGTATTTCGCTTCTAGCTTCTGTGCGCCTCACGTAAATGGAATCCACAAAATGACACATGTGAAGATGTATAAAAAGGTTTCAGGACGTTATCTGAAGTTTAATTCTCGTAGAATGACCTGCTATGTTTTTAGCAGGTCTCACACTCTGAAGGAGCCTTGTGTGAAAATATCCAGAGCAGCTCTGACATCAAATACTATATTAGTACGTTATTGGAAAATTCCACTCATTTAATTCAGCATAAAATATTATACTGGTTTTTCCTTCATGTTTTACTGAAAGCAAATTTTTCTGTTACATTTCTCTTACACTTTTTTATCCTCCTTTACTGTGTTTTAAGTAGCTTATATTTATTATGGGTTGAAATCTGCAACTCTGCCAGCAGCTGTTGCCTGCACATGATATTTTGCTGGATTCAGAGCTGGGGCTGTCATCCTCATCTTCATCTTCAGCGGCTTAGAGCCACGCCAAACGCAAATGAAAGCAGAGTAGCTGTAGATGACTTATTGAGCAGAATTTCCGATGAGTATGTCAGCTTTTTTGGCAATTACACTCTTACCCATTGAGAAATCAACTATGCGCTTTACTTTACGTACAAAAAGATATCTTTTAAGGCACTGTTTCACCAGAGATGACGGTTCAATCCCCCCCCTCAAGACCATGGCCTGAATCAGTAATTAAAGATGCATCTTGGTGCTACAAAAACACGGGCAGTGCCTGTAAATTGCCCCTAGTGAATGACGTTGTGGGTGTGCCCTTTGATGGACTGGCATCCCGTCCAGGGTGTTCCCCCGCCCTGTGCCCTTTGATGGACTGGAATTCCGTCCTGGGTGTCTCGTACCCTGTGCTTCCTGGGACAGCCTCAGCGTGACCCTGTACCAGAAGAATCCTTACAGAAGGTGGATGGATATCTTTTCTGTTGTACAATTACCACACTCTGAAAAATTACAGTGAGTCCTTAGGTATGTGATGTTTTTAGCTCGAGCTGAATAGTGCTATTGATTCAACCAGCAGCAGAAGCTGGTCTGTTGGATCAAAATCAGAAGCTTGGCAGGGGCCGATTGAGTATGTAGAAAGCGATAAATCTGGAAAACTACAAAATAATCTAAACAAAATTAAAATGAATTAATGAAACCAAACTTTCTGGCTAATTCTTTACACCTGATGGGCTTTCTCTGCAGTATGGCTTATATTTAATATGGAAATGTCTGAGCATTTTGCAGGAAACATAGTGAATGTCTTCAGTCATTTTTCAGTCTTTTCCTTTCTGAGGATTGGAGCTCAGGGCCGGTCACCACAAACATTCATAGTTATGGGAACACAGTCAAGAAACAGACAAATGAAGGGATGGAAAAAGAGGACAAACTAACCCTGGCTTTTAGCTTTAGGTGTCTCTGCTTTGTAGACCGGCTTGCTCATTCCATCAGCGTTCTCAGCTGTCATCTTCAAAAAGTGCAGCACCCCGGGCTCTGAAACGCAGGTCAGGTCATAGACATACTACCTGACAGCACGTCTGCTGCTCTTTAAAGCACGGCCAACAAAAGAGAGAGAGAGAAAAAAAATGCATAAAAAATAAATGCCGAAAACCCTTTCTTACCTACATCCTGCAGCGCCCGTGAGCGTTCGTCTTTGTCCACTTTAACGAAGCGCAGGGCTTTCATGGACGTGCCGTAGCCGATGTTGTACCAGTCCACCGGCCTGGAGTCCAGCTCCTCAGGGGGGCCCCATGTGACCTGTAGACCCTCATCTATGGCAGTCAGTTTGACATTCGTTGGCTTTAGTGGACGGAGGCCTGAAAGACAAACACACAGATTCTTACAGCACACACCGGCCTGCTGGAGGCCCATGGAAGCCTGTCCGGAAAAAGCAGGCATTCTTCTCTCTGGCTGCACGTGTGCAGTTCCTGTCCATTGGAGCCCATTCATCCTTATACCTCCCATGCTACAGGCCTTCATAACCTATAGTAACCTATAGTAGTCGTTTTCATTTACAAGTTATGATACCACACAACCATTAGCAAAGTCACGTATTTAAAAAATGTAGACCTGACCAGTGATACATTTCTAAGGAATTACAGTAACCCCTTCACATTTACGTTTGATGTTTGTGGTTTTTGGTGAGTTGGCCGTGAACGATTAAACTATAGCATATTTGGGGGCTTGCTCGCAGAAACGCTCAGAGGATGCGTAAGCCAAAAATGATGCTGAATATTATTCGGATCGCATAAACTCATATAATATATAAATATGAGTAGTACATGAGGAATACATTTGTTAGTGTCAGTGTATACAGTATAACATGAAAAGTCTTGGCTTGGTATACGGCGTGTCTTCAGGCAGCCTCACTCGCATGTCAGCTTCTCTGTGGAGCATTTAAACTTCTCAGTGCTGTTCATTTTGCATTTTTAATTATGGATCCTAAGCATAGTGCTCCCATTGCGTGCAGTAGGGCTCCAGCAATATGAAATGCACTGTACAGTACTGTTTGTTTAGGTATTTGGTAATAAGAAGACTTTTTATGGTATTTTTCAGGTTAGTAGACTGCTGTGGGTCGGAGTTTATTGGCGTCGTTAGGTCCGGTAGCTTGGGGCTATAACCCCAGGTGTTTTTAAGCCTAGTCCAGGGTACCTGCGCACTGAAAAAGAGAGAAGGACCTATCTGGGGATGGAAAAGGGAGGTGTTATAGAAAAGCAGAGCTTAACCTGCAACACCCATGGATGGGGAAATAATCAAGCGCTACACAGTGCACACAAACGTGGAAGTCGTGCGGCCACAGATGAAATGCTCCAGGTTTAAAACCTATCCAGCCCTATTTGAAGAAGAAAACTCCAGGTGAATCACTGAAAGTGGATTTGCAGTTCAGTTCGATTAGGCTTGCTGTATTGACCTGACCATAAGAAACAGTATTGCTTAAGCATGCTTGGGGAACAAAACACAGAGGCCTACATATATGCTATATAGGCATAAGAAAGAAAAAAATGTTTTCTTTTGTCGCAGATATAAGCTTAATATCTACAAAAAATTGTGTTGTCCAGAGACATAAACAGCACTGATATAGCAGAAATATTTGTATGATCTCACATCCATCTGTCCATTTCCTGTACCCGCTGGTTCGGTTCAGGGTCCTTGGGGTCTGGATCCTATTCCAGAGGCTACAGGCACAAGGCAGGAAATTACCCAGGATGGAATTAGATCTTAGAAAATGCGATATCATCCAGAATTTTGGGTGTTGTAATATAATAATGTAGCACAGAATTTGTGTCTTCATGGTCCTAAAGGTGAGACGTGACAAATGATTTATCTTGATTCATCTGATGATAAATTGTATTACTGATACATACAGTAATAGTCAGTGGGTAAATGCCTCAGTTTCCTGGAACATTATATGGGTCTTTATAATAACCTATGTGTTTAAAAAAAAACAAGCCCCAGGCAAACTTGATGCTCTGGGGGGGCAAGTATTACCGTCATTTTATACATTCCCAGGATCGTCTGCTCATAACCCTCACAAATGTGAAGGGGGGATTGTACACTACTGTATACTAAGTAACTCCAGATCTTCACACACACATATATATGTATATACATATGCACATACATAATATATATATATATATATATTAAGTTTTTTGTGTATGTGTAAAAAAACACTTCATTCATCTTCTACATTTTCACAAGAAAGTTACCTTTACCCTTGTTAGATTTAATATAAATGCTTGTGTGATTGATAGCAGATGAATTACACCCACATCTGTAGTGAGTGATCAACTCATTCCTATAGATGAGGCCATATTACAGATTCACACAGGTCACTTTTTTTAACATTAATTATTTCCTACCAAAGCTTCTCTCACATTGCTAACTGGATCACATTACTTTTTAACCCTCTTTGCATGCTGTCTGCAGCTCGAGATTCATTCACATCGCATTTTCCATCACGGATTGCGGACTGTACCGGAATAGCTGATGCGTCTTTTACTGGAGACCATCTCACGAACCTTAACATCGTGCGGCTGTGGGAGCAACACCTTGGCTTCCAGCACCTCTGCATGGATTAATTCCAACGAACGCTACTTCCATGTGCCCCGGGGAGCAGAAAATTAATGTCCTCTGCTTCCGAGGAGCTAGATGATATATATACATATGCTGGTAATTAATTCACTTCAGGCTGGTGTTTCTTATGTCTTGGAACCTTCCGGAGTTGCCGTCCATTGGAGGCCTGTACCATAGGAACACACATCATAACCATAACGATTACATGAGTCGAGTGATGTTTGTTACTGTACTTAGTGTAACTAACTGTAGTAAACCAAAGGTACTACTGTGATGGATTGCGTGGTTCTGTGAACAGGCCGGTGTAAAACTTGCTCTCTTTGTTAACGTATTATTCAGATAATAGATGATTTAAGAGAAATTTACTGCTGTATGATATAATCCAGAAAGGTCACCGCAGCAAATTTTCAACATTCGGGTTTAACCAGCAGTGGGAGATCAGCACTAGTGCTTCTGGTGGACATTGTGGTCAGCTGGCTGTTAACCTGCTCTAACCTTCACCGCCTTCATTCTAGCCATGGCTCACAGTAGATTAAATCTTACATGCAAACGAGTCTCCCAGGTGCATAAATGGCAGAAGCTTTCTTTAAAGACTGCAGCCATGAATATGCTTTTTAAAATATTCGATCAAACTTAAGGCAGGGTCTTCATTTGGCAGCAGTGAACAACCAAGCGAGATAAAAATGAAAGGAACCGGTGACCTTTAATAACACCAGCATACTATGGTTGTGAATAGACTGGGATTTACGCCCACTTTGGCACAACAGAAGATTAATGGCTTCCATGTGCAGTTAAGTTTGGAAAAAAAAAAAGAATTGCCATAAAGCCACAGGAAATATGTGATTCGTTCCCAGAATTATATTGTTTTCATCCCTAGTCCTAACATATGTACCTGTGCAGGCATTTTTCATTGCATTGCTGAAATTGAGTTGGGATAAAGCAGAAATGTTTGTGTTGGACTGCAAATGGAACCCTATGGTGCTGGAAGCACAGTCCAGCTTCCCGGAGCAAAGGATTCTCATTATGTTCATATTGCAGGAGGTCATGTCATTGGCACCAGCTTTGTTTTATCACTCTGGAGTGACATCATCACCCCATACAGATTGACCAATCAAGATCAAGAAAGTAGCTGGATTCTTGTCAATAAATGATGTCAACTGTGACTTTTATTTTTACATTCAAGAGCCAGCACCAGTATATTTTACTAAGAATGAGAAATAAGCAACTTCTAGGCAAGGATGTAGGGTGCACATTGTGGTTTCACAGGTTAATGCATGGTTAGTAGATTATTGGAAGAAGTTCGGCTAAGATCACAAAATGTTTTGAAACTTGAGTATAACATAATTCTGGGCCACTGGCTGGACTGTTAACTGTTACACAAAATTCAGTTTATACATGTGTTTATATTTGGAAAAAAATGTTTTACATTTCTTGAAAATTGTTGTACTGTAGCATAATGTAGTGAAAGAAGTAAGTGTCCAGATTGGTTAGGACAGTAAGTGAAGTACAGTACTGAAAGAGGTAGGTGTCCTGGTTGGTTAGGACAGTGGTTGAGGTGCAGTACTGAAAGTGGTAGGTGTTGTAATTGGTTAGGACAGTGGGTGAGGTACAGTACTCAAAGAGGTAAGTGTTGTGGTTGGTTAGGACAGTTATTGAAGTAAAGTATTTAAAGAAGTAGGTGCCCTAATTGGTTAGCACAGTGGGTGAGGTACAGAACTGAAAGAGATGGGTGGTGTGATTGGTTAGCACAGTGAGTAAGGTACAGAACCAAATGAGTTAGGTTCTAATGGTTACACCTGTAGCAAACAAACATAAAACACTTATTGGAAACATCAACCAACTACAGTAAATGCCCATATGACATATAATGCTCACAACATGTAAAAGCTATTTGGTCAGTGCGTTCTAGGTAAGTGAGCTCTTTTCAATAAAGTTTATACTTTAAATTAACAACCCACATAATTAGCATGATAAAACATAACCCCCCCCCCATCACTCATTTAGAATATCATAGATGTGGATAGCATAAATATAATAATATAGAATATGTATTTGTTATTGTTTAGGTTGGAAGTATAACAAAATTTTAGTCGTTACATACCCGATCTTACTCTCTCCAAAGAGACACATACACAAGCATATATAGAGGGGGCAGAGCACATTAAGCCTATGGCTTCCTACACAAATTATGACAGCAGTCTGAGGCTATAGTTACCAATCATTATGGTAGCATATGTGGTTGCAGTCAGTTAACATTTATAGCTACAGAAAACTATGTGTGACATTCAACAAAGCTGCAAAATCAGGTAGCAATTTGCTGCTGAATAGAGGGCTGTGAAATCCCTCAAAGTTCCTAAACCATGTTTCATCAGAATCTGTTAGAGTTTGGTTCAGATCTCGGTGACCACTGAATGCCACACCGCAGAACTCAAAATGAAACGATTTTCATCATCATGAGTGTAAAGTGCGTTTCACCAAAATGCAATTCAGTTTAATTATACTGTAGCCCATAGTGTTCTGCAGCCCATAAAAAGCTCAATCAACAAGACAAAACAAAAAATGCATCAGTTAACAGTGTTATTTAACATCACCCTTTCTCTGTTTGCGCTCATCATAATTCATACTTTAACGTTGTAAGTTACCCAAGCTTCGTTGCCTTGGCACTCTCGCCAAACAGCTCAAGCTAGCAGTTTGTTTGCTTGTTTCTTTGTTGCTAGGAACTAACATATTACATCAGCTATGAAATATTTGGTTAAAGGTGGCTCTGACATTACATTACATTGTATTGTTTTGATATTTTCTAACTTTTTTATTTACATAGTTAAGGGTTACGGCAAGTACAAGCTGAAAAAAGAAGCTGGTCTGGAGAGTCACAGAACCAACGCTGAACCCTTTTCAAAGTTCATACAGAATACTTCATGGTCCATCTGTTCACACTTTCCAACATCACAGCGCAACAAAGCTTTCTATCCCTCAGGGGAGCAGCTGACAGATTTATAACAGCAAGACACACAGCTGTCCAACCAATAACCTTTCACTGTAATGAACTGGCAGATCATCCTTGACCAATCAGCTCATGTCCTCTAGATGTTCACTGCCACGTTGTGAGCATGAAATTAATGAATGCATGCAAATGGGTTAATAGGGGATACAAGACAGGAAACTACAGTTTTCCTGTAGCTTCGATAATCTTTGAGGTCATCAAACATTCCTGGTGTTCAGTACGTCTACAGTGATGAAATAAGAAGACTCTGGCTAGCCTTTTTGACTAAATCAACGATAATAAGATCACGAGCAATCTGCCTGATTAGCTGCAAATTAGACATCAAAAACAATGAATGCTCACATAATTTAGTCTTGCAGTTATTATACTACAGTTATCATGCATTTTTGATTAGATATTTAACCAGGTACACATGTGGGATTTACAATAACCATGAACAGAAGTGTAGTTTGGTAACCCTATCATCTAAGAAAAATATGACCTAACATTGCTTTAAATATTCTTACCAGTATCATTTCTGATCGTTATGGGGTGAGGCTTTTTACCATCCCATTTAATCCCATCTAATAATATCTTCTACAAACAGAAGTCTCACATTAGTATGTGATCCAACTTTGCAAAATAACCCCCAAGTAAATGGGAAGTGTCTTTAATATTCACTAGTCACTTGGGATCTTCTTGTGATATTTTGTTTCTGGTGAATAAATTATGCTCGTCTTGTGGGCCCACAGTTAGTTATCTATAGAGTTTTCTGTGAGCTTCCACAACAAAAATGCAGACGCGCCCGGCACACAATTAACATTTGTAAACATTTAAAGCAGATCTGAGGAGAAAGTGTATCTAAGGACAAGGGGGAGGTTGTAGTACTTGTAGAATTTCCACTGATCCTACTGTACTTCTCGAAGAAACAATGGTTCAATTCTATACTTGGAAATGGACGCAGAGGCAAGACATTACGGCCGTCTCACGGAAACATGTTGGATGAGATAAATATCTGAGGAATTAGTAAAAGCCTCAGGCTAATTGTCCAAGAAATATTTAGAGGTTTCACCTGGAAACCACTTCAGGGTCCACACCTGCCACTTTCCAGGGGCTCAGCTCTTACAGGCAATACCTCCCTGTGTCCAGAGGGGTTCAACTCTTACAGGTAATACCTCCCTTTGGCCAGAGGGGCTCAGCTCTTACAGGTAATACCTCCCTTTGGCCAGAGGGGCTCAGCTCTTACAGGTAATACCTCCTTATGGCCAGAGGGGCTCAGCTCGTACAGGTAATATGTGCCCACACACCTAAAGCACCTGCCAAGGTTGCTAAGCAGCACATCCATGGCGACTTCGAAACAAGTCAAGAATCTTGACTGTATATAATGAAATATATTATACTATATAAGTCATCTCATAACCTGTCTTTAATAATCGCTTACCGAGTTAGGTTTCATTTGCATGACAGAGTACACCACTCCATTACCGCGTAATCATACTCTGAGTAATTTACCTGAATTGTTTAGGGCTGAAGCTTCTAGATGACACCCCCATCGAGATGTAATGTACCACTAACTCCAGTTAGACAGAATCAACCGTGGTGTGACATGTTACAATCCATTTTGTCAGGCTACTGGCCTACTGTGGCAGTAATGAAATAAAAGCATTGATAATTCATCATTTTTAAATGCTAGAAAATCTTATTCTTGGAATCTTTCACTTGGGATTGAGGTGGGTTCTGGGAAAAATATTGCATGTGGAAAAGCGATTGGCCGCTTGGCTGTCACCTTTGACTTCTCGGTTATGTCCAACTCTCACCCCTGTCTGTGCTTCTTTACTGGTTTACTCTTCTACAGGAGGTGTACAGCCTTGTCCTTGAATTATCCATTCTCCACGCAAACGGAAACAAGTGTTTCAGCAGTGAGAAAAAAAAAAGAGGAAAAAAATACATAAACAGCTGCTAACTTAAGTCCTCTGATATGAGTGAGCTCACTAGGGGACGATTCCCAAAGCAAGGCGCTGAAGCCAGACGTAATGGCCTGTCTGTCGAGCAGTTCAGACTGGGGGGCCGTCCACCCATCTCTGAATGGGGGATTCAATGTCCTATTTGTTCCGTTATTTAGGGGCCACCTTCCTGAGACGTTCGTTTGCGCATCGTTGTTAGATTTATGCGCATGCCTCGCACTGTTGGTACGAAATGACTACTGGAAACACAGATATCCAAACTTGGCTTTGATTTGCATTTGATGAGAAAAAAAAAATCATTGGATCATCTGGTTTTTATACAGGAAAAGAGATTTTCGCAAAACCACTGGAAGATTTATGAAACAAGGCAGTGCTCTGTAAATTCCTACCCAGAATACATATAGTGCTCACAGTTCCATGTGTCAGTGGCGTGTTGAAAAATGAATCTTCACATCAAGCACATCAGGCACAACTAAAAGATGTCTGTCGGTTTGTAGCTATTTGTTCTGACACTGCGGTGAAAATGATAAAAAAAAATCCTATTGTAATCCAGTTAGAATCACTTTTGGCGTTAATGCTTTGCAAATGGCTAGATACATCTGAGAAAGTATGGAGGTTCGGTGAGTAGAAAAGCCCTAAATAAATGCAGTGCATTTGTCTGTTGTGTGACACTGGCTTTTGCCCCCACAAGAAACTGGAAGAGCTTAGACAGAAGCCTGCTTTCTTAATAGAAATGTCAGCCCACATTTGATGCAACATATGCTTTGTGGAAAAGCCTCCAACTCGCAATGCAGAAAATGCATACAGTGGACAGCTGGCATGGAGGACACACACCCAGCAAAGGGCAGAGACATTTTCTTTCCTTCAACTGAGAATCTGTTTTTGCAGGATCTGCTGTAGCAGCCAGATTAGATCAGACTTTTGGCAGGGTGGCAGTCATTATAAAGCATGGGTAAGCTGTGATCTAATGCTGGTTATGTTTTGTCATTACAAAATATAACCTCCCTATTGTGTGTATATTAATTCAATCGGCCTGTTTTTTTCAATAAAAAAGAAAAGGCAAATATTTGTTTCAAGACTGTTGTCAGATTAAATCTTGAATTACTTTATTTTTTTGTTGGTGTTTTTCAGTACCTCGCTAAGCAACTTCAAAATCTTTTTGCATATTTCTTAAAACATGCATGCAGACACACACACACACGCACACACACACATGCACACACACATGCACACACATACACATGCACGCACACACACACACGCACATACACACACGCACACACACACATGCACACACACACGCAAACTGAATTCTTCCCTTTCTCCAAACTTATGACAAAATAATTTCTACTGCCATTTTTGGCAAAAATTAGAATATCTTAAAATATGCCAAAGTCTATTACACTGTACATTATCTGTTAAATACTTCTTTTGCCTTATGATTAGATAATTTGGATATGTACAAGAAGATATAATTAATTACTATGTCTCCATTTTTAATATAATTAACGAAAACAGAATATTTATGTTCCACTGGTAATATGCAGAAATTAGTAAATGCATTTTAAAAATACCATATGTGGTATGTACTTGCAGAATAACAGTAAAGGTCGTGTTACTTACCTGCCACTCCTAGGATTAAAGCAATGACTGAGAGGAGAAGACGCACGAGGGTCCTCACTGTGGCTGGAGACATTGTGAATAGCGTGTCAGTCCGGCAACTCTGCACAACAGTGAGAATGAGAGGCAGGGACGTCTCCAAAGTAAACCACCTTCGGCTCGCATAATCCCGTTTCTATATTTTTGTCTCCCTCTCTTGGACGTGGTGGGAACTGCAGGTACTAGACCCTTGTCTGAACTGCTCTTGAAGACAGAAAAGCTAAATCTGTACTTCGGTAACTTTATATGGTTTGAATTGTTCTGTTATGCCATATGTACATGGTGTACAGATGATTATTATGCCATAATAGATCATAGCATTATATTATTTCTCATCCCACCTGTAAGGGGTAGGCAACAGGTCCAAGTCAGATTTATGACTTAAGGTAAGATGTAAAACGTTTCATATTAATGCATTTTTATTCACTCTGTTTCTTATTTGTCTTTGATCAATATAAAGCCAGTCTTAAATCTCTTTACATTGCATATTATAGTATAAAATTAGACTCAAGACTTCGTCAGAAACACCTGCATGGAAAGAGGATAAAATGGGAAAAATCTGGATGCAACAGATAATATTCAGATTATAATTTGGTATAAGAAGTTCCAGTATATGAAGAGGCTTACATTGTATAGGAACAATGACACAGTAGGATATATTCCACCCACAGGACACCAAAAGGTAGGCAACATTAGCTAGCCTTTGTCTGACCAAAGAGGAACCACCTTAAGAAATGGAATGGCAAACCCAGGACCCAGTCTGACCAAAGAGGAACCGCCTTAAAGTGTGGAATGACAAACCCAGGGCCCAGTCTGACCAAAGAGGAACCACCTTAAAGTGTGGAATGACAAACCCAGGACCCAGTCTGACCAAAGAGAAACCAGCCTAAAGTGTGGAAGAGCAAACCCAGGACCCAGTCTGACCAAAGAGGAACCACTTTAAACCACTTGCTGTCAGAGGCAGGGAGGTATCCATCCGGTGAATGCAATAACATTTCAGGTAGTTTATTTCTAAATATATGTTTTCAGTACACATTTTAGTACTTTATATAAGTAGTTTCCTCATGTAATTTGCAAAGTTTTGCTCTCACCTGAGAAGGCTAAAAACATGTACCATTTATTCCCAGTAGGTTCCAGTCTTAAATTTTGACTGACAAGACACCATGCCAAATATTACATTAATCATATATAGCCTTTATATAGTGTATTTACCTTTAATATAATTAAGTAGTGTGTGAGTATAATTAGTGTGTGAGGTCTAGTTCTCTTAACCACAAGCAGTGTTTGTTTTTATTTAATGTTGCTGTCATGGTTTGCATTATAGATCAGTGTTTTTAGAAAGAAATTCATTCTTCTTCGCACAAGACAGAAACATGATATTTTTCGCACACATCTGAAACTGGCAAAAGGACAGGAATGCTCTTAAATAAGAAGGCTGATCATATGGATTCGGAGAAAAGCTCCCTGTGATTGTGTCAGG
>JAABNY020000038.1:9471761-9496084 GCA_015164015.2 Brevimyrus niger
GGGTCCCCGTGGTATTCCAGTGGAGTTCCTATACTATTCCAGTGGAGTTCCTTCTTCAGGGGCTGTATAATTATTATGATGTAATTATAATAATTACAAGCTACTTCTTTTAAATCAGCTTCTATAGTTTCAGTTTTTGTTTACTGATGAGTATTTCTGACCTTGTACACAAGTATGTTTTTTGACTTGGATAAATTATTCCACTGCCTGGGTGTTAACACCTAGAGTTTGCCAAGCCAATCGATGACACAGCAGTTTGTTTCCACATTGACGTTGCACTTAAAGCCACATTTTCTGTCACCTTTGATGCTTGACCGCCCCCGACTGCGGGTGGAATTTGCAGGATCTCTGTCCCTCTCGCTGTGCAGACACAGGTGGTTTCAGTGGATCTGTGGCTCTAAAATGGTCATTTAGTCAAGTACTGCATCTCTTACATAATGGTGTGATATAATGGGCAAATAATACAGACGCTCCTCCTCTTACGAATGAGATAAGTTCAGAACGGCCGTTCGTAACTTGAAATGTTCGTAAGTCGTTATTCAACATCATTTTAAGGGTGTGCACAAGTACAAAGAACTAGAATGCTGGGAGTACGAACGATACACTGCTGCCCGGCGGGAATAGCGGCCAGAAGTTGCGCCGGGCGGAACTGGCGCGCTGTTCATGTTGTGGACAAGAAACGGAAAGCCAATGAACACAATTTGAACTTACGGTCCTTTTTTTTTTTCGTTTGTATGTCTGAAAGTTGAAGACATAACGTAAGTTAAAAACAGTTCGTAAGTAGAAGAGCGTCTGTACATTTAGCTTATATTGTTATATGGCGCACTGTACTGGAGGCGCTTCAGTGCACAGGCTCTCCCAGGCTGAAGGCCAAGGGCCTCCCCTGAAAAGGGGTCTCAACAAACCTCTGCAGTTTCAGCAGTCAGAAGATTCCCTTAGATGTTATAATTGGTAGTGGCTCTTTCATTAAATACTCTGACCCCTTGCAGTTGTTCTTATTATAATAAGCAAATATTATGATTCGGTATTCTTTCAAATATCAAACATCCAAAAATCCACACAGGGAGATCTACAGATGCTTTTAGGGTATATATTCTTTAAATAGATGGGCAAGACCAGCAGCAGTAGGAGTTTTTATACGGATGCAAACAAGTTTTTCTTTCTATAACCCTAATTATTTTTTATAGAGCTAATTTGAATTATAGTGGCTTGAGGACACTTTCCAGTGCCTACTTGACATTTAGTATTATTACTAAGCAGTTGTTACTGCGTCCCTCTTTTAAACAAATGTTAGGTATTAGCCCCTTAGATGAAGGGCTCAGGAGTACTACAACGGCTTCTCTGCCGCATTCCGTGTCACATGAACACCTGCTGCCAAATCTGGGCTATATTTATAGGGAGATCTGGGAACAGGTACAGTCATTAGCTAGTGAAATAGCATTAATCACCATCAAATTAACTATCCTACTTACGGTGCAGGTACCTAAATTGACTACTGGCTAATCAGAGCAATTTGTTAATTGCAGCTATCACCTTTTAAAGCACAGCTAGATTTCTAATCTTACAGGAGGAATTACATGTAGAGTATGATTTAGGATTATACCACTTGTGTCCATGGCAACGGTGAAGTGTAGGAAAGTAGCATCTGTAACATTGCAGAATGCTTGCTGTAGTCGGCTCGCTGCTCCATGCATGTCCTGCAGGGCATTCTCTCTGCTTTTATATTGCCTTTCAATTAAGTCCTTTACGTCGTGCAGAGCTGTTTTCCTGCCACCTCCCTTAAGGCACCTTGTAGTGTATGAGCTCCTGATTTCTCTTTAGTTTATTGAAAAGCAATATAAAACAGGTCCATCTTACTGTCACTGAGGGGGTTAAAATGTGTTCCTAAATACACAGAGCACATTTCTTCATATGGACTCATGAAATATTGCCACTATAACATTTTTACAATTAATTAGACAGAAATTAATTGGGTGATTGCCGCTGCCTTAGGGGTACAGTATAAAAAATGATAATTCTAGAATCTTCTGGTATCTGCCATGCGCAGTGCAACATTGCCTAAAATAACCATGGTAACCTTGTAAATAGCTATGAAAGGTGAAATTCTGTTTCTATGTTTTTCTATAACATGTGACGTTTATACAGAGGGATTGTGTGTGTGTGTGTGTGTGTGTGTGTGTGTATGTATGTATAAATGCAGATGTGCATACGTACTGTATGTTGTGCTACACAGTGTTTTCTGCAAACGATATACATAGTTGGGGCTGTCTGCATGCTGCCTGTTTTGCTTACCGCTGAGTTGAGATGAGAGTGAAGTCATCAGGATCAATCCATGCAGCGGGTGGTGTGGTGACTGAGGACACACATTCAAAGGCTCCCAGTAGTTCAACATCTTTAAGGTGGCTGTGGAAATCCACGTTGTATGAATTTATTTGCTGTTAGTGCTGTCAAGCCAATGGCATCACTAATTCTTGAAAATATGTCTGAAAAAAAAAATTGATTAATAAATCTGTTTGGATGAAAACATTGCCGAAGACACCAAATAACAATCTTAGTAATGGGACAAATGCTGTTTATGTGTGGGTGGTTAAGTTTTTTTGGGTGATAGTTAGTTTACCACATTTCACATTCATTGTTTATGGCGATCCTGTGGGCAGATCAGTAACTGGCTGGCTTCTTAATTTGAACTGTTGCCATGTGACTGATCGGTGGTGAATGACCTGCCTTGGGCTGATTGGCCTATATGTACATGGTTGGTTAGTATTTAACTGTCTTGTTGGTGGATCTTTACTTGCATAAATAGATTTCCGAGTATTTTATTGTTTTGCTGTTGGTGATTGGTGGTTAGTCACATACAGGGGACTGGTTAAGCTGCTTACATAAGGCAGGTTAACTGTTTTGGGTTTTGAATCTTTGAATCTTTGTCCTGCAATTTGGTAATCTTCAGTTTGTCTCATTCGAATAACGATATGGTTGATTTAGTCCTTAAACAATTAATGTGTGCCGAGTTTTCTATATTCTAGAATGCTAAATCCAAAGGAGGGTACTTAAGAAAAACTGTGAGTGTGTCACTATGAATTTTGTCTCAGAGACATGAAAACCAAACACTGGCTGCTGACATATCACCTTGTGTTTAACATTTTATTTGGGAATCATTTAGAAACAGTGTCTCACAATCTGTTCCAATGTTTATCAGGAGCTGGGAGCGAAAATATGGATTGTCTAGAGGTCCCTGAGAATTGGATTGGGAAACACTGATTTAAATAATAGCATTAGAGCATAAAAAGCATTTCTCCACTGAGTGTCACGGAGTCAATAATTATATTCCTTACCTGGTAAAAATGTAAAGAACTGCTTTCTTTAAGAAATACAATTTCATAGGAATAACAACCTCAACTCAAGGCCACAGGGGTTGAAATGTTGTTGGTACTCATTTAAGAAGCGTTTGATAACGTCTAACGACTCTCTTTCTCACTCTTTCCCTCTCCCCCCTATTTCTCTCTTGTTCTCTCTCTCTCTCTCTCTCTCTCTCTCTCTCTCTCTCTCTCTCTCTCTCTCTCTCCCCCCTCTCTCTCTGCAGACTTTCCGGTGGCCAGTTGCCAGTAAGATTGATGAAAACGAGATGTTGGAGATCCAGGTCTTCAACTTTAGCAAAGTCTTTTCAAACAGGTTAGTCACTAACATTAAAACTTGAAAAGACATTTATATTAATAATAATACAATACTGCTACTACTAAAAATATAATCAATAATAATAATAACAATAAAGTGTCAGCATCACAACACATACATGCTTATACATGAATAACTTCATAGAAGAAAAGAGTTCTGTTCTTTAATCCTTTGGAAAGGTCTCTGTATAAGTAGGAGGAGAAAGACATGGTTAGGGTTAGGGTTGGGTTAGGGTTAGTCTACCTCAGACTTGGAATCCCAGGAACTGCCGGTGAGCCCATTGGTAAGGGGTATGGGGTGCCTACCAATACACTAAGACTGCTCCTGATATAGCTAACCCAAACTCATTTACATAGGGTGTGTTAAAATAAAGGTTGCCACAAACAGTATAAATTTTCAGCCACGGGTCTGATTGACAAATGACACCTTTAACAATAAAGCCGCAGGTCTCTACAAAGGCATTTCAAACAAAGGGACAGGTCATTACTTAAACATGCCGCTTGTATGCCATTCCTAACTCATGCGTAAGGCAATATCAGGTGTGGAATAATTTAGGCCTTGAATGTCATCATTTTCCTTATGTGAGACAGTATGTTGATGGCTGGTTGGGCATCATGGTAACCAACTTTAAGATCTTATGAAGCAGAAACATTATTGTGAGCAAAAGCAGGAACAACAACTACCTGAAGATCTGGATAGGGGCCTTTGGGGGCCTAGATAGCTGATAATGCTGTGATTATGGCTTTTAATACACCATAGTGAAGCCAGGACCATTATGATGGTATGTCCTAATATAACAACAGTGTGCAAGAGTCAGTGTGCTTCAATCATACATTAAAACAGCAGAGTATACCCATATGTTATTTTACAATAACGAGGAGTCAGTACAATATAATTTTACATTATGACACCACAGAGTCAGTGCTGTATAATCACATGTTATTTTACAAGACCATGGAGTCAGTACAGTATAATCATATGTTATATTGCAACATCGAGCAGATTAATTAAGCCCCTGAGTGTCTGAGGTTGCTGACTTGTAATTACAGCTTCTTGTTCCTGGGCTTACAGAATTTCCACAGTCTCTGTAGACTAATGATTATAACTTTTTAAATAAGGTCCCATTGATGTACTCAAGCTGTACTCAGGCTCACATTGCCTTCCATTTCCAGTCAGATTTTTACAAGTAGAAGAAATGTGCACATTCTTTCTTTGTATTTTCAGCAATTCCTTCTGGATATCAAATAATACTAGAGACAGGCAAACCAGAACCATCCTCGGTATTAAAATAATTGTAAACATTGATAAATGGACTGTTTGCTACACCCATCATATATGAATAACGAAACCAAGATCAAACCTTTAACTACTGTAAATGTGTTGTGATTAATTCAGACCCATAGTCTGCAGCTATATGAACTTTGTTTATGTATTCCATTTTACTTTTTAGGAAGATATTTAAACCAAAATGTCCCATATATATGATTTATTTACTGCAACAAACTAGAAATTAATGTTGTAATACAAGTATTGTTGTAGTATTTTCTGGAGAAAGTTTTAAATAAGAATAACAATTTAGAATAATGACTATAAATGCATTTTCCACAAAACTTCCTTATTGTTTAACCATAAACAATAGTGTGTTTTTACTGTAAAAAATACATGCAAGGCTGACCTAGAAATATCTCACAGGAAACATGGACATCTAGTAAATTATGAAGCGATTGAAAGTGCAATTGTTTGGCAAAATTAATAATAAATGCTGTCTATTCAAAAGCTGATCACAAGCCAAAACCTGATACCACATTTGTTAATAATTAAAAGGTTGTTGACAATACATAGCTACGAAGGAATGGCAATCCTACATTTTCGGCTTCGTGCGTGTTGTAGAGGATAGATACCTTCCATCACAAATAGAGCAAAATTACTTTTTCTATGAGCTGCAGTTTTTTTTTTTAGTTTATTTCTGTATTGCTGATCACAATATCATAAATTTTTTTAAAGAAACAGCATGTGCCTAAAAACCATGTGTAAAATTTCCATGTGTAAATTGATTAATCTTTTCACTGTTGTTTTGCAATGTCATTTGTCAAAGTCAACAGGGTTTCAGTCTGCAATGTGTATAGTCCATAAATGTACGCTAACAGCTCCTGCTGATTGGATTCTGAACTATAAACAAGCAACAATAACAGGACTAAATACCACTCAATGAAACAAATCACTCCAATAACTCTTGCCCAATCACATTTATCTCATATAGCATCAAACACATAATACACACAGCGCTACAAATAAAATGGATGCTTAGCCACCTCGTGAATAATTCTCAAATGGCTGGCTGATACTCTATGTTTTGCCTCATTCTTTTTCTGAGAAATTGACATGGGAAGTGCTTGATGGAAAGGCTATACTGTTACTTCTCATTTCTCGTATTATCACATCTCATGTTCTTCAGGTCAGGTCACTGTTAGCCTGTTGTCACAGAATGAACTACAAGCATGGATAAAACGGATGTTAGTGACCTTAGTTCTGGGTAAATCCCTCCCATTCATCTAGCTATGTTGTGCTTAGACACTGTGCAATAGATTGATGGGGTATCGTTAGCAGGAAGCAATCAAAAGCGATAAGTTGATTAATTAAGCAGCAATAGGTATTGTCAGCTCAATCATGCCCAAACCTGAAGTCCTACCCAGTATTAGAAAAAATCAAATTGCCTCAATGAGCTCTATATTCCACTGAAAAGCTAATGTCTAAATCACACAACCTTCTGTCTCTGCAAGTCAAATTTTGTGCTGGATAAGGGTAGCACTTTCGTAATGGTTACCATACAATATTGGGTGCCGGGTAGGTAAAAGAGCATTTTAAACTGTTTACAGCCATCCAACCATACATTCATCCTGCCATGGTGGGGGGCTGTTGACATTTATCCATCCAGCTTCATCCATTTTCTGTAACCGCTTATCCTGCTCGGGGTCACAGGGTGTCTGGAGCCTAGATTACTATCTATCTGCACTTCAATTTCCTTTAGGTTCTTTGTTTTTTCAAAAAGGAAGTTACTTTAGGCAGGAAAAGAAATAGATAAGTTCACTTAATTGCTTCTTTGTTGTTTTTGAAAACACTGATATGGGCTAATTAAAGGAGGGAAAGCAGAAACCGTGTTGTGTCCAGATCAACACCGGGGTAGGCAGGCATAAAAAATCCTGTTCATAGTTACCGCATTAATCCTGTCAGAATGGGGGGTATTTATTATAAAAGTCTGTTTATATTATGAAAGAAACTTGTATAAAAACATGCTGAAGTTGATTGGCGTTACCAAACTGCCCATGAGTGAGACTGACTGGTATGTGAGTGTCCCTGCGATGGGTTGGTGCCCCATCCTGGGTTGATCTCTGTCTTTTGCCGCAAGCTCTTGTGACCCTGAATAAGACAAGTGCTTTCAGATGATGGACGACAGAAGTTTTTTTATCACATACAGTATCTTCAGATTTCCCGGCATCATGAATATAGTTGGATGTTGTATTTTAAAAGGGCGATAACATTTATTATAATATCATAATAAAAGAAATCCCAACCACAGTCTGCAATAGCACCACTTTACTGTGGAAAACATATTTACTGTGAGTCATTATTTCCAATTAATCATAAGTGAAAGTGCTCTCAATCAGAAATCTATGTCCATCTCTAGCTTGCAGTAAAACTATAGGCAGTGTTAAAGTCCCCCCCAGTGTACAAGAAAAAAAACCTGAGGAGAGGAAAGCAGACTGGGTGACTCTCATGGTGCCTGGCTTCTCAATAAGATTCAGGAAGACAAAGGGAACAGAGAACTGGAAACAGAAATGAAAATTAGTGGAACTGGAAAAATAAATATATTTCAAAACATAAGACATATTGGTTAATTAATATGGGCCTATTAGACGTACCATTGTGTGGGCCTGATGTTTGTTATCACCCAAACCCATAAAAGTCCACATTAATTAGTAATATTATTTAAAAATAATGGATATACATAATTACTGCAGATTTTTAGGCTCCTTGTCTTTTATATACCTGCTCCACAGAGCCCAGCAAAGATCTCCTGCTTGAGGTTTTCAGTTAGCTTGCCAGTACTAAGCATTTCGTAGCACTTTTTTTTTCACAAAAAGGGTGCCAAAGTATGATATTGACCTCCTGCCTCTGTTTTCTCATTCCCAGATTGATTGGAACCTTCCGTATGGTGCTGCAGAAGGTAGCGGAGGAGGCCCAGCTGGAGGTGTCTGATACTCTTATAGATGACAACAACACGGCTATCCGGGTGAGCAATCTTCATAGGTGCACAGGGAGAGAAAGCTTGGCGTGGCCTGAACCCGCCCTCCGGCTCCATCTATGGGCGTTTCTCAATTTCAAGAATGCAAGGACTTTACTTGTGGTCTTTCAAGATCTTGCTGACTTGCCTCCCAAAAACAAACTTGTGATGCGATGAATCATGGGATTGTTCTCGTTTGACGAGGATACAACTGATGCCTCCTTGGTATTTGGAGCAGGGCGAGAACAACATCCAGGGATTTTCACAACCCTCCATACTGCTCTTCTAGAGTACTGGAACTGGTCTTCAGCAATGGAAGATGACAAAACGGGTGCATGAGAACACAAGTATGGGCAACCCTGAGCAGCACTTTTTTTTTCGTTTCCACAAAAATGTTCAAATGTCTCAAAAAGAACAGCATTAATAACTAGCAAGTATTGCAGTAACTTCATTCCAACTAGGGGCAAATGCATTAGGTTATAAAGTCTTAGGCTGCCACTGGAAGTTGTTTAAATAATATTTAAGCTGGTGTGAAACTATGAAACTAACTTGGTGAAAGTCTGTCTGTCACCACAAGCATTTGCTGTGACAATCCAGCACAACACAGTTTTCCAAGGTCATCTAAGACTTCTGCACATTATAATATAAGCAGAATCCTCATGTGTTTGCTTTTCGAAAAGGGAAAGTTGTGCCTGTAATCACAGACTTCCCAGTTGATCGTGAAGGTGAGACAAAATGATCCTCTACCTCCGTCGGATTAACTGCAGTCTACAAATGAACCCAGCAGGCGACCAGCCAAAGCTGACAGTATCCTGTGGTCCTGGTGCAGGGGACTGTCTCCAGTTACACTGATGTGACAGTGGAGAGTTCATAGGAAGGCCCACAGACAGAGGCCTCCACCCAGAGAGGCTTTAATGAAGCCTGGGCTGGTCATACTACATGGACAAAAGATACTGAAGATAGCAGCCCTGACCTTGATACTACTGCAGACATATTTATGCAACTGCTAAAATGTATAAAACTAGCTAGCTAGCAGAATCAGAGGCAAGTGTTGACAGCGCATTGACCCGGCTGGCTGCAGTGGAGCTGCACGCACGTCCACTGGCCGCTGATATTTAAAAGAAGCAACAGGGGGTGCAGTTGAAAGAGGCTATTGCCGCTTGGTGTGTAATATCAGTCTGGAGTACTTTAGCTTAAGTTTAACCAGCACTGGGGTCACATGTCACAGGTCATGTCCCTTGCCAGAAAAGGCGTAATGTTAAGTGCTCCCTCCTCAGTTATATCGGTAAACACAGCAGGGGCTGTAACTGATAATGGTCCATCGGAAGGCCCATCTCTACAATCAGTCACAATACCACAGCGGTGTACAACTTCTGGTGAATACCAAGCATTACAGCCAACTAACTTGTGACAAGCATGTTTACCCTATATCTAGTTATCGTATGGTGTGTAAGTTTACACTCTGGCCAACTCGTGTCAAACAAATTCACCCTATAGCTAGACAACTTATAACATACAAGTTGCGATTATAGTTTGCCAACTTCTGGTTCACAAGTCTATCTCATAGCTGGACAGCTTAAAGCATGCATGTTTAGCTTATATTTAACCAACTAATCATGCACAAGTTTATCATATAGCTACACAACTTACAGTATGCAAATTTAGCTTATAGTTAACCAACTTGTGGTGCAAAAGTTTTCCCCATATATAGCCTACCTATAGCTGGTAAGCAAGTGTACCCTATATCTAGCCAACTTTATCTTATAGCTGCCTAATTTATGGTGTGCAAGTTAACCCTATTGGTTGCTGACTTATGGCACACAAGTTTACTAAATAGTTAGCCTGCGTTTAAGCAAAATTGTTGTCTTTGTGTTTTAAGATTCTGTTTAGCGTGAGATTCAATGGCAATGCACATGAAGTTGTGTGGATACCTCAGGTCTGTATTCTGCCAAGTCTTCTGTGACAGACATATTTTCCTGCAGACGAACATTACGATAGAGATCAGGTACCAGCCCCTGGATGGGAGTATGTGCACCTGGAGTGATGGGGAGTTCCTGGATGTGCCAGATGACCCAGATGGCACCGTCCGCTTTGACACCAGCAGCCTCCTCTCTGGATACAGCAATGGCTCAGGGACGTCACTTGGGAAGGCCAGCCATGGACTTCCTGCGTTGCGGAAGTGAGTAGAGTCTTTAGAAACTAGCAGATGGAGGTTATTGTCAGTGCATACAGTTAAGATGATAATACATTTTACACACACACACACACACACACACAGATATATATATATACACACACATATATATAGACATACACACGGACATACAGATAATACATTATGTGTCTCTGGGCACCAGTCAATCTTAAGAACTTTTTCTGACCTAGACACTTGGCTCATTCAAAGGACAATTTGCGCTTTTCATTCCCTAACCTGCAGTACTGATGCACGTGACCCTTTGTTTCATCTATTATCCAAGGCCTGTAGATTATGAATTACTCCAGGTTATGTTATGTAGCTGCTTTCCAGTATTTGCCTTTCGGCTGACGATGCTGGTGCCCCAGTATGTTCTTCACTCTGACAGCCATGTCGGCTCTGCTGCTTTCTCCATTTTAGTCACCCTGTTTTTCCACTCAGTGGTACCGTATTCAGAAAGTGCCAGTATCATCTCTGTTTTGCACTTTACAATTCTCCCCATCTCCTTGGTTTCGGAGCTCTTTGTTTTTGTGGTGTACGCTGCCAAAATCACCTCGTCTCCTTTTTCTAAGCACTGTCAAGAGATGATCTTAAGGGTCTTGCTTGCAGTGTCTGCAATACATGCAGGGGAATATGCTTATTGCTGCTTCTTCATTAAGTAGCTCTCTGTCTGGAGGCTAAACAACAAACAGAATGGGAGATTATTCTGGCCTGCTGACAGTTTTGGTGTACGGTCCTTCAGTTTCATATTTATAGGTTAAGTTTTGTTATTGTGCTTTTATAGGCTGGCTTTGTCTGGTTTTGTGTTTTACGATGCTTTCCATATGATCCATGTTCTTCTGAGGAAATAGAAATCCAGTTAATACTGCTCAGATGGTGGGTATTATTTAGCTCTTATACTAGTTTCCCAACAAACCAATGGCTCTAATTAGTGTTTCCCCTCATGCGTTACACTATAATGATCCATAGAATCCTGTCTTTACCATAGTGTCATTCCCAGTGGTAAAACTGTGCTGGTGTGTGTTTTTGTGTGTGTGTGTGTGTGTGTGTGTGTGTGTGTGTGTGAGAGAGAGAGAGAGCGAGAGAGAGAGAGCCTGACACTGTATTATTGGGTTACTGGATAGGTTGTGACAAAAAAACCCCTTATCTTCTGGTCATTTAGGTGGTCATTTATCTTCGAGGATTTGACCCGAATGGTAGGATGAAGTGTCTGTGTAACTAAGTCATTCATCGAGTCAGGTTTTTCCAAAATAGCAGTGTGAATTTTCAGTGCAGGTAAGTTATTCATTCTTTGCAAACAAATCCGCATCATGCAAAAAAAATTATGGGTTATAACGAAGACCAGTTTAGATTGACTGTGTTGCTGAGATGTGCTGTGTTATCTAACTATAACTCATAATGCTAGAAGCAGGTGATGCAATAAAACTGCAAAGGGTGGTGCAGTACAACCCATTATAAGTGGTGTAGAGCGTGGGCAAGCAGTGCTGACCCCGGAGTGCTGGAATCCAGCAGGTTTTCATTTTAATTTGTGCAAGTGTATAAAGTCAACAAATATCGGAGTGTGGAAGCTGCTTACCTGCCCAGTGAACCGAGGAGTGCTGGATATAAACCTGCTTAAAATTGTGCTTTTCCACTGCCGCCAGGAAGCGAGTCGTACCCGAGTCGGACCTCGAACTGACGGTTTTCCATCGTAAAGTATCCAGGCCATATCCAGGCTGACTTACTAGCAGCTCTGAAAGAGTGACCAAACCAAGCCGTTTGCATCACCACTATCTGATAGGTCGAAATGCAGGGATGTACCAGTGTTCTGTGTTGACGTGCATGGATTATCTGAAGAAAGAAGGCATGTTTCAGGGTTGCCAACTTCGGTCAGTTAGCTGGAGTGAGATTTTCAATTAGCGACAGATCTATGGTTTTATAACCTTGTAAATGGTCTGTCAAAGTTGCAAACTACCCCAACACTTTTGATTTTGTTAATTTTAATCAGATGCCCGAGCCACCTCATCTGACTCCTCTCAATGCGGAGGAGCAGCGGCTCTATTCTGAGTCCCTCCCGAATGACCGAGCTCCTCACCCTCTCTCTAAGGGAGAGCCCAGCCACCATGTCCTAACAGCTGAGGATCAGACCGCCAAGGTCCCCGCCTTCGGCCACTGCCCAACTCACACTGCACCCGACCCCTATGGCCCCTCCTACAGGTGGTGAGCCCATTGGAGGGGGGACTCACATGCCTTGTTTGGGCTGTGCCCGACCAGGCCCCATGGGTGCAGGCCTGGCCACCAGGCGCTCGCCATCGAGCCCCACCCCCAGGCTTGCTCCAGGCAAGGGAAATTGTGTATCCATAGTTTTCTTCATCATAAGGGGTCATTTGAGCCGCACTTTGTCTGGTTCCTCACCCCGGACCGGTTTGCCTTTGGTGACCCTACCAGGGCCATAAAGCCTCAGGCAACTTAGCTCCTGGGATCACAGGAACACGCAAACCCCTCCACCACGATAAGGTGTTGGCTCAAGGAGGAGGAGTTAGCAACCCTGAATTCTAAATACAGTGGTACCTTGGTTCTCAAACTTAATCCGTTCCGGACTCTGGATCGAATCCTAAAAAGTTTGAGTTATGATCAAATTTTTCCCATAAGAAATAATGTATAACCCATGAATTGGTTAGCATTTAAACACAAAGTGAACAAGGAGAAAAAAAGAAGTTTTTTGTTAATGGCTTCCAAAACTATAAAGATCGTATCCCAACATTACCCCTCTCGCTCCTTCCGTGTGCCACGCCCCCTTATTAACCTCGCGTGGGATCCCCATGTGATCAGCTGTTTCTGGTTGTTGTCATTAGTCCTCCTTATTAAATAGTTATTCAACTTTCTTACAGTGCTGGCTTAAAGCAACGAATTCCAATCCTGACGCAATGCATTGCGGTCTCTCACCCGGCTGCACAAACTGGAACCGCCTCCATATTGACACACCTTTACCCTTATTGGCTGAAGAGTTTAGTTACACACATGACATTTGTATCCCAGGCAGTTACGATGCGTAATCTGCTATTTCTCCCGAATATCACGTAAAGCATTGAGAACTGGTTTTCAGATAATTTACCTGGTAAAGTAGAGTTGAAATAAATGACATAAATGCTCTAATATTACACACAAGTTAGTGGTTTATTTATTGTTAGTTACTGTAATGTTGCGCTGCTTTATTTGGTAATCGTCCAGTCAGTAAAGAAGGCATTCAAGTAAGAATTCCATTGTACTCTGTACATGACAATAAAAACTTTGAATCCAGTCCATTGCTTATTTTTATTATTACTCTGTATTCATTAATTTGTTAGTGAATAACAAACTTTTAGGTTGTAACATTTGCACAACTATTACATAACTTTTTGGTGAGCAATGGCTAACAAAATTATAGAAAGTACAGTGTATTACCTGATAGAGTTTTTTTCAATAAAATAGCATTATCACCAAAAAGCACTGCAACTACAGCAAATGCGACCTTTTGTAACCTTTTGTTTTAGCTCGGAGATGTGTGGTGTGACTCATTTCCTGGCGCATTCGATTTATATTAGGTCAGTGTTCACAGTTAGACTTCTGATATTTAGATCGAGTTCTAGGTCAAACTGGTTTGTTTGACTTTCAAGAAATTCGAGTTCTAGTGAGTTCGAGAACCGAGGTACCACTGTATTATTCACTGTTGGTAGTATTGCACAATGAGATGTATTAACGAATTCCCCATAATTTAGAACTTAAAATTTTCCAAACACTTATGTAAAAATGTACTATAGAGGAGCTAAATGGAATGGATTCATGTGAACCGAGTGAACAGTAAATAAGCATCTCTTCTGGGAACGCCTTTACGGAGCCGACCCCACTGCATTGGAAAACTGAAGGAAGCTGGACCTACACTGTACAGTAGCTAGTGCCTCTGTGGTACAGCTCGGGAACGGGTTTCTCTATGCTAGTGAAAAGCAGCAAAACAAGAAATGATGTTAGTGAAATTCTCCCAAAAGAAGCCCCAGGCTTGAAGTTCTATCAAGCTTATTATAAAGCAATTAATGTGCAAATGTGTGGTCAGTCACTGTGGCTGGTTTTGTCCAATGTGTGACCCTGGGAAATGCATACGATTAGGGAAACATAGATAGCAGAGTCCATATACACTTTCTGGTTATGGGCTATTTGAGTCAGAACTAGCAGTTAAAGATCGAGAAACGGCTCATGAGGGAAGAGTCTCCTTGTTACTCATAATATTGAGCCACTGTCATGTTTCAGTGCGGGGGGAACAGCTTTCCACTGGCGTTAATTGGCTCTCCTCCCTTTTTCGACCTACTCTTTTCAGGCATGTGCTCTGGGGACCAATGGTGATTTATGACTCGCCCCTTAATGCGTTGATTCAGATTAAAAAAGAATTTGAATTAACTCATACAGTTTTAGTTTAATGATAATATTATTCTGTTTCAACATCTTCCTCAAAATGATACTCAATGTGTACCATCAACTTCATTCCAGGCTGAATCCTCATTATTACTGAACAGTACTGTTGTCTGTACTAATACAGTATCATTTTATGTACTGACATTATCACTTTCCGGTCAGTAAACGTAGTGTACATGCATCTTGTATGACCAGTCCCATAACACTACTTCCTCTGGCATTTAACAGAATTGGATTTAGCAAGATAGCAGAAGAGGGCGTTTTAGCTGCTTTACGCTATAAGGCTTATTTTCAATCATCTCTGTAGGGTTACTGTAATGCACCTTGATAACATCATTTTTGTGCAAATTAGTGCTGTTTTCCTGGTCTGTTTGAAGTACAGATTGACAGCGGAGAAGATCCCGCGTGGAGTGCTGCCAGTCTCTGGGATCTGATCCCACCTCTCTGCTAGACAGGCATGAAGTCAGAAATGTGTGTGTGTGAGCCATGTCTATATTACTTTGTGAGGACCAAATGTCCCTACAATGTGATAAAAACCTGTTATTTTGATCTTGTGGGGACAATGGGAAACTCAATTATATAAAAATCTGTGACGGCAATCAAAAAACTAAAATGTTGTGTATTTTGTTATGGTGAAGGTTAGGACTTTGTAGGGCCAGGTTAGATTGTCTTTGTTGGAATTAGGGTTTTGCCCATATAATTAAATGGACGATCCCCACAAAGAAATATATACAAGTCTATGTGTCTATGTGTGCTTTACAGTTGTTACTAATGCAGACAGGTACATGCCTTGAAGTGATCAGTCTATGTTGCATGCAGTATCAAGGGTATGAAAGTGTGTAGGTGCTGTGTATCTTTTGCCTGAATTTTTGCATGTTTTTGCAAATCCTGTTGTTAAGTTCATTTCTTTGTGTGCTTGCTGTCCTGTCCTGTGTCCTGTTTGGATTGCTGTGCTATTTTGCATTATATTGTACTGTACTGTGCTGTGATATTATATTGTGCTGTACTGTACTGGGACTAGACTCCTTATTTTACCCTCCAACGGAGGAGGGTGTTCGATTTAAAAGGACTGTTTTATTATTGTTCTGTGTTGCACAAAGCTATGTATGGCTTTGGCTGCCATTTTATTTATTTTTCTCTACAAGATCAAGCAAAGTTCTCCCTCCTGCTTTACAGTAGGTCGACTCCCCACCATATTTTATAATTAATACACTTTAGAACCAATAACTTCAGTTTCATTTCATAATTGTACAATTCTCGCTGTGCCTGCTCCACAGACCTAAAGTAAGCTTTAGCAATACCATTTCAAGTATGCTTGAGAGAAAGGTTCTAACAGCATTGCATAATTGGTAACTGGTGCACTTGTGTATCTTTATATGACTGTGATTTTTTTATAATCATTTGGAATTTGAAACAAAGAGCTTTGTTTTTCGTATGTTATAATGCAAGGTATTTAATGGTTCGGGATTTAATGTGCTGCAGTGGGTTTGCACCCTGTCCTGGGTTATTCCCTGCTCTGTGTCCATCGCTTCTCGAATAGGCTCCAGACCCCTGAGACCCTGTACAGGACAGATGGGTACGGATACTGGATGAATGGATGGATGGATGGATGGGTGGATGGGTGAATTTTATTTGAGCATACACATATTTCTCATTTCTGTGGATAACTGGAAAACGACATTCATCAAGCTCAAATCATCGACGACAGCTGCTAATTTTCAGCTCCTTTGGATTTGCTCTGGCTAACGTTATTTGCATGATGCTCAACTGCAATGGTGTATTGTCGATACTCTTTTCAGTATATAAAATACATTAATACATAACTTTAGATATATGATATACATATTATATATCAAATATATTATAATGATTGCAAAGTTTGGGTGTTTTACAGTCAATTGTATGCCTAATCAAGCTCTGGTTTTCATTGACCATTGGCTCCACTGCTGTGGTATAAACAGTTTGTGCAACTTTGCTTCGAAAGCTGCGATCCGAGTCGTCACTCATATGGTGTATGTGATCAGCTTCACTATACTGCAGCTATAATACATTATAATCAAATTTATTTGATTACAGTCAGTTCATCAAATTATAATAATGAACAAGTCACTGTTTCAATTAGATGTATTTAATCATTTAAGAAAATGGCTTTACTGGCAAAGTCTTTAACAATCATCCCAAATAAAACAAGAAGAAAGGAGGAATGTTTAGCTGAAATTTTACAACAAGGCAGTAATGGCTTAAGGAATGGAGTGTTTTACCCAAGTAAGTGTGAGGCAGGGCATTTATCAGGCTCTGCGGGATCACAGTTTTGGTCTCTGCTTCACAGTAGCAGCTCCCAGAAGAACAACGTTCAATGGCACAGTCGAGTAAAACAAATCCATAAACTCTAGGCACAATGAAGCTTTGTGACAGCACATTATTGATCTGACCTGCTTTCGTGTTTCCTCACATTTCTTCAGCATGTGTCTTGTTTGCCTTGTTTCAGCACCACTGTTTTCTGTTGTTTAGTAAGAAACTGAGGCTTTGGTTTATTAGACTGAGTTAAGAAAATGTGTCAGTGACAGACACTGTGAAGCAACAGCATAGATCGTTCCCAGGTCTTCCAGGAAAAAATGGCAACTTTAAAACCATTCTCCAGCTTCAGAACTGATGTTAGTGGGTTAATATAAAGTATGCCCAAATTGAATTTAGAATACCCAGTTATATTATTTTATTTTGCTGTAACGTAGAATAGTGGGCTTTCAATGGGATATTTGGAATGTGTGTACTAGCTTATTCTATATTCACACGTGCCCCTCCTGCTCAGCAAAGACAAGGACAAGGCTGGGATGGAAGGGGCAAATCAAACGATAAGTGTTTGTAAGGTGTGTGTACGTTGTACTCTAAGTGTCCACAGGAGGCGCTGTTTCACCAGTCGTCTCTCCCAGTGTCTTTGATCTGTGGTCTCATATTTCGCCAATAATCACCTTCTCAAAAGCGCCTGTGTTTAGCTAGGTTGAATGAAAATCCTAAGAAAAACTATTTGAAGATATTGTAGATATGAAATTTGAAAGCTTATATTTTTATATTTTTTATTAAAATTTGGTCATACACAGTACACATGAGTCAAACCTAGGCTGTAGTTGTGTTCTTAGATTCATATAAAAAATATCAAATAAATATAATATGCTTTCACAAATCGTTTTTGAACGTTCCTGTAAATTTCCATGGTATTTAATTTTTATTCATTACCAGATCGTTTTCAGCTTATTCATCTTTATTTTTAAGGGTGTTCGCTGTTCCTATGTATTCCAATTTAGTTTTTATTAATATTTTTTTGCGTTTTAAGTTTACAGCAACAATAACAACCAAAACACAATATGAACTACTTCAATGTAAGAATATGCTAATTGACCAGGGTAAAAAGTACAAGACAAACATTCTGTATCCAAGTGCTTTTTATATTTGTGGTAATTTCAGTATTCTATTACATTATATGAATTTGTTTCCCCTGAATGTAACCCAATCCCCTTCCTTAAATCTTTGTTGATTCTTGGTTGAAGCACATTAGTTTGGCGTCAATAGTCTTCATAGACAGAAGACACACGTTGTAAGCGCCGGGACACCCTATAAGGCTCACCTGTCTACCACACAAACGTCATGCATTTATAAAATCAGCATCCACCACCTCATGTCGTCATTCCCATTGTTCAGTTCGATACCCTTCAAAAAAATCGTTATAGTTCCGGGTGTTATGGTCACTGGAATAACGTGCTAGATGGAGCAGTGAATTCAGGTGATGGATCCAAGAGGAAGATAGGTGTAGCCATATGGACGGTCAGAGTGCGCGCAGAGCCACAGCTACTACTGGTGGCCGCGCGTCTTCATTGTCCAGCTCCTGGTTTAACCCCAGCCCAGTGACTGCTTCTGATCGAAGCCGCTTATGCTTCGCACTTCGTTTGCCAGACATTCGGTACCAGACGCGGTGACGGAGATGTAGGACGGCTGCTTGGCAGAAAGTTGTAGTTTGAAGTTTCTTTTTCTCTTTTGGTGGAGTACTTTAGAGCTTACTTGAGAAGTGCAACTTTTCTACTTTGGTAAGGTATTTGTCACATACCTGTTTATACTATGGTGCATGTTAATTATATTTAAATTTTATCCTCTGGGTTGCTTGTGTGCTTGTTTATGTATACTATTTGCGGCGTTCAGCACAAAAAATATTCTTAAATATTAGTTGGCAGCACTGTTGCCTTTTTTTTTACTCATTACTTAAAATCTGAATAATGACAAACTAATTTAAATGTTAAGAGGGAGATTTTTAAACTGCGCTTCATATGCCATTACTGAGTTTTTATTGTTCAGATACTTAGAATATTTTACAGACATGTAATTTGCAATTTTAAGAAAACTAAGTAATATATAAATGTTGGTTTTGGCTGGTTTGTGATTGAAGTATATCACAAAGTAGGCTGTTATTTACTTTTTAATTTATAGTTCAAATATATTTAACATTTTTATAATGCTGTTTATTTTCTCTTTATCATTTGAATACTATGCAAGACAAAAGCTTTATATTTGAAAACAAAAGTTTTCTTATGTAGAATGTATCTTGAACTGATATTTCACTGATAGATTTTCATCCATTTAATAATTAAAGTTCTTAATTTGAAGTTCAGGCAATGACATCATTAACTTTTGTGGAAGGATATTTGATACACATTATGTCTAATGTCATGCAATACCTTTGCCTTGTACACAGTTGTGCCTGGGGGTAAATATTTTCATGGGTTGTTTATACATGAAATGTCTGATTAGTATTTCCTGAACCCTCAGAAAAAGCATGATAAACCAAAACAGTATTAATTCATACTGTGTCATAATAATCAAAGCATTCAAACTTCTGACATTGACTCACAGTCTTACATATTTATTGTTTTCAGAATAAATGTCTGTTACTTTAAAGGAAAAGTTGGTACCAAGTTTAAGGGGTAAATTTAAAGGTAGTTTCAGAGTATTTTTTAGTCTCAGTGTGTGACTGAGTCTGTAACTTTGGGTGGTCTCTCTCTCTCTCTCTCTCTCTCTCTCTCTGTGTCTCATGGGGATGCGGTGGGAGACTGGGAGTCATGGAGATTAGGGGACCCTGTGACATTATACTGCTTTGTAGTAATGGTGTCAGATAATTAGTGGGCTAGGTGATTCTTTGATCAGGTGGTAAGGGGGCATTTTGTTACATGTTCAGGCAATTGGAGCAGCAAATTAAATGACCAAGTGATTATGAAGCCAGACAGTGGACAGTCAGTTACTTATTTTGTTTATCAGGCCACGTTAGGATGGAGCAGTTGCCTAGGGAACCAAGAAATTGGGGGCGAGATTAGAATGGATTGGCGTCGTGCTGATATTTGGAACACGGGAACCAAATGGCAGTTGATAGCTGGGACTGCATTTCCCTGCGATGCATCTTGTACACGGTGTAATTTTCTTTGCTGTTATTCTCCTCCTCAGAGCCGGGAAAGGAGTCTTCTCAGCCATGAAGCTCGGCAAGTCACGTGCATCTAAGGAGAAGAAAGGAGGTAAAAGTGTGGGGGCTTGCAACCTAGGGGGTCCTGGGGCGGGGGACGAGCGGAATGGCCACCATTCTCACTATTATCATGTTGCCGTTGAGATTATTTAGCGCTCTTTAGGTCGGGGTGTTAAAGGAATCCCAGTCTAGTGCTCCCAGCCACACTGAGCAGAACGTGCCTGGTCATTCACAGATGATCTGGCCTTCCTGGAAACAGAGGACTTGAACCGAAAGTCGTCGCGGAAGGACCCTGACAGCATCTCGGTGGCTTCAGTTACTGCAGTCACCACCAATGTCTCCAACAAGAGGTCTGACAGCCTCGTCCACCCCCTGCCTGAGGGCCCCGACCTCCCCACAGGCCTCACACCTACATGCCTCTGGCATTATACTGACATTGCAATCAATGGAGCTTGGCATATTCAACCCAGCAAATTACATTTTAACTCTCAAACATGCATGGAAAGCATTTTATCCAATAAGATACTTATTATCCATAAATTGTTTTGTACAAGCTCCTATCTCCAAATTTCCCTGAATAAAATCACAATCATATACTCATTATATAATCCTACATACCTGCAGGATAATCTTACAGTAAATACCAGTGGTGTGCAGTGTATGACATTTTAGGGATCGGTGATTTGATCCCTTTTGACAGATATACGCAATGTAATTGTCTTTCACAGTGGGTAAGTACCAGTGACGCATGTCATTGCTCTGGTTAATTTTATCCACGCCGTTGATTGATGTAATTGCACCTTAAGTGCCATTTTCACTGCAACAACAGCTGTCTAGTTTCCAATGATTTACTGCTGCTTACTGAAAGCAGATGTTTATAATCAGGTGTTATAAATCTGTACAGAGCAAAACATCATTCACAGTACATCTTTATTGTACATATATAAAATATATACACACACAAATACAAACATATTTTTCTAATGATATTATCTTACAGATCAAAGCCTGATATTAAGATGGAACCTACCATCGGGAGGCCAGTGGATTATCAGGTACTTGGAAGCTTTAGATGGTAACTGGGTGGCTGTATAAAGATTGTCACCTCCAGTGAACCATGTGATCCTTTACGGAGATGGTCACCTCAGCCCGTCTTCCTGCTTCTTTTTCTCCATGTCTGAGCTTGGTGATCCATGGCTCGTGCTGCTTGGGGACTCACTGCAGTGAAGGGTGTTAAATTATGCATCGGCACACGGAATGGGAGGGTCTTTCCTCAGATCAATCAGGCAGCGGCCTAAATATAACATGTAGCACAGTGTCTCTCGCAATCCACTGAAGGTCCCGTCCACAGTCTCCGTCCACCAGTCATGACCCCTGAGCGCGTCCAAGATAACTGCAGGACCCAATCAGAAGAGTCATGTCATCCTTAACCAGGGAATAGCTAGAAATTCTGGACCCCCAGGCAAAATATAACCTGGGATCCCCTTGGTAGATTTTACAGGGGGAGTCTGGTCCCCATCGGGAGATTTTCCCGACTGGGTCCTGATGTTACAGTATGCTGGGTCCCCTGAGTACTGCAGCGGTTTATCACACCCTCAGAAGCCACATTCCTGACACCGAGACTAATATTTTCCCTGTTATGTATTTCACATTGTTGCCTTTTACATTATAAATCTATCATACATATAGATGTACATCGTATGCAATCCACTCTGTTGCCTATTATTTTCCGGCAAATGCAAGTTGATTGTCTTGAGCTGTTCTCTGAAATCGACACAATACAGAAGCGCGTTATAATGTCTTATTAGATTAGCGTGACGGTGATAGAGGCCCGTCAGCTGGCCGGCGCGAACATGGACCCGGTGGTCTGCGTGGAAATCGGGGATGAGAAGAAATACACTTCAGCGAAGGAATCGACGAACAGCCCCTATTACAACGAGGTGACTCCCTCACGCTGGGCCCAGCGCCCAAACAAAGGCTGCACCTGCCCCACGAACAATTAGAGAGCTACATACACGAATGAAAAACCTGCCTAATACCCAAACCCAGTCTACTCTGGAGACTGTAACAATGAGCAGCTGGAACTAGACACCAAACCTCAGAGCAACTGTGACAGGAGCTTAGCAACAAACTCATTCGGAGAGTCCTCAGCTCTCTGTTGAACCCTGAATGAATAAGAAATCCTCAGACTTTATACATTCATTAACATTTTAAGCAAAATCACACGTCGTATGTTCCTTGGTCAAACGTAATGACTTCTGAAATATGACAATGTTCAGAAGCTTTGTTAACTGGAGATGTAAACCAATAGGTGGAAAAAGGGGCATAAATAAATCCGCAAGACAGCTCAGCTGTCTAACACAGCTCTTAAATGATCTTGGTTTGAAGATAAAGTGATTTTAACTTTGTTTAAAAAAGAAGCAAATATAGTTCACAAGGGTACCACTTTTACAATAAGACTTCCCTCATAAAGGGTTCATGAATGGTGTATAATCAGATTATTAATTAGGTTCAAACACTTTGTAGATCATTAATAGGCAATCATAAATAAGTTATAACATGTTTGATTCATGAATTGCTACTTTCTTAAGTGGCAAAAGGGAGGCTTATGAAAGTGATACCAAATAATATTTGAAAACATCAGCATCAAAAGAATTCATCATTATATGTTCGATTCATTAATGCACTTGTTTTCTTCCACAGTATCTTGTGTTTGACTTCCACATGTCTCCAGACTTCATGTTTGACAAGATTTTAAAGATATCTGTAAGTACCGTTCCTCACACGCACTCCGCGGTCTTTCCTTCCTGAATGCCAGGTTTAACTCCTCCAGCATCGGTGGTAATTTCCGCTTCTCCCCAGGTCATCCACTCCAAAAACCTCCTGCGAAGTGGAACTCTAGTGGGCTCGTTCAAGATGGATGTCGGCACGGTGTACTCTCAGCCTGGTAAGCTGACCCGCGTCCATTTATCATCACGGTAGCCTTCGCATATGCGATCTGTACATCACCTGCCGGTCTGTGGTCCTTCGCAGAGCATATGTTCTACCATAAATGGGCAATGCTCACTGACCCTGACGACATGGGCGGTGGATGCAAGGGCTACGTTAAGTGTGACATCGCAGTGGTTGGAAAGGGAGACAACATCAAAACGCCACACAAAACCACCGAGAAAGATGACGATGACATAGAGGGGTAAATGCACTTCAGATTTACATGCTGTGAGGATTCAGTGGACGACGCCTTACTCCCGAGGTCTCCCACTGGCGACTTACGGATTTTTTGTATTCTATATTTTTATGGGTACTGAGGAGCTATTATCTGTAAACCAGCTTAACAGAATACGTACCAAAAATAAGGGCTAATAATTTGTAATGTGCGATGGTTCACAGCCATTTTGACAACGTCTAACCAGTGTTCTCTGGTTCTGGATTATCAGGAACCTTTTGATCCCAGAAGGTGTTCCTGCAGAGCGACCATGGGCTCGGTTCTATGTGAAAGTCCTAAAAGCCGACGGTCTTCCTAAAATGAACACCAGCCTCATGGCTAATGTGAAGAAGGCTTTCATTGGGGAGAACAAAGATTTGGTGGATCCCTATGTCCAAGTTCTCTTTGCAGGACAGAAAGTAAGTCTTCTGACCTGAGAAATGTTGAGGGCGATAGTTCAGCAAATAAAATCTCTTTGGTTATTTCTAAAGATTTTAGTGCTTTTAGTTAGTAAGATGTTGTCATCCGCACAGGGAAAGACATCCGTCCAGAAGAGCTCCTATGAACCCGCCTGGAACGAGCAAATCATTTTCACAGAGATGTTTCCCCCACTTTGTAAGCGGATGAAGATCCAAATACGGGATGCGGATAAAGTAAATGATGTCGCTATAGGCACACATTTCATTGACCTGTCAAAGATTTCTAATGAAGGAGACAAAGGTAAATCCCTCACTCTTTGATGCCTTTTGCTGGTAGTTCTGCTTAGGCTCCTGATTGTTGCATTTTAAATTTCACTGCATATTTTCTTAAAACTACTCCATTACCAACAGACCATTATAAACAAGTAACTCCATTGTAAAAATCCACAGTGAGGATAATAAATGTCACATAAAAACACATTTTTTTTCAATATAAGTGTATTCCTACGCCAGTGTTTCCCTGTCTGGTCCTTGAGGACCCACAGTCGATCCATGTTTTTGCTCCCTCCCAGCTCCCTACCAGACAGTCCATGTTTTTGCTCCCTCCCAGCTCCCTACCAGACAGT
>JAABNY020000038.1:9499627-9519528 GCA_015164015.2 Brevimyrus niger
CTAAGATATCTGTCTGTTTCAGCCACTCTGTTTTGTCTATTTATTCCTGCGTCTCGGATCAATGGGTCACATGACCCCATCAGATTTGCTGTGTCACTGGCAGTCCTGTCATATTAGTCACATTGGTGGGGCAGTTAACTCAACTGGGATGGTGAAGCTGCTGAGAGGTTGCAGTGCATTTGAAGACTGCAGGTCCTCCTGACTGTCACTGCTGGTTGCTTTTGGGGCGTGACAGGAAGAGGGTCTGAACGATGTGCAGGAGATCATAAAAACGGAGAAGGCCTACCCAGAGAGGAGGCTGAGGGGCGTGCTGGAGGAGCTCGCCACAGACTGCAAGTAAGACCAGTTTACAGTAGCGTGTGTGACGTACGCTTCCTTTGCTTGACTGCTTGAAATGTCAGCTGCCAGTGTTTCAAACTACACATTTTTAAAACCAGATTAACTCTGGGCAAAATGGCAAACCTTTAAATGCGGTTTGGATATAACCTTTCCTTTTATTTCAGTCGCTTTTTAACGCTGGCAAATAAGGATGAGAACCAGTCAGGAAGGACCAAGCTGGACCGAGAGAGGCTGAAATCCTGCTTGAGGGAACTGGTATGATTTCATCTAGCTGTTCATTAGCAATTTTTAAGCAGCCCTTTTGCCTCCGCTCTGCAAGCAACTGGTAACACTTATCCAAAATAAAATGTCTTTTCTTTCTTAGAAAAGACATATTTTGTCTTTTGAGAGTAAAAGGGAGGTAAGGTTAAATAATGTGGGAGTAGATAAAAGCAGGACAGAAGAAAACATATAAAAACAAAATATACAAAACACATGTTCTGTTTAACAGTTTGAGTTGCACTATCAGCTAAGACAGAGCTCCTTGTCTAATGTGCTTTTAGACTGTGAGGGGAGGTTCATAGTTTGTCCTTGAAAATGAAAATGTATTTATCTTCGACACACAGCTTCTTCCCAACACGGAGACTTTCATGCTGCGTTTTTCTGTGCAGCCCTACAATGATGTACAGTGGCCACCCTCCTTCCCATGGAGCTCCGCAGTGCCTGACCTTGGTGCGTTCCCTGTGATTTGCGAGATTCGCTGATTTCTTGTTTCTCTTTATTTCCCCTGAAGGAAAACATCGCCCAGCAGGCGAAACTAATCCGCTCTCAGGTGAAGAAAAACACGGTGAAGGATAAGCTGAAGCAGGTGCAGAACTTCCTGCAGAAGCTACGGTTCCTGGCAGATGAGGTGATGTAGCAAATACAGCAAATACAGCAAATAAACTGAAGGTTCACTGTCTTTTGGTGAAATGAAAAAGTGACCAATACTAGCTTAATACCAGATTAATATGTAATTTTCTAATGAACCATTTTCTGCCGCATTGCATTTGTCAGAGAAGCAGTCGAGATGCAGATGCACCAGTGTTGTAACTACGGGGTGCCACTGCCTTTGTGTTTAGCCTCAGAACAGCATTCCTGACATTTTCATCTGGATGATTAGTAACAACAAGCGCATCGCCTACGCTCGCATTCCCGCCAAGGACATCCTCTACTCCATTGTAGATGAAGAATCTGGGAAGGACTGTGGAAAAGTGAAAACCATCTTCCTTCGGGTACTGCTGTCCAACCATGTCATTGCGTTTCTCATATTCTTTGCGAAAACCTTTTTTTTTTTTTTTGGAAACGTTGCCGTTTGTCAAATAAATTGAGGGGGAAAACCTCATCTTTTGTAAATGTGATGTGTTAATCAGTTCGCAATTTGGAGTGTAACTTGTGCAACTATGTAAATATGTATATTTGAGCAAAATTGTGTAAGAAATTCTTGTCTATTTATTTGTTTGTTATGTACATGCTAATTCCAGCTACCGGGTAAGAAAGGCTTTGGACCAGGTGGCTGGACAGTGCAGGCCAAGCTGGAGATGTACCTTTGGCTGAGTCTCAGCAAGCAGCGAAAGGAATTCTTGAGTGGCCTGCCCAATGGCTTTGAGGAGTTCAGAGATGTCCCACCCGCCAACAGCGGCCCCCCCACCACCCTCATCTACAACAGTAAGTCCTTATGTATGAAGGGTGATGGTAAACTCCCATGATGCACTGCATACTTGGCCAGACTGCTGTGGGTCATTATTGTTAATGTTGTTGTTCTTATCATAACCAATTAAAGTAATACGCTGACAGTGCACACAAAGTGAACCAGGAGGGGCTGGCGGCTAATTCGCCGTGTTTGTGCCGCAGTGAAGCAGGTGTTCCAGCTGAGGGCGCACATGTACCAGGCACGAAGCCTGTTTGCAGCAGACAGCAGCGGCCTCTCCGACCCCTTTGCCAGGGTTTTCTTCTCCACCTACAGCCAAGTCACTGAGGTGGGCAGAAATGGGCGCTAAACAATGTCACTGTGTCCCAGCTATCCGAGTCCGGGGGGAAATTATCCATTCCAGCTGAACCTTAATGCCCATTGTGCCCATTGGATATTTATTTTAATCTCCCAGCAAGTTACAAAGTATCTAATTGCCTAATCTAATAGGGAAGACAGACTGGTGAATATTGGTTCCCTTCTCTGTCTCTCTCCAAGATTCTGAGTGAGACTCTGTGCCCTACGTGGGACCAGCTCCTGGTGTTTGATCACGTGGAGCTGTATGGGGAAGCCGCGGAACTGAGGGATGACCCTCCCATTTTAGTCATTGAGTTCTATGATGAGGACAATGTGGTAAGAATGTTCATAGGTGCAAGATTGAATTAATCTATGATGAAAGAGATTAATTGTGATGTGGTAATTATATATTTTAATGTTTAATACTGTTGTGTATGTTATTTTCCCTTCAAAAATTGTGGTTCATCATAAACTTTATCTAATCTAATCTAATCTAATTTAATCTAATCTAATCTAATAATTTTGAAACTAATATTACTTGTTACACCTGTTCAAAGAAATAATAATGTTAATAGTCACCAAACTCTATACTTAGATCCTAAGAAAAGTGCAATTTTTATAGTGATCTGGCTACTTCACAGACTGTTTTAGGATGTTGCTAACATGTTAGCATGCCACACACCTGAAGAACACGGACTTTGAATTTTTTCTAAGTTTGCTGACCGTTGTGCATTTATTCCTATGCAAAATCCACCAAACTCTGGATTTAATTGGGATAAGTAGAGTGTGCACTGTTCCAATAGGACTGATGATTGTTCTTCAGCACATTGTGGATTCAGCTGCAAGACATGCAAGAGGCAGACATTGTCCCAGACAATCTCCACATTCCCTTTCCATTATATTACAATGTACAATGTTTCTTCAGGCAGTACACAGTGGTACATGTTGACCACAAGGACAACTGAATACAAGCACTTTAAGACCCTTCAATTAACACACAGTACAGCTCAATAAAAGCTATTATTACAGTACAGGCAAAACAAGATGTTAAATTGCCCAGAACGTCACTCTTGCATTTCATCAGCTTCCCTGGTTTGCTGACAGCTTTCTGATGGTTTGCTGAGTGCTGTGACAGATTTTGAAATTTCTGAAGGTTATCACATGATTTTTACACTATAATTTAATTCCATTTAATTATAACTATTAACACAATTTTTTATTCTTCATGGCCTTGGTGCATCTGATTTTAGTCTTTCCTTTTCAAATTGTATCTAAACTTATCTAAACTTTTCAATTATTATATAATTAAATATTTTAATCTAATCAGTTAATCTTAAATTATTTTAAAAATCTACTGCAGTGTTGGATTGAAATTTTTTAAAACTGTATTTTCTCAAAGGGATTTTCTTAATTCTCACATTATGACCAGTGGTGTGTTTTCCATCTTGGAGTGTTTTCGCTCATTTTGGGCCATCAGAGAATCTCATTTCTAGGAGACTCTGGAACATTCCAGAATATCCGGGCTGTCTCTCCAGCTAGAAACTGCAGTACAGAGGTTGACAGCACTTTCCGTGTGTGAATCCAGGGCAGAGCTGAGTTTATAGGTCGCGCCTTTGCCAAGCCTCTCACTAAGATGTCGGACGAGCACTACGGCCCCCCGCTCTTCCCACCTCAGCTGGAGTATTACCAGATTTACCGAGGAAACACTCCTGCGGGGGATCTGCTGGCCGCCTTTGAGCTACTGCAGGTGGGTTGATGCTGGGCGTATCAGCAGAGAACCAGCATCTAAAATGGGATTACGGCCAAATTGTGGCAGTCACCAGCTAACTATTGGAAAATGTTACACCAAACAATTCAGTTTTTTCTTACTCCTGGAAAATTACACATTTTTCACATACGAGGTATTACCTTGGCAACGACGATATACCACAGTCATATTATATACCACAGTCATATGATATACCACAGTCATGTTATATACCAAGTCATATTGTATACCACAGTCGTATTGTTGTATACCACAGTCATATTATGCACCACAGTCATATCATATAACACATTCATTTTATATAACACATTCATATTATAGATCACAGTCATTTTATAGATCACAGTCATATTGTATACCACAGTCATATTGTATTCCACAGTCATATTAGTGCCTTAAGCAACAGGACAGGATGCAATTATTGGCTCGTCTATGTCTCTCTTCATGATTCTTAACTAATTTCATTGCAAATAAACCTGCTTTTAGATTGGCCCAGGAGGGAAAGCTGATCTGCCCCCAATTGACAGTCCAACAGACACTGACCACGGCCCCATCCTCCCTGTCCCAGTGGGGATAAGGCCAGTCCTGAGCAGATATAGAATTGAGGTAAAAGCCTTATATCTGCCATCTGGAGTCACATTCTATGGTCCATGTGACCCAAAGTAGTTAATGTGTGGAAATTCTCCTGCAGGTTCTTTTCTGGGGCCTGAGGGACCTGAAGCGTGTCAATCTGTCCAATGTGGACAAGCCCCGTGTGGACATTGAATGTTCTGGTAAAGGGATACAGTCAACGGTCATTGCAAACTATAAGAAAAATCCCAATTTCAGCACCCTGGTCAAGTGGTTTGAAGTTGTGAGTATCCTTTAAACCAACTGCCAGGTTTATTATATGTAATATTTATATTTAAGATGATGTTTATATTATTATTTACCCTTGAAAATCCCCTCCAGTGCCATTCTGTCCAGTCGAATCATACTTCATAAGTCACAGTCCTACACGGCATGGACTGATTCAGAAATTCATACTTTTGTTAACTCGGGCTTCTGACAGAGGTAACATTTTTCCTTGAAACCCTTTTGTGGTTCCTTTGAAGGACCTGCCTGAAAATGAGCTTCTTCATCCCCCGCTCAACATCCGTGTGGTTGACTGCAGGGCTTTCGGTCGCTACACCCTGGTTGGCTGTCATGCCGTCGCCACCCTTCGCAGGTTCCACTATACTGGCAACGGCAAGCTGGCCAGCAACTGGGACACTGGTGGTAGGTTTCCTTTAAAGACCTTTCATTTTAACACAATATCTCTTCTTCAGTCTCTTAAGCTTCATGGCTTTGTTCTCCCTCGTCTTCCTGTTGGGTTCTGTCTCGATCTGCGTTGTCTTTTAGCAAAATTGAGCAACATCTTGTGATGCTTGTGTCTTCTCTTGTTCTACTTCTTCTTCCACAGCGGAGATAATTATCAACATGGAACCAGAGCCACTAATCAAGAAGATGGATACAGTGGTCAAGCTGGAGGCAGTAAGTCTGGCGTTTATCAGCGCAGGGTCACACTACATTCAGAGAGGCCATGTGATTTAAGGCGCTCCTCCATCTGTCAGTCCATCTCTATGAACCAATTATCCTGGGTCAGGGTTGCAGCATATTTCACATTCATTCAACTAGAAAACCCACTTAGATGGTCCATAAAGGAACAACAGGAATGTCCTTGAACACACATATTTCATGCTTTTTGTATATGGTGATTAAAATTTTTTCTTATTTTTTTTTATGTCCTCCAGTCATCTGATGCCGTTGTTAAAGTTGACATGGTGAGTCCAAGGAATCCTGATCAGACATATAACATATATACCATTTCTGATTACAAACATCATATAGCAATTAATGTCACTATTAGCTATTTGCTTTTGCAACTGATTGCTTTTTTTCCTTCATAGAATGATGATGGCAAGAAGAAAAAGAAGAAGAAAAAGAAGGGAGAAGAGCCAGAGGAGGAGGTCGAGGCGGACGAGAGCACACTGGATTGGTGGTCCAAGTACTTCGCCTCCATAGAAACCTTAAAAGAAGTGAGGGACTTTTCTGTATATAAATAAACAGTAAGATCATAGAGGTATGGTGCACAGTACAGAATATGCTTTATCTCTTATGATATTAACGGGGTATTACACCAATAAACAATACCATCAATAGTATATTGTTTTGTATATTATTGTTTTTATTTATTTATAATGATTGGATAGATATCATAGAACAAAAAAAGCAAAATAAAGCTTGCTGTATAAAATCAGTGTGCATGACAGCTAGCCATCAAAACATCTAGCTTATTAAAGAATAAAACATCTGGATGGCAATCAATATATGCTCCTCTACATCTTTCCCTTTCCTCCAACTATAACTCAGTATTGCGTTCTCTATCTAACTGGAAAACATTTTAATTGCAATGAAGATTGTCACTCTCTGATGTATGTCGTTAGCCTTGGGATTGTAGTAGTTAATATATATCATAGAGCCCTGGATATTAAATAGAGCAGTCAGTGAGAAGGGATGGATGGTGTTATGGATATTTCTCCTGGCCAGAGTGTCCAGTGACCACCTCATGGAGTTGCAGTGATGATATAATGCATTTTTAAATATTCAGTATGAGCTGGTGTAACTGGGTTTTGTTCTAGCGGCTGAAAGCAGAAGAAGCTGCTCTAGCAGAGGCAGAGGAAAAGGAGGACATGGAAATTGCAGCCGAGACCGCAGGTTAGCCAATCGGCAGCCCCGGATTTTGAGAGCCCCTTAATGCTGAAGACTTTGGGTCTTCACAGAGTGCCTCTTCACTTTTCAGTGCTTCATTATAAGTGATTGTTACACCTCTGTGAAATCAGGGCTGGATCGTGGGATGTTGTATAAAAAGCAAAATTCCTAGAGCAGTGGTAGTGTTGCCAGTTGATTGACCGCTGATCGATTGTTCAACATGGAAAACTAAGAAACTCTTATAATAATTTTTAGTTTATGAGTTATGAACTGCATTTGCAAAATGTTTAAGGGTGACATTTATGTCATTAAAAAGACTGTTAAGGTCAATGTAGTGCAAATAGACCATATACCAATGTCAGAAAACTTTCACGCTAAATTTATCTTTGGAAGCCTGTGTATCATACATCTGCTGCTAATCCATTTGGTTTCTATTATACTGTTAATCAACTTTTAGCTTACCCTTACATTTATCCTACACCACTTCCCTACTTCTACCCAATGCATACTCAATTCTTACTCAATTTTGCTGTATTGCTACTCTCCTCTCCCACGCCAAACTGCTCCTACTCCTTTCTATCTTGCTGTCACTGTATATGTAGAAATTAAACCTGATGTGAAAGCCTCAAAGGGCAAGGAGAAGAACAAGGAGAAGACCAAGAGCTCCAAAGACAAAAAGAAAAACCAGGCGGCAGAGCAAGCGGAGGTCGAACCCCAGCCGAAAGTTGATGAGCTTCTGGTGAGACCCTAACCCCCTTCTAAGAATAATAAGCAGCACTGGAGCCAGAGCTATTCAACATATTACAACATATTACAACATATTACAAATGAGGCAAAAACCCATTAGGTCAAGTTTTTATATAGCTCATTTTTAAACCCAAAGGTTATTCAAAGTGCTTTATTGGAAATGAAATAAGAAATATAATGCATACAGTTAAATGGACATCCATCCATTTTCCAACCCGCTTATCCTACTGGGTCTGGGGGGGGGGTCTGGATCCTATCCCGGAAGCAACGGGCATGAGGCAGGGAACAACCCTGGACAGGGGGCCAGCCTATTGCAGGGCACACTCACACCTATGGGCAATTTAGCAACACCAAGTAGCCTCAGCATGTCTTTGGACTGTGGGGGGAAACTGGAGTACCCGGAGGAAACCCCACAACGGCACAGGGAGAACATGCAAACTCCACATAAATGTAACCCAGACGGAGACTCAAACCCAGGTCTCAGAGGTGTGAGGCAACAGAGCTAACCACTGCACCACCATACCCTGTTAAACAGACATAAAATAAGAAAATGATAAATTAAGACAACCATATAAATAAACTGACAAAATGCACCATTAAGAGAATTCAGGGAATACAGAGTGCTATCAGACTACTAAAAAAGAAAAACACCCTGTACTTTCCCAACAGAGTATTAGATTGATGGTATTCATAGCCTTGGTTTTATTGAGCTAGTATCGAGAAAATTCATTATAGAGTCTTAAAGCACTTATGTAAGTCGACCTGGCCAAGAGCGTCTGCGAAATGCTGTAAATGTAAATGTACTAGAAGTTTTCCTGTAACTGATGTGTCTTGGGGTTTCCCTTGAAGGTGGACGAGGAATCAGATGTCATTAAGACTTCTCACGCGGCGGAGGGATGAATCGTGCTGGAATACTAAACTCTTCTTCATTTCATTCTGTCTTTGTGCCCAGGTATACAACAAGGAACTTGAACAAGACTTTAACAACTTCGAAGACTGGCTGCACACTTTCAACCTTTATCGGGGGAAGGCTGGTGATGACGATGACGTAAACGCGACAGACGAGGAGAGGATTGTTGGCAGATTCAAAGTATGAGGATTTAACTGCTTGCATTATTATTTACCACTTTGAAGGATGTAACTGCTTTCTTTCAGTTTTCTGTTTTATTGGTCTTTGTTGCTGTTTCATGGATGAGTTTTTGATAGATGCAATGAACCGGACCTGATTCTGTTTCGCACGTATTACACAGGGGTCGATTTGTATGTACAAAATGTCACTCGCAGAAGAGTTCACCAAAGAGCCAGGATTTGATCCCAGTTTGGGCATGTTCCAAGGCATCCCACATAATGATCTGATCCACGTCCTGGTCCGTGTATATGTGGTCAGGGTACGTTTTTACTCCTTTTGCTTCTTCATATTTGTGTTGGTATGATTCGATACTGCATAAATGCGGTATTTTGAGTATGGATTCGTTGGCACGTTTCTTTTGACAATTTAACTAGGCAGCTTTCGCGTGCTAAAGAGAAACGGCTTTTGCAGCAGGATGCAGGTGAGACTGAACTTACTGTCTCCGTAGGCAACTAACCTGCACCCAACAGACATTAATGGGAAGGCGGATCCATACATTACTGTCAAACTGGGAAAGACAGAAATCAGAGACAAAGAGAACTACATCTCCAAACAGCTGAACCCTGAATTTGGAAAGTGAGTCCAGAGCTGAACATGAATCCCACATCACAATGCTGCTGAATTCAAAACAAATGTTACACCCTCAGCATGGAAGACTTTTTATATATTTATTACATGGTCATGGGATTGACACTGTCATTCAATATATTTCCCATAATTACTGTTAATCTTGGCTGCTGACATGGTACTGCATTTATGATTTTCAATAAATGTGTTTATAGCAGGGTTCTTCAAATCACGGTCCTTGAGCTCCAAGCCCTGCTGGTTTTCCAGCCTTCCTTTACCTGTCAGTCAGGTGTGAAGCCTCTGACCAATCAGAATCAGCAATTATTAAACTAACTACCTGGGAGAACTGAAAACAAGGCCTGGATTTGGAATTGAGGTCCAGATTTGAAGAACCCTGGTTTATAGCGTTATTTACATTTAAATGAATGAAAATGAATAAAAGGCAACATACATTAAGTTACATTTTATATTATTCGCTGTAATAAAACATTAAAATCTGTTTTCTGCTACCCATTTGTTTTCTAAGGTCTTTCGATATTGAAGCCATTTTCCCCATGGAATCCATGCTGTCAGTGGCAATCTATGACTGGGATTTGGTGGGCACTGATGACCTGATTGGGGAAACTAAAATTGATTTGGAGAATCGCTTCTATAGCAAATACAGACCAACCTGCGGCATCGCCTCTACCTATTCCACGTAAGCATGTGTGCATTCCGGTCAATTCAGAGTCTGACAGATTTTTATTCTGTTCACCATACATTCGCAACATTCCTGCTGTATTGTATTTACCATTCTAACCAACATTCGTTCTGTTCTCTCTCAATGCAGTTTTGGGTACAACATGTGGAGAGACCCCATGAAGCCCTCACAGATCCTGGCCAAGCTTTGCAAGGAAGCCAAGCTAGATCCACCTCAGTATGGCCCCGGTGGGCGAGTCAAAGTAGCCAACCGGGTTTTCCTGGGCCCATCGGAAATTGAGGATGAGAACGGTCAGGAGATCTATATGTTCATCTTGACTCTATTTAATCAAAGACACAGTAAAATTATTATTTAATAAATAACTGAATCCTTTAAATTTTACACTTTTACAGTAATGATTGAAGGAAATCCATGTTGAAATCCACATCTCCGGAATGACCTAACTGTCATGACAACTGAGGGCCATATCATGCCCATGTAGCAATTCCTGCCTTTATTTACATCCCCAGTAAACACATTTATTCACATTTGTTTACTTTTCTAGTGTAAATGTTTTTCTTAATATATTTACAGGAAAAATGTATTAAAATCCATGACTCTTGGACTGCAGAGTCTCTAATTCTGTGGTCACCTAGCAGTAGTAAGATTTGTATGCAGCTCACAGAAACATGTTCACATTCAGGAAGAAATACATTTTGAAAATTCTCCATTGGTTGAAATTTTCAGCCCTATGACTCAGTCTGTATGCTGTTCTTGCTAAAGATACTGCATCAGTTAGTAATGAAGTGCCTTCGTAATCTCAGCTGCAATAAGCCCGTAAGAAGAGTCTACTGTGCCCCCTATGTAATCGCTGTGGTGGCTCTTTAGGTTTGGTAACGTCTGGAGCATACAGGTCTTGCTCAGGAGGTGTTTTTTTCGGACAGGTCTGAAGAAACCGACGGATGAGCATGTGGCCCTGGCAGCTTTGAAGCATTGGGAACAGATTCCAAACGGGGGTTTCAAGCTGGTTCCTGAACATGTAGAAACCAGGCCCCTGCACAACGTGGAAAAGCCTGGAATCGAACAGGTTCGCCCACCATCTTCACATTATTCCCCAACACGTAGCACACTACCAGAAACCCTGAACTACATATCCATGCAGACATTTGTTTGGCCCCAAGTGTTCTGCTGTCTTACACCAGATTCCACTGAGCCCCTCCCTCCATCCCCCAGAGTAGCAGAAAACAAAATTTGTCAGTTAATTTATATTAAAAACATTTCAGTAGCACTGGGTATCTGGCTGCTAACTAGCTACTTTGTATTAGTTTCACTAGAAAAGTAGTGAAATGTTAAAAAGTAAATAATTGCAATGTCTGAGAAACTACAGCAGGCAGAACCAACCAATCAGATGTCTTGATTCTGCCTCCTATAGTGGCTTGGGCCCACCTCCTCTACCATCTGATTGGTTATCTCTCTGAACCAATCATTTTTTTGATCTGCCCTCAGAACATTTTTGTGTTAGTTAAACTCCCACGAGTGTCTGTTGATAATTGCCCGTGTTATTTCTGTTCAGTTGTTTGTATGCCTGATATGTCTTTCTGCAGGGGAGGATCGAACTGTGGGTTGACATGTTTCCTATGGATAATGCAACACCTGGCCCTGCTGTTGACATTACACCCAGAAAGCCAAAGAAGTAGGTCATGACCTGGCTCTGGGGTGTCTCCCTGTCTGATTTCAGTGTGTCATGCTTTAGTTTAGTATTCCAGGATTGCTGCTCATCAGCAGAGGTGGACATTTCTGGTCCAGAAAGTAAAAATGCAAACCAGGATTTTGTTTCAACCAACCAGTTGACTATAATGTGATTCTGATTCTTTATAGTCAACAGGTTGGTTGAAACAAAATCCTGGTTTGGATTTTTACTTTCTGGACCTGAAATGTCCGCCTCTGCTCATCAGAGATGTGCTCACAGCTATGCAAATGGAAGTTACCGTCAGTCCATCATGACGGCGATTCTGTGGATCCTATAACTTTTTATATTCTGGGTATTTTGCTTCCCACGGTTAGCACAAATTTATATTAAGTAACGATGAATTAATACACTGCTTAAGTGAAGTGAAAATACAGATGCCTAAATTTATACTCGTACAGTGCCGCTGTTCATTAGGTGGCAAGTGCTTATTTATTTAATATCCACTCCAGAAGGTGAATATACTGCAGAGGGTAAAGTAAAGTCTTTGTCTGTGTAAAATCACCCAAAATATGCGAATTATATTTTCAGTGGTTGCATAACTTTCATTTTTCAGTGCTACATTCCAGAGCTCAAACAATTAATATAAAAAGCAAATGGGCCCACGCTTCTTTCCATTCAAGTAGCATCCCATTAAAATATTTTCACATGTCCTAATGCTTTTATAACGAAGGCCTTGAGATCTTGTTAACCTTGTGTGTTGTTAGTTGACTCCCTGTCCCTTCCATCCTGCCAGGTATGAACTGAGAGTGATCATTTGGAATACGGATGAAGTGATTCTGGAGGACGATGATTACTTCACTGGAGAAAAGTCCAGCGACATCTTTGTCCGGAGGTAGGTGCAGGCAGGCCCACGTGCTGCTTCTTCTTTCCTTTTCTGTGTGGTCGGTTTCTCCGCTTTTGGTGTCTTTCTTGTTCTGTTGTCCAGCTGCGAACTTTGTGAACAGGTCTGTGGTCCATAAGCCATGTTGACTGAAGACCACGCATGCAGACCACGTCACTTAGCTACATACACGTATGAGTAAATATTCCAACCACAGCTACATGCCAATCCTGAGGATTTATATGAGAACTTGATAATGGCCATTCTCTTTTATGGGTTTTCTAGCTTCTGCATTTATGAATATATGGTATATATGGTATATTATATATGAATTTAATAGACTTATATGTGTTATAAAAGCAACAGTGACAGCTAGTTTGGAAAAAAAATCAGATAATTACCTTATCCTAGTTGAAATTTAGAAACTACTATGGGCCTTTCCTATATGTATTTCTGTTGTTTGTTTCCAGGAAAAATGTGGAATTGGCAGAATAAAATTCATTGCTATTTTCTGAGTTACAATAACTCTCCAATACATACACTTCAGGCAGTAACACTGAAAGAAGCTGCATGACTAGGTTTGCAGATCATTCAGACGCTGTGAATAGAGACTGTGAGTTCCCTTTGAAGGGCATTTGCGAGGGCTCTCCCACTTTCCAGCAGACTTACTGAGCTTGTGTGCCTCAGTCAGACAATGAATGGCTATCATTTACCTGCCACTTACTCTTCCTAAATGCAAAATCAACCCCAAAACTGGCAGGAGGTGTTCATTTCATTGAAACAACTTCAGCATATTCTGTCTTGTTGATTGGACATTTTCTTTCCTTATAATTCAGGCATGTGAAGCTTCACTTAAACTTTCCAAAAATACTGAAAAATATCTCCGTAATATATCATTAACCGGAACACTTCAGGGGAACTGAGCTGTTTTTCATTTCATTGTTACCATGGGTTTAACATACTTTGCACAGTTCTCAAATTACAGTACTCAGTAACTCTTCATCTTACACTATACTAAAATAATTTCTTCTGTTATTTAGACGCTGTCCATTACCCCCACGTCACTGTGTGAGCATCTATATAGGCATTCTATCTTTTATAATGAAGACTGCCATGGTTTTCCTTTTGCTATTTGTAGGAGTTTAGGTACAAAGGAATTTGTTAATGTCCCATCTTGCTCTTCTATGAGACACACAGAAGGTGCAATGTATTAATGTTTATACCATTTCTGAGATCATGATGCACTGTGGGATCTCATATTCCGCAGCTGGCTGAAGGGACAACATGAAGACAAACAGGATACAGACGTTCACTACCACTCCCTGACTGGGGAAGGCAACTTTAACTGGCGACTCGTCTACCCATTTGACTATCTGGCGGCAGAGGAGAAGATTGTCGTTTCCAAGAAGGAGTCTATGTTCTCCTGGGATGAAACGGAGTACAAGATCCCCGCTCGGCTCACACTGCAAGTTTGGGACGCTGACCACTTCTCTGCGGATGACTTCCTGGGTACAGAGCTCTGCGTTCCCGCCGTTGTGCTCGAAGCAACGTTGTCAGAGAAAACGGCACATCAGCCTGAAAGCATTTGTTGCGTATTATGGCGTTAAGTCAGCAATTTCAGGCAAACTCGATGTATTTTGAAATGCTTAATGTCCGAAAAAGCAGGTCCCTTCCTTACTCCTTAGTTCTTCTCTTTGTGTAGGATCAATTGAGCTGGACTTAAACCGCTTTCCACGGGGGGCCAAGACGGCCAAATTGTGTACGCTGGACATGATAACGAACGAACAGGAGCTGCCCAGTGTCTCCATCTTCAAGCAGAAAAGAGTCAAGGGCTGGTGGCCTTGTGCGGCCCAGGACGAGAATGATGAACTGTATCTCACGGTACTGCAAAGTTTGGCCGTAACATTCGGAAACGAAGAAAGACATTTAGCATGTAAGACCATGTAACAGGTGCCAGCTGTTCATAGCTTGCTAACTCACTCATAAATTTCCGGTGTCTTTAAAGGGTAAGATAGAGGCAGAACTGCACCTATTGACAGCTGAAGAAGCAGAGAAGAACCCAGTAGGTCTTGGGAGGAATGAACCAGAACCCCTGGAGAAACCAAAGTAAGTCCATCAATCCACAGTGTAGACATTTAGTTGCTAATTGGCATTATCTTTAAATTTCGCTGCATGCTAACGTATTCACGGTTCACTGATTAAGAGCACAATGTTGTAATGCCACAGAGAGAATATAACTAGCAGATTCAGCTTATTCAGCAGATTAAAAGAGGTACATGATATCAGTATATGGGATTTGCCCCAAACTGGTTCTATCAATCTGGTAATAATGGAGGAGATAACCCACAATGCAAAGCTTTCTGTCATATAACCTATAAGGTCATATAGTTTCTTTATATCACTTGTAGGATGGTGTGCACCTGTTAGGGCACATTAATATTCACTCTTTACTTATTTCTTGTTATGCTTTCCCTCTCACTCTGGTTCCTTTCTCCAAAACATTTTTTTCCATCGACTTTGCAATTTCATTCCCTCCCCCCGCGCCCGTCCCCCACATTCACGTAACAGACGGCCAGACATCAGCTTTATCTGGTTCATGAACCCTATGAAGTCTCTCCGATACTTCCTGTGGCACAACTACCGCTGGCTGATCCTGAAGGCGCTTGGCCTGAGTCTCCTGCTCCTCTTGCTGGGCCTCTTCCTTTACTCCATACCCGGCTATCTGGTCAAGAAGCTGCTGGGGGCCTGAGAATGAAGCCCAATGGTAGCCCCTCCCCCCCCCCTCCTCTCTGCACTGGCTTCTCTTTCAGCTCATCCTTGTCACTGTGCTTCATCAGTCGCCGTCTCCATGGTTTTACAAGCCCAGTAACTCTCATTTTGTCCCCTTGAAAAACATCTCACAAATGTGAAATACTATATTTTAAATGGAAGAAAGTTGGAATGGGATTATTATGAAACACGTACAGTTTCAGGATACCGCAGCTAAGTTTCTATGCTTTAGTTGGCAGTCAAATTCCATCATACTGATATTTTTAGTTCAGAGACTCAGAACTTTTTCACCCAAAGCCAGCATAAAATTATAATTATGAGCCATTTGTACAAGTACCTAAGAATTATTTAGTTTTTGCATATTCCATCTTGATCTTAGAGATACAGCAAACACACAGATATTCAGGGGAGAACAAAACTTGTCGTCTGAATGCAGGGTTGGTCGCTTAGCTCAAGAGCCCAACAGTAATATAACTATTCTGTTGACTGCATGATTCCGAATGGCGAACTTCCAATCATAGATTCAAGATTGAAGGTTCTTTGTCACATACATGCTATGCAGTGAGTTATATTACCTAAGCTGCTCTGAGACTGTGCGATAAAAAGAAGAAAAAGATGACAGCAATAAAATTACTATTAAAATTTTAATAAAAAACAGTAATAGATAATAAAGGTAATAAAAAATGAAAAATGTATAGAAAATAAGGATAATAGGCATGAGCAATAAACTAGCAGTATACATTGTTTACGGTAGTGAACATAACATTGAAGATGAACAACGTACAAAGAGGCACTGTGCTTGAGATAGTCTGGAGAGGTTAGGCATGCCTCTGTAAAGGAAGCATTGGTGAATCTCATTACTAGGATCATAAACACCATGCTTGTAGTCTTGCAAAGACTGGTTTTGCGAACTTGCCTTCCAAGAATGAAGTTGAGGTGCAATAAATCATGGGACTGGCCTCGTTTGGCAAGGATGCAACCAATGCTTATCTTGATATTTGGGGTGGAGCAAGACCAGCATCCAGGGATATTTACTATTTTCTGTACTTGTGTTCATAGTATTAGAACTAGTCTTCGGCAATGGAAGATGACGTAAAATGAGTGCATGAGAACACAAGTACAGTCAACTATGCATATTGAGATTCACCCATTGTCTTGTAAACACTGAGGCACTGAGGTTGAACTTGCTGAGGCACAGGTAGATCCTGTGTGAGGCTTCACATATTCATGCTATCAGGCCTGGCTGGGATGGTCTATACCACGCAAATCCATTAAGGAGAAGTAAAATAAAATTTAAAAATAAAACTGTGCATTTAGTCTGAACTTCTTATTTACTAAGGACACCGATTATAAAGACATCCAGTAACAGTTCTTGTTTGAGAATCTATGAACACATTCATGATATATTAAAATGAACTCACAAAGCATTATAACCATTTATAAATACTTATAAAAGGCATAATGCATTATAGCCATGTTACCCGTGCATTATAAATGCTTCATGTAGCTCATTTATACTGCACTATAGATAACTTTATAATGCAGTACAAAGCATTCGTGTTTCTTATACCAACTGTTATAATGCATTATGAAGATATTTATAGTGCATTAAGTATGAGAGCCTAATTGGAGCTTACGAAGCATTATAATCAACATTATAATACCTTATGACTGTCAATAGAAGATGCTGTAATGCTTTATTGATCCATATATCATCCGTTACAATGCATTGTGGATCAATATAATCTAACAAAAATGATGTTATATTCTAATTTTAAAAAGTGCATTATAGATGACAGCTTCAAGTAAAGTGTTACCATGTCCATCTTACAAACGAGTTAGAGAACATTAGCACTTATTTACTTGTTCTGTTAGATTCAAAGAGCTGCATTCATACTAAACATAGCACAGGTAAACATAGGTAAATGTGAAATGAGAAAACTGCAAGAAAAAAAAATAAACCACCATTGTAATTAAACAACATTACGATGCTAATGGATTACTTCGGTGTAATCTCACTGACTGTGTACAGTTTGTGACATCATGGCCTTGTTGCTTGCTAATCGCTAACACTTTCACTTCCTGTCCGTTTTCCCTCTCTTTTTGTCTGGCTACAGCCGACCGGATACCACCTTCCTGTGGTTCATGAGCCCCCTGAAAGCCGTCCGCTACCTGATCTGCACCCGCTACAAGTGGCTGATCATTAAGATAGTGCTGGCCGTGCTGCTGCTGATCATGGTAGCCCTCTTCCTGTACAGCATGCCAGGCTACCTAGTGAAGAAGATGCTGGGGGCATGAACACGGAGGGACACCGCACACCATGCCCCAAGCCCCAGCCTCCACTTTTCAGGCCTTCAGCACTACGAGACCCCGACACGAGAGCATCCTCCTCACACGGCTCAACACAGCTCCCTTCCATAATGTCATATCATACTTCACCATTAACCTTATAACCATCACCTGCTTTCTGGTTTCAAAAACTTAACAAATGGCTAATTTTACACTTCGGTTGCTACAAACTGGTATTTGCATGGATTTATTTGAGCATTTTTCTGGTAGTACTATTAAATTTTGCATTTGTTTTTTTTTTGGTGTCTGGTGGAAATGTCTGACTTGTTTAATCAGTTCCATTTAGGGTATCGGTCAGTCACCTTAGTGTTTTTCTGGTTAGAACTTGTTGTAGCACAATTGTACGCTGGTTTATTTCACAGATCACCAGTAATATTCGTTTAGGGATCCTGAATATTTGTGAACTGTCTATTGAACATTGGGATATTTGTTGCTCATAAATTAAAATGTTAAGGGCTAAGGCCATCTATTACTTGTAGTCCAACAGCGGGCAGGGCATAATAAAGTGTAAAAGTATAACAATCAAAAAAAAAAAAAAAAAAACACTTACAAGACAAATTCATATTTTAACAGTTTCCAAGTGTTGCAGCTTGACAGCATTTACTTGGAAATTTGTTTATATGAATGGCAGTGGATCAAACGAGGAAGATAAAGCAGTTAAATCTTTCCAAATAATCAGCATACGTATTGTGATGTTATCATTATTTTAGAATGGATGCAGGCATATTGACTTTTTTCAAAGCATGCACTGTGGAATTGGATATACTGATAAATACCTGTTAAAATTATAAGTGTAAGCTGTCAGTGGACAATACAACGTTCTGTTTTAGTTGTATATTTGCATGTGTTTTTAGTCAGCGTTTGCCTTCACAGAAATAGGAACTTAGTGTAGTTTCATTTATAAGCCATTTCTGTTCAGCGTTATGCAAAGAGGCCTGCTGTATGCACTGTGTCTATGGGAGAAACGCTGAACTGAACTGCAATGAAAGCAGGAGATCATGTGACAAAATAAATTTTGAAACCCTCAATAGGTCAAAATGAGGAGTGCCGTTTAATTCCTCACATGTGGAACGATGAAGCCTGCTTGGTTTCTTAAATAGCTGCCTTATCCAGGGTAATTAAACACCAACTGATGCAATCAGGTGAATTCATACCCACTGTACATGCACGGTGGGCAGGAAGGTGACAAGGATGTGGAAATGCAAGTGTTAGCGTCTAATTCAGATGGTTTATTCATGTTGTAAAAAAATGACTTCTGTCGACGATGGGATGGCTGGTGTGCCTTGTGCAGTTACTCAGCCTGTGTTGATCCTGCTCGGACACTGATCTCAAAATTTGTATCTTATTCATTCAAGCGACTGCTCACATGCACTCATGAATGAGAGATTAACATGTTTGCACTGATTTCGCTTGTTTATATGACGGAGTGTTTCTTACTGTTTTTTTCTTTGTTGTAGTGCAGTACTTCTTGTCTGTATCAAAGTGATGATGGTTAAATAAAGATGTGAGCAGTCACAGCCCTGACCCTGCCTGTCATTCCAGTCGGCCTAGTCTGTCCTGCTTGTTCAGCCCGTTGTGTCTGACCTTGACCCTGGCCCGCCGACACTACAGACTGGCCTGCCGGAGTTCCTCTCGCTGCCCTCACGCTACTTTTCTCCCAGGGCATTCTCTTCTTCTCCATACCCAGCTCCCTCGGCCATAAGATAGTTAACAGCCTGGGCCGACTAGCCCTAAAAATCTAACAAATACAACACAATATAACGATATCTACTGCCATATGTGATCTCTGATGCGATTTTTCCTACTGTGATTTCTCCGTTGACTTCTTACTCAGTACCAACTGAAAAATAGACACCATAACATCATCGAAATTGTCTCCTTAGTCTTCCTCCTGAATATCAACAGGAATATAGACAAATATCTCTGTAGCGTAAACGCTAATGCATCTTGATGTGTCCCCGACAAGGACATCACAATAACATCTGTGCACAAGCCATCTGACCTTCTAGCAGAGGTGATGTAGGCAGTAATCTGAAAATCTGAACACAAGTGGTCAAGCTGGACACCTTTTGACATGCATGATAAGCATAGCTTTACGCGCAGTTTTATGTTAAACTGGGCCTGAGAGGCATTGGTTAGCCTAGCGGCTGAGGACATGCCACCCATACAGCAGAGGCGGGATTCAGGCCCCCACCATGAAGGTGTGAGGTACAGTAGGAGGCTTCCTACTGGGCCACCCACTCACTGGA
>JAABNY020000038.1:9536568-9547482 GCA_015164015.2 Brevimyrus niger
TGAGTGGGGGGGGGGGGGGTTAGGTGCTGGTGGTGAGCTGTGCAATCTGGGAAACACAGGCTGTTAATGCTCCGCGGAAGACAAAGATTTAATGCATGGAGGCTCATGTAAACCGACCACACCTCTCCTAAATCACTCGAGTGCAGTGACATCATCTACGATTATCTTTAAATGATGCTTAAGAGGCTTTAGGCCATTCAGTCAGACGCGGACACGCCCCTTATGCTGAGCGGAATCACCAGCGTTCCCCGAACGGCGGGAGGATAACGGCAGCTCTCTCGCAGGTGGACGAGACCAGCCGGCCGGACCTGGTGCTCTTCCTCATGAAGTACCTCATGACGCTGGTGGTGGGAATCCCCTCCGTTTTCTGGGTGGGCAGCAAGAAGACCTGCTTCGAGTGGGCCGGCTTCTTCCGAGGCCGCCGTCGCAAGGAGTGAGTTTTGTCTCCTTCACCTACGAATGTGAGGTGCAGGCGGCCAGCAGGTGGCGATTCTGAGCCAAAATGCCCTAAACCAGTGAAATGAGTGCGATCCTGCATCATTGAGCGGTGCAGTGAATTTGCTTCTACTGTAACTGTCACAATATTAAATATTTAGTCTCCCTTTGCCCCCCTCCCCCCCCAACAGCAGTGCCGTGAACGAGAGCCGGCAGGTTCTCCAGGAGCCCGATTTTGCGCAGTCCCTACTGCGGGACCCCAACACACCCATCGTCAGGAAGTCCCGCGGCACCTCCACGCAGGGGACCTCCACCCACGCCTCCTCCACTCACCTGGCCATGCTGGACGACCTGCCCAGCAGAGCCGGCAGCGTGCACAGCAAGATGAGCAGTTACCACGGCAGCCTGCGGCGATCACGTGACGGCAGGTGGGACCAATCGGCAACCATCTCTCTGCACTGATCATTTATTAATGTAGAGATTGCATGGCAAACCCTGCTCGCATTGTAATTGTTCCATTTATAATATTCCATAAAGCCTTGATTTATCGTATGATGTCTAACTGGCTCCCTGGCGACTTGCTCCTCCAGGTACACCCCGTGCAGTTACCGCGGCGTGGAAGATCGTTTGCCCTATGGCAGCTTCCCTCACCTGCCCCCCCTCGACCAATCGCGGCACGGCAGCATGCAGCGCCTCGACAGCCAATCGCGGCACAGCAGCATGAGGGATCTGAGCAACTCCCAGGCCACTCACATTACCCACGGCACCACCATGAACCGCGTGGTCGAGGAGGACGGCGCCAGTGCGTGACCTCGGTGTACAGGCCTGACAGGGAGTTCCTGTTCCTCCTCAGGGAGGAAGGCGAGATAACCTTGACCCTTCAGGAATCCTCTATGCTGGAACAGTGGGCCACTGGACTAACACTGAAACAGGCTCCCCAGTCAGTCTTAGGGGGCTACAAAGGCAGGCAATATGGGAAACAGGAGGGGCTCCCAGTAAACATGGTTTTGGTCTCCTGCCATTACTGGACATAAGAGATGTGAAAAAGAAGCCATTCACACTCGTTTGCAACGGTGCACCGTCCTCAGATCAGAATGTCAGTCTGCACATCAAAGGGCTCTAGTCTGCAAACTTCAGCAGGGACACGTGCCTACGTCCATTGCATTGAAGTACACCCTTATTATCGTGCATTTCTGTCCCAAAAAGGTACTTCAGTTTTCAGGCATGCCATTGAGAAGTCCTCCACACACCTTCTCGTCTGGTTGTAACTTGATCGAACGCTGTACCATATTGAGCGCGAGACTGAGGAAAGCCACACCCTTTGTGCCTGTGAGCGGAGGCGTAACAGGAAGCAGGTCGCGAGAGCAGGGAATCGTCAGCACTTGTGGATCATAAGCCCCAGGTTGACCGTCCTTACGCTACATTATCAGGACTCCAGTGATGCTTAGGGGACCCAGAGTCCGACCTCACGTGCTAAGAGGTCATTGCTACTCTCACTGACAGAGAAGGATCTTGTCCTCGACACAACATCTCTGAAATTATATTTTGCCTTGTTTTTTTTTTTGTTTTTTTTAATCTAACGTTCATGCAATATCACATTTCCATCGATTTCTCCAAAATGGATTCCCCCACCAAAATCACAGACGGCAACATTCCTTGGTTTTAAGCATCTTTCAACTTTCCCCGAATGTTTATAATAGCTGGAATGTCTTAAGGTGTGTTTTCTAGTCCAGCTCCACTTTTAATAGAGTCAGCACCATGAGCAATGAGCGCAGTTTATCCCTCATGATTTTGTCCATCCATACCCTGTTCAGAGGTTTTACCCAGGATCATCCTCAACCGCTTGCGCTGTTGAGGCAACAGAATGTAAAAAATACACAAGTACCTCTTGTCCCCCTGTTTCTGGTCTTCAGGCCAATTACTTCACTTTTTCCCCCTGTGTCTAGTGTAGGTTTATCGTTAAGATAAGAAGCTGCTGCAACTTTACTGATTCTTCCATTTCTTTGGAGCCCATCTATAGAAGGGAAGAAGACTGAGTAAAAGTCTGTGAGCCCATTAGCTTGTGTTAGTGGTTTAAATGTTGCATACCCAGGGTAGCTTTTATGCTATGGAAGGCAGATGTAGGTATGTGTTGTGCTCAGTAGGGGGTGTCAATCTGCAGAAATTATCAGGGAGGGGCGATTTGACAGACACTTTCGTGAACAGAATCAGGTTGATTTCACTTTGATTACTTGTAAAATGTGTAAAAATGTCAGTTTTAGAATTTTGTAAAGAATACAAAAGTTTTTGTACAGACATTTGTGCTATGTCTGAAATGAATGACTGCCTATTTTAAAACCATTTTTAGTAGTATACATCAACACACAGGAATCGTTATTCTAACAGTTTTCCTGTTTTATTGAAATACATCAAAGTCCGGTTAATATAATAATGGATTCCCCCCCCCCCCACATAGAGAGAGTGGTGGCCGGTCCCATACTTTACTTGTTGAACTTCCACCTTAAATAGTTCTGTGCAAAAAAGAATCTACATCACCCACAGTGGGCTATCCTCTGTAACATCACCCACAGTGGGCTATCCTCTGTAACATCACCCACAGTGGGCTATCCTCTGTAACATCCCCAACATTTTCAAATAGGCAACTCAAATAATAATACAATAATAAAATTTTAAAAAAATCCAGCCTTAAATTCTAACAACAGAAGTGATTACACCTATGACATGCAAAACTGTACATATTCTTACAAAGAAATCCTATAAACTTAATAATATGATATGAAATAGCAAATAACATACAAGGCAGGTAAAACGTCAACAAAAAGCAAAAAAAATTAAAAAAAAAATAAAACAAATCTTCCACACAATTCCGCTTTGACCCCAGTGAGCCTAACCCTCTTTGCCACCCACCCACTTAAAAGCCACAACACCAAACTCCCTCCTGTCACATTATCTGCAGAATAAATCACTATATTTGATTATAGCTACGCTATAGCTGCTTATGCGGCAGCTGCTAGTTTCCTGTATAGTCCCGCTTGGAGATATTCCTCATTGCATTATTATAATCATTGGTTCTAGACGGTCCTGAGTTTAACACACAGGCTTCCTGGCTGAGACGCAGTGGAAAAGCCTGTCCCAAGTGAGCTACCTAGCAAGGAGATTCTCTCTCCGCAGCAAATCATTCTGCAGAAAACTGGACTGACCAATACAAACAAAGCCTGCAAATACGTATATCACGTAAGTACACCAAGGTTGTCATAAGTACTCGGGGTCTGGACGTATAAAAGTGGATTTTTCCTTATCGGTTTAAGTGCAAATGGCGACGATCCTGATATGTCTGAACGGCTTTCAGATTAAGGGTCGATGCAGAGTCCCCTTGGATCCTTTTTGACCACTCGAGCCTCAGGTGGGACTCGATTCAAGGTGAAAAACAAAACAAATGTTGGAATACATAATCACATGGTCCAACAATAATATTAATTATTCATTAATATTAGTTGAGCAGCTTAACTTCACGAGGAAAAGAAGCATCTGGTAAAATGAATCGGTTTAAAAATCAGATGCAAAGGAGTTTGATTTCTGAGCGGGCTGGACAAATATTGCTCTATTCTTTACTAAAATACTGCAGTCTACTATAGAAAAGCCGTTTACATTGAGATATTGCTGTCCAGACAACAAGTGACAGAGACTTAACTAGCTATTAACTAACATTGTTTCAGCTTTGTAGCCACATGAAAACTTGACTGATCGAGTCAAACCCATGGGAATCCACACGGAAAGCAGGGCAGACTAACCACAGGAGCATGAAAACACTGCTAAGTTATTCTCACTGCAGGAACGCTTTCAGTGGCCTTCAAATAAATAAAAGAAAAAAATAAAAACATAGCAAGCAGCTGGTCCAATTAATTTTGTGTCCCTTGTTTGTACTTTAATTCCTTAAGGCATTACATCCTTTAATGAAGGGGCACTATGCTCATTTAACTTTATTGCGAGCATATGCAAGATTGACAGTGTTAATTAAGAGAAAGTACACATTTCCAAAATACCCATATAACCCAAAATACCCCGCAGGAATGGAGCTAGTTTTTGATAGAATGTCAATAAGATTAAAAATGAAAATAGCATCCCAGTCACTTTCAAAGAATACCGCATTACTACAATGGCATAACTGGCACAGTCTCTCTATGCTATCAGTCTTTCATGATTTTTGAATGGTAGCGAAGAATTCATGATTCCGTGGTCCGTATTTTTTCAGCAGTTTGATCCCCAGAGTAATGAGAAGGTGTAGAATCCGTCACACAATGCTGTCAGCTACCATGCGTAGGTAGTAAGACTATTCTAATGTCAAAAGATTTTTTTCGTTAGCAAAATCGATCTTGGGGTTTCCGCAAAGGTGTACTCAGCTTACCCGAAAAGAAAAGCACAGACGCTATGGAAACAAAGACTTGAACAGAATGACAGTAAAACAAATACCAACAAATCAGAAAAGAATATATTTCTTTGGAAGTGTGGGATTATTGCTCCAGTGATAAAAGGTAAGCCACAGTACGGCAGGTCAGTGGAAGGTAACAAGGCCGTGTCTGTGGTCCCTAAATCCACGTGTGTGTGTGTATGTGTGTGTGTGGTCCCTAAATCCACATGTGTGAGTGTGTGTGTGAGTGTGTGTGTGTGTGTGTGTGTGTGTGTGTGTGTGTGTGGCGACCCACAGGTGTGAGTATAGAGTAGGTGGTGGTTCCAGTGAACAGCACCGAATTTCACCAAATACTGATGACCCACTGTAAAAGGCAACTAAATGCAAATCAGACACAACAAAAATGATGAAAATGGCTTTTCTGTTTGAATATGCCCAAAATACTAAGAATTCTATCAAGCTTAAGACAGAAAAAAAATTGCCATACGTGTCACAGATTTCACTTTATAACATTTTTCCTCATATATTAATTTTACTTTTAGTTAGATACATTATTGAAGCAACAAAGTATGTTCCTCTCTAAAGCCTGACCTCTGCTTATCTAATTAAGGCAAAAGCAGAGCAGATGGCACCAGCACTAGCGCCATCTGCGGGATGGATGATGTCACTACAATATGCCCACCAACCCCAAACATTTCCCAGCGACTTACCGTTCTGGGAATTCTTACTACGATAAAGATTAGGTTTCTTTTCTGAGTAACAGCACAGCCTCAACTGTTAAAAGCAAATCAGAAAGAGAAAAGGGACGCATACAAGCCATGGAGATCACCTCTCTGTCAGGATTTGGGTCACGACCCTTATTGAAAATAGAGACTTTTTCTTGCTGCCACTCAATGTAAAGAGGAAAATGGTAACTGGAGCCTATATGAGAGACAAAGCAGCAGAAGCGAACTGGATAAGTAAATAAAATCTTCCTCCTTGCCTTTCAAACACCGATTCAACTGAGCAATCAGTCACACTCCCCGTATGATAAAACGAAAGAAACCCATTCAATAAAATACCTTACCTAAACATCTTGCTCGTGCCGTCTCTACATGTTATTTACAAATGCAAATTCTCTTCCCCAGTCATGTTCACCTCTCTCTCGCCTCCTCTGGCACGGCCTGTTGGTGACTCTTGGTATGACAGTCCCTCAACCACAATGTGAGTACGTATTGGACTGGACTCGTCCCAGAGTCACTCAGCTTCAAGGCAGCTTGAGGTGGGGGTGCAAAAACTATTCATTTCTCCCTTTCTCAGGCAGCACACGCGCACAAACACACACCAGCACACATGTGGTCACAAGCTCCACACCCGCTTCCTGATAAGGGGAGGATGTGTTTTTCCCAGCAGGGACTTCCTGTCCGGGTGATGTCCATTTCCTGTTTTTCATGCTAATGTTGAGGTCTGAAGGTGTCTGTTTTCATTTATTCGATTGCAAACAGTGGTGCTCTAGCCAGCTGGGGCCTGAGGTCATGATTGGCAGGGGCCATGTGCCTTTGAGTGGGCGTGGCTAAATGGGGGCGGGGCATGTTGGGCATATGGGGTGGAGCCTCCGGCTCACGTCTCCCAGCCCATGCGGTCCGTGCTCTCCAGGGACAGGGACTTGGTCTTGCGCGGGGAGGCTGGGCTTGGGGGGCTGCTCAGGTTGGAGCTGTTGGAGGCTGTGGAGTGGCGGGGAGAATCGGAATCCTGCCCGAAAAGGGAGGCAACTCCATATTAGAAAATACCATGCAACCATGGAAATAGATTTATTTCCCTTCAAGAAATTTACATAAATCTCTAAGATATAAATCTCAAAATTGCCATACATACTTTCATGTAGGGTTGGGCACAAAAACACAGAAGTTACTGGCATGACAGCAAGGGAACGACCCGGGCCTGCCCAACCCTATCGGAGCCCTAAGCAAAATTTTATGAACCTAGTCATTTGTCATCTTCTTTCTCATTTTGACATGCTGATGGGATGGGGGGCCCCCTGGTGGCTGCTGGGCCCTAAGCACCTGCTTAGTTGTCTTATGTCCTCAGAAAGACAATATCTAGCCAAATGGTATGGAGGGGAGAGAGGGTGCAGGGTTCAGTGTGCATTCCACGCCCCTCCCTAATGTCCCCCTCACCTCTCTGTCAAACTGCGAGATGGGGGCATCCATGGCCCCATCCATGCCCCCACCCGAGGACAGGGAGCCCTCGGAGGGCGAGGTCATGGCCTGCCGCTTGGAGCCGTAGCTGCTGCTGCTGAAGTCCCTCCTCATGGCATTGCCGTTCTGGGCTGTGGATCCTGGCGGTTTGGGAGGTGAGATATGAGTATTTAAGAAAGAGTCTTTATGTCAGGAAGCCCTGTATACCAGGCGGCGCACAGCAGACTTTACACAGCAGGCCCCAAACAGCAGGCCTTGCACACCAGACCCCACACAGCAGGCCTTGCACAGTAGGCCGCACACAGCAGATCTTGAACACCAGACCTCACACAGCAGGCCTTGCACAGTAGGCCCCACACAGCAGACCTTACACACCAGACCCCACACAGCAGGCCTTGTACAGTAGGCCCCCCACAGGCAATCTTGCACACCAGGCCCGGCACAGCAGGTCCCACACAGCAGGCCCCTCACAGCAGGCCCCTCACACCAGACCTTACACAGCAGGCCCCACATACTAGGCTTAGAGAGACACCACCATAGAAAACTCACAATAAAGAGAGCACTACAAGATTTGATGGCTCTTTCATTTTTTTCTATTACTATTATAGATTCCTACAGGCGTAGGCCTAAAATATATTAGATATAACATGTAAGTTCTGACTTGGTGAGCCCTAAACTACATTTAATTGTTTACTGTTATGTGTAATGTAATGACGGTTTATTTGCACTTTTTCACATCATATTATGCTCTCTTCTGAGACATTCACATGGGAAAAGCAGAGCATGGGGTCAAGCCGATTTATCCAGCAGCGCCGGAGCCCTGCCGCGCCCCCGTGGCATGCGGCCGCCCCCACTCACGTATGCCCAGGCCGCTGCTGGCGCTCATGGACCGGCCCGGCTCCCCACGGCCCTTGGATATGGATGGGATGCTGACGGAGCCACTGAACACAGCCCGGCTCTCCTGGGAACGGACGTTCTAGAGGGCGGGGGGGACGTAGGCCGGGTGCAGGATGGGGCAGGAAGAGGGGAGGGGAGAGAGGGGGACAGACCAGGAACATGTGAGCGAGTTTGACACTGGAAACACAGGAAGGAAACGGGGCAGAAAGCGGCTGGGAATGAAGGAGATGCGGACAGCATATATACACAGCATTACATTCAGCCAGATAACAGAAAACCATAAAATCAACTGCATTACAGAGATTAGTGAAAGAGGTTTTAAGTGACATCACACTAGATAGTAGTGATTACACAAACCAAACAGGAGGGCATGCCTTTTCACTTTCCCTTTACTGAAACACCTGCCTAACATGAATAATCGTCCAGTGGTGCGGTACTCACTCACTTACAAACGTAAATCATCAAGGAGGACCGGCTTCTGGCTAACAGACACTCATTTACAGCTGGAGTGCGCATGCAGAAAGAGGGGGAAATGAGTAAGCAGGCACCCAGCCAATCAGAAGTGATACATGAAATCACATGATGCCAAATGCCTTGGTGAGCTTGTCTATGCAGGGTGAGGACGCCGAGGGACCTCAAGAGTGACATGACCTGCCCGTTGGGGTTAGCAGGTGTAAGCGACATGCAGCAAATTTGCAAACACACCTTGTGATACTGCACTAGGTACTGGCAGGTAAGCGTACGGACCAGAGGAAAGGGCAAAAACTCTGCTTCAGATTTGGCTTATATAACTGTCAAATATTTTTTTACATTACAAAGGATGTGTCTTGCTATTTGCTAACTTATGCCTTGCCATTATTTCTTCTCCAAAAATTTTCTGCATTTTTTTGCAAATAATTTCACCCTTGACATACCCTGGGGTCCAAAATAAAGCTTGAACAACAGTTTTTTTAGGAGATTCGTAAAGAAATCGTACAATCAACAGCAGGAACCTCCCATGGAAATGAAAGTGAGGTCCTCATTAATCAGTCCAGGGGGTACTCCAATTGCTGGTGATGGACAAAATGAGGCTCTGTGAACCATTTGCTGTATTTTTTGACTCCACTAGATGGTGTTCTTGGGTTGCTTCGGGGCATGATTTGTGCCCTTTTTTAAACAGAAGGCATCATTTAGTGGGGTAAAAATATAGCAAATGGTTTATGACGCATAATTTTGTCTATCACTACTAATTGCCAAATCTTGTGTCACTGGTATCAAAATATAACATTCTGACCTATTAAATCTGACCTAGACCAATTTTCAGTTTCTACCTGCCGGTACATAATAACACACAGTACAGGCCATAGAGTCAATGAGTTACACAGTGTAGCCGTTATAGACAGAGAGGTCAGGTAAGCATGGGAAGCTGGTCCTGCGCAGGTCAGACCGCACGGCAGACAGCAGACGCAGTCCTCACGAGGCAGGTGGCAGGAACTGCGCAGACGAGGCATACAGTGGGCCATACCCGGAAGCAGGCCGAGGCTGGGGTCCCAGGGAAAGAGCGCAGTGATGGGGAGTAGCTGGAATAGGGCGTGTAGTCTCGGGCGAGAAAGCTTCGGGTGGTCATGTGACAGACATGCTCAAAGCCCACGGGGGTGGAGATGAGGCGCATATGTGGAGAGGGGCAGGGGAGGAGGGGGGAGCCCGGCTGGGAACCGGAAAAAAGGCGAGAAGGGGGAGTGCGGGAAAAGGCAGGGATGGTCTGGGGTTAACAGGGCGGAGTCATTATGCGAGACGAGAGGGCGGAGCCACCACCAACCAGCATGTGCAAACCGGCACACTGTGCTATTCCGTCGACGGCCATTTTTAGCATTTCAGATCTGTAATCTTTAAACTTCACATTTAAAATTCAAATATTTGAAAGTCCTTAGGTCTCTGTTAAAACAAGATTTTATTAAAAACAAACTTTTTGGGCTGAAATGAAATAGCACCACCTTACAACAATTAGTCTTCTCGGGTGGACATTTTTGGCTTTTACACCATAAAACCAAAAAGGAAAAGAGCCAAAGGAAAAGTGGCAGAGGTCAGGAGGGGGGGTGCTGAGGATCCCCCAGCCTGGTTCCCAGAGGGACATGCCTGACTCACCATGGGCAGGTCTTTGAGGATCTGGATGCCGTCGCCGGGCCCCATGTGGACGACATGGTTGAAGTTGGTGGGGTTGGAGATGAGCTTGTTCCTCATCTCAGGGTCCCGCAACATCTCCCTGTATGATACAGGCCGAGCAGGGATATTAACTTTCCACATCTAAGGTCCCTGTAGAGACAGCGCCCCAGAGGTGCATACAGGGGCGGAACCACAGGGGCATTGGCTACAGCTGTAAGCTGATTGGTCGCCGGAATGCCCCTTTGCCTGTCAGTCAATGATTCAAAACTTATCACTGGCTAATGATACAGCTGGCCCCTCCATGTGAATTACGGCCCCACCTCAAAAAAAATCCTAGGATTGCTCCTCCCCATCCCAGGTTTCAGTATCAGAGAAGCGAGCTGGTATGTTAAATGTTCAATTTAAGACTGGGGAGACGGCGGCCAGTGCTATTCAGCCACCCCTGGGAGCAGATCCAACCTCCTCTGCTGCATCCTCTCCTCCTCGGGAACACGGAAGGAGAAGCGCCTCTTGTTGTTCATGCTGCGCACCATCTGCTTGCGGCTTTTGTCTGACGTCTCGGGGACCACAAGCTCGTCGCCCTCTGTGGAGTGAAGAGTGAGACCGTTTATGGACTCCAGGGGGCAATGGAGCACACTGCGTCAGGGGGCAATGGGACACACTGTGTCGAGGGGGAAATGGGACACACTGTGTGAGGCGGAAATGGGACACTGTGTCAAGGGGCAATGGGACACACTGTGTGAGGGGGAAATGGGACACACTGTGTGGGGGGGGAATGGGGCACACTGGGGGGGGGGGGCAAGGGGCAAACTCGGGGAGGGGGGAAAGGGAGAAACGGGGGGGGGGGGGAAAGGG
>JAABNY020000038.1:9571133-9582226 GCA_015164015.2 Brevimyrus niger
ATAACGAGCACGTTTCCGGAACAAATTATGCTCGCAATCTGAGGTTCTACTGTATATGGAATGTTCCAGCTTGTTCCATCTGTCCAGTTTCAGTCTGGTGTAAATTTCACATACTCTCACAGCTGATCAGACTCATTAAAGATCATTTACCCATTAGTCTTTACCAGGGGTTAAAGTGGGTAATGGCAGGTGGGGGAATCCCAAGATCTGGTGTTGCAGTGCAGTGAGGAAAAATGACTCGATTTAGTGACTCAAAAATAACTCCCAAATCGACTATGTCCACACTTACGTTTTTGTTAAAAAACTACTATCCCTGTACGATATCACGCTCCAATTTTAAAAATATTTGTGCTTAATATCAGACTATCTGTAAAACAAAAACGCAGATGAAATTTACCCGAAATAAATTATAGCCAAACAGCACCTGTAGTTATCTACAGACAGACTGTGTCAATTAAAGCAGCACCGACAAATGCCTGGCTATTCAGGAGACTCGGCTACTCAGCTGACTTCACTTCATTGCTGCGCAACATTACTGAGACGTAATAATGATCCAATCATTGGCTCTTAAGAACTTGCTGATTTATATTCAAATGGTGACCTTTTTTTTGGCCAGGTGGTGGATGTTAAAATATCTGTGCAACAAAGTTAACTTCCTTGGCCTTTAACTCCTTAAATCATGAATAAATACAACTTCCCAAATGTGGGTGATAGCTACTCTATTTCGGTTCTGCAGCTAGCTAGCTAACTACAATCAACCCAGTTAGGGATACACAGGACATTCATACTGATGATAGCCCTCCTCACAGGTGCATACAAACGTCTCAGTGATCTTCTGCAGCGCCCATCGCAACACGGTGTTTGTGTCCAAGCTTTTGTTAATTCCCCCGCTGTCCTTTTGCGTTGTTTTTTTTATCATCCCCAATGTCTACGCGGGCCACCGTCCACGCACACACTCACACTGATAGACGCTCTGGGGCCTGTCACGACCCCGGCTGCAGGAAGCCAACTTCTGAGTGAACGCTTAAAATACGACTTGGAAACCAGGACACAGAGCCGCAGGAGCGAGGCTGCTATGTGTTTCTTTGTGTCCAGGCGGATGAGGAAGATAAAGAGCGTTCAAAGGGCCTAATATGGTCTCAGAGCCGTCTAAGGGAAGTGCCGTGCTTCTTCCATCAAAACAATCATGACGGCCATCGAGGCTCCTCTGCTTATCCAGCGGAGAGTGAATATAAACGCGGGATGGTGGGCCTTGGAGCCTTGGAGCCCCGGAGCCCCGGAGAGCTCCATTTGGGAGACTCAGTGCCGCAGTTTACACCGGGCTCTGTTTACTTGGACCTACCGTTCCGTCTTCCATGAGCTTGAGACAGGAGCCAAAATCTGCCAGCCGGATGTGACCGTTCACGTCCATTAGGATGTTGTCTGGCTTGATGTCCCTAGAAATAAGTGGGGACACAGAGTTAATGGAACCTACTGCTTCAGGATGAAGGGGGGGGGGGGTGCTGGTAAAGAATGACCTTAAAGAAAAGTTCAGCTACACAATAGTGGGTCACTGAGGTTCAGTGAAAAAAACAGCATGCTGTTTTATCCATTATATACTCTTGAGCTCCCGTCCAATTAAGTTCTGTTTTTAGTCATTTTAGCATTTTTCACTAATAAATGATTATATTTCTAAGGAAGCCTAAGACGTTTCATAGCAACACTGGGTAGTAGTCTGAAGCTAATGAATGACTAACTCTCATAGCGCCCTCTGGTGGGCCACCCCTCATAGCACCTTCTACTGCGCTGACTCTCACAGCACCTTTGGTCAAGCTGCCTCTCATAGCATCCTCCATGGTTAGGATACCGAGAAGTTGGGTTAAGGGGAGGGAGACCCCCCCTCCCCCCCCCGTAGAAAATCCTACGTCTAAACCACAGAGCAGACAAGTATGCCACTGTGCAGGCAAGGGAAAGATGGAGACATGGCCCCCTCCCCAGAGACCGAACCGAGGCACAAAATGTCGCTATAAGTCTTAGATCTATTGAGGCGGAAATGGAATTTGTTCTACTCTCCTGAAGGGAAACATGTTCCTGAGACAGGCTGAGGCACATTCACAGGGATGTGTGCAAAAGCCAGCTCCACTTGGGGTTTTAGAAAAGCCATCGGCTGTGACCAGCGCCCCCATGTGACACACAGCGCGCTGACGAGGCCTCACTCATTACTAAACTGCAAAGTAGAAGTCTATCTTTTCTCATGCTTCACGAAAAGCTAAGCAGTTCTCAAACGCCATTGACAGATGCTCTCAAACTGATCCCAGGGGGCTCCCTGGAGACATCACATTCGACATTCCTTACAAATGGGACCTTTACGAGTGCAAGCGCTGCAAGTCGAAACAAGAAGCTGCATTCCCATGATGCACTTGGTCAAGCTACACAGGCACTCACTGGGGATTCCATTTGCTCCCGGAATCATATTTCTGCACTTATTTACTGAAGTCTGGCTCCAGTGGATTTGGCCCCAGTCAATACTGTTTTATTGTCCTGGCCGAGGACTCTGGTGACACTAAAAGTGTCAACTGGTAGAAGCCCTTTGCAAAAGCAAAAAAAAAAAAAAAAAAAAGTGTTTTCCTTTGAATTCCTCCACCTCACTAGGGGGCACTGTTTATTTGTTCCTCCCTGGGCTTCAAAGACTCACTGCTACTGTAGAGCCCCCTGCTCCTCACCCCAGGAGGATGGGGCTGTTTTCCCACACATTCTGAGGGGAGCTGTGGGTTATCTGCTACCAAAGTGATTTAGTAACTAGTTTTACAAAATAGGTACGCAACTAAAATATAAACCTATGAGGTTCAAGTATTAAAAATTTATGCAGAAAGCTGGTGACCAAATCAAAATGATACAGAATTCTGAGGGAGTTACGTGTAGATGTGTGTATTCCTCCAGTAGCTGGCTGACTCACATCCACACACAGAGCTCCTTGTGTGAACCTCAGGTCTGAAAGTTACCAGAACTGGTGTGTTTACCGCAGCCAAGTTGACCTGACAGGTGTAACACACCCTGGTAATCCCAGCCCTTCCGCCGCCTCCCACGCTTCTGCTCATTATGCAGTTACTGCCTTAAAAATAGCACTACTTCTATTAACCCCCCAGTTCTTGTGGCGAGGCTCCCTTAACCCTCTGACCTTAAGATTCCTCACCCTAGACAGCTTTATCGTTTATTACAGAGCCGAGGCCGGTACCTTGGTCTGCATTATAAATACGGCAGCTAAACAAACTATGTTGAAACCGGGCCGGAGCAAAACGCGAGAATGGACATCGCAGAGCACCAAGTTAAAGCTTTAACCCAAAGAAAGGCTAAAGCTAAAAGCTAAAGCTGTAGCCTGCGCCTTCAGTCTGGGTGTGTCCACATACCTGGGTGACTGCTGGGTGATGGGTGTTCACGCCGGCAACACTTACAGGCACAGGAAACAGAGCAGCTGCACGGGGCAGGTGCTGCCCCCCACCCCCATATCCTCATTTGAGCCCGGCTGATCGGACCAGACGAGACCCACCGGCGACCCGTCCAGCAGCAGAGGATAACCCATAATCACCAGGCACCGGTGGCCCCCGGCCGGTCCTCCACGTGAATACCTAACATACCGATGGCCGAGGCATTGTGCTGAGGCTGCTAGCATGTCCAGAGGCAGCCCTGCACACAGGAAACTAAAAATTTCTGTAAATCAGGGTTTCCCAATCCGCTCCTCGGGGACCCACATTTTTGTAGGGAGCTGGGAGGGAGCAAAAATGTGGACCGTCTGGCAGGGGGCTCAGAGGGAGCAAAAACACGAACTAACTCTGGGTCCACGAGGACAAAATTGGGAATCGCTGTCAAACATGAAAACGCAGCATTTGTCATAACAGTCAGGCAATCTCCACTAAAGACGGCCTAATCCCACCGAAGATCCCAGCAACTTAGAAAAATAAAGAACCAGCAACGATGACGCTGAGAGTCCACATCAATAACCCCACCGCAATGCCAAATGGTCCACTTCCTGTCTATCCTTCAGGGACATTGAGGAATTTTAACTGTGTCGACCCCACGTTAATAATAAATGCCCCGCACTTCCACATAAACGGCCGATACTATCTCCAGCGCTTAGCGTCCGTCGGACGGCTCCCCTTACAAGGAAAGGTCGTTTTTTTTTCACCCCATTTGTGCCTGCTAGCAGAAAATGCAGCACCATATGCTACATCCACAGCCGGCATGGCCCGGAGAAGGCAGGAGGGGGAGTGGCTGGGGGGGGGGGGTTAGCTGTAGCAGTAACTGGCTAGGCTAGGGTGAAGGCCTGGGGAAGAAACAGCCACCCAGCTGACCAGCAGCAGGAGAATGTGAGTGCTGAACGATGGGCGTACCGTAGATGGGGGTGTGGGGGAAACTGCCGGAAATATTGTCTGGGCAGAGAGATTTCCTATTAAGGCCAGGCTCCCACTAGGAAGCCGGTGCCACCCCGATGCTGGGATCCCTGTCGCCCGCTGGGGCTTTGCTTATGGAGGCTGTGGCTCGGATCCCAGATCTCCCCCCACCACCAAAACGCCCTGCAAGGGACCACGACGTGAGGGGGACCACCAGCACGGGCAAAGCGGCCTGTGAGCACCTCTCCGATACCCCTGCGTATAACACGTCTTCCCTCTAAAGCGCTTAAACCGCTCCGTAATTGACATCTCAGGGCCATAAACTCCGCACTTTCCCGCTGTAAACACGTACTTTCCTCCACGTGCCGTCAAACTGGCCGCTCGTCAAGCTAAGCAAAGCCACATTCAGCCAAACTCTGCCTGTAGGAAAGCTCGACATATTGTCTGGATTATGTACGGCCGTCCGTCTCGTCCGCCTGTGAAAACGCAGACAACATGGAAGGGCTTGGTGCCCCAGGAACCACAACAGGACAACAGAGGTGCTCACAGACAGGAGGGAAAGACGGAACCACTAGCCAGAGCTTTCAGGGTTGATAATCCTCTCTCATCCCTCTCCCTTGAAGCTTTATATTTATTAGTGTCCCGCCCCACCATTGCCCCTACAAATATCCCTAATAACCCGGAGAGAGGTACAGCGTCGGGCTTTTAGACGAACCTCGAGGGGTTTGCTGGGCTTTGACTCGCTCTATGAAGGAGAGCTGGGTCTCTGAAACAGCGACGAGGTAAGCTTCTGTGGGAGGGCCTCTCCATCTTACCACCATGCATCCATCTCCGGGATTCTCCCCTTCCAGGAGAGGGGATCCCCGACATCTGATCCCCCCGCAAACAGAAGCGGATGCTTCCAGGATCCATTACCGTTTCCTGTCCCAGAGTCCTTGATTCCTCATTTCCCGTATAGATGTGTGCAGTGCAGTAACTTCCTGTGCAGCTAAATTCTCTCCCTTTCTATTGGTTATATATTAAATGAGCACTGTCCACTCTCTCAGATTTTATTTTTATATTTTTTATTAGATACACAATACCAGCTTCTTCCCTTGACCCTCTCAGTGAAGCCAAAATAATTTAACTGAGGTGCTTATGGTCACGAGTCCTCAAGCCCACCCCACACTCTGCAGAATAATAGCCCTGCACCAGTGCCCCCCCCCCCCTTAGTGTTCTCTGCGTGTGTGGAGCTCTCTTCTCTACCCCTGAACCCCTTTACATTAAACCTTTCCAAAAATCCCCCCCCCCTGGTATTTCATCAGAGTACAAACAGCACCTGTGTCAATATTCGTTACATAACGGCTTGGCTCGGAGTAAAAGCACCCCCAAGGTACACGCACCCCCAAGGTACACGCACACACTCAGGTGCCTTAGCCTGCCGCTTGGCGGTGTCGCTGACAGCACCATCCAGCACACCTACACCTGTGCCACTGTTTACTTAAACCACGGCAGCAGAGCATTAAGCAAACATTCCAGGTGCAGTGAGCTGAGGAGTTGCAGTGCCAAGTTGGATAGTTGGGGGGCGCCAATGACTCCCCCAGAGATATACACGTGGGGGCGGAGAGACGAGACGTGCTTTGGGGGAAGCGGCTGCTGGATCGAGCCGCTCCATCCTCATGAACACCCCAGCATTCCAGCTTGCGGGGGCTCAGATCGCTCCCCACGGAGACAAAAAAAGGCCCCACCCACGTCTGTGCATTGCTCACATGCATGCCAGAGGCAACAGGGCAGAGCTCCACACATCTCTAACCCCCCCCCCACACACACACACACACGACTCACGCCATTCAGCGTAAAATTAAACGGATAAACGTTATGGCATCGAGAAGACTTAAGTTTTGGTGGAATTAGAGGATAAGTTTTGGTGGAATTGCGTCCCATCTGGGGGATTCTCCTGCTTTTGTGTCTTGGGACGGCTCCCAGTGACCCTCCGCTGGGGTACTGGTGTAGAGGATGGATGGATGGATGCATTAAGCTTCATAAATCACTTTTCATGTATTGAGAGCTCTATAGCCTGTGTTATAAATACAGTCAATGATATATAAATTGACTTCATGAATAGCATTGGACCACTACCTACAAACATCAGGGAAACAACAGGTCTTCAGTCACGTGGCGCTTTTCCACTGCCTCCAAGAACCGAGTCGTTCCCGAGCCGAACCGAGAAGAGACGGTCTCCCATTGTAAACTATCCAAGCTGTAACTGAGCAGTACTCAGGCTGACATGGCCAGGGCCAAGAGTGTGTCTAAACGCACACGGTTGTGTCACTAGCATCTTATGGGTCAAAGTTCAAGAAAGAACCAGTGTTCTATATCGATAAGCATGGATTATCCAAAGACATATTCTATACATTATTCATCATTAGTAGTATCACACATCTATTTGTGCAATCCTGATAACGCAGAACTAAAACAGCTGAACGGAATGGATTCGTAATGCAAATTTACACAAGCTAATGTTAATTCCACTAGCGTTTCATGTTAACATAACACAGCTATTCTCATAGACTTGCTAGTGGTAATTAGCGTGTAGTAAATCATGATGTACACTGAGTGAGCAATAAATAAGCTACTCTTTGTTTTTATGTTACTGTCACTTACCAAACCTGACAACGATTTTAACAAGCCTTCTGCAGTGGAACAACTAAGAACAGCCCTGTAACTAGCATCTCTTCACAGTATGGGTTGGGTGCAGCCTGGTTCCTGTATGCCAGTGGAAAAGCACCAATAGATGACCAACAGTGAGGTGTTCTCAGAGACCGTATTGCAACAGCCTGAGTATGAGATATTCTGCATCGTCACCGCAGCAACCCGAAATCCACAGCATACATGGTTAACCAGATACGACCAAATAAGGGCACTGTGCTCATCCGTCCATAACTCACACGTCTCAGTTACTGGTTCCCATCAAAATCTCACATTCTAGGCACAATAATGTTCAAAACAAGACCTTGGTTTATAACGCTACATTCCAAGTAGTAAATATGGTGTTAACACGCCTTAACTTTTATACAAATGGCCGTAATGTTGACCATTAAACTGTGTGAGCTGTCAGATTCCTACAAGGCCAGTTACCGTGCTGAATTTACATTACAATGCCATTCATTGGGAGAGTATTCTTCCAAACCATGAAAAACACTTGCACATACATCTCTCAATTTTTATCGCCAAATGGATCATAAAGCATGTTCCGGCTGCGAGGCCTAACCCTACGTCATGGGCTGCGCTGTGTAAGGGCCTCTTTTGTTCTGCGAGGGCCCGTGCTACTCCTCCCATCAAAACCGCAACATTTGGCTTTTTAATTGTCACGCTAACTGCAATAAATGCGGTCGAAGCACGCCGTTAGCTTTCTGCCAGGTGGACTACTATGCTGCCTCCGCGCTTTTGACGTTAGGAAAGATCAGCGGGCCATTCTGCAACCCCGTTACATTCAGGACAAACAAAATGAACCGGGTGCTCTGTGGCTCTGCCTCCGATCCCAAAAAAAATGAGATCGTTTTAACATCTAGGCCATTTCTTGCTTGGCCTACTTGCGCAAATGGTCAAAATAAGTTACTCCGGGGAGTAATGCTCGGTACACGGGCCTCGCTCTGTCTTCGGCGAGCTTCTACGGCTTCTGCTTGGCATGTCATTGCTGGCCCAACCGCCACTCGAAGTGATCCTGGTCAAACGGCGCTAAATCTAGGACGACAGCGATGCTGCGCCACCTCCCTTTTCAGCCAGACGTCCAAAATCAGCATGAGCACCGAGTCACTATGTTCACTGTCCTCCCCAGCAGATCGACAGGGGGTTGGCGGCCAGGAACGTCACCCTGCCGGGCGGTATGCTTCTCCCGTCCAGGCACAGGACACATGACTTAGACTGGCTGGGGTGTCCATTTTATCTCCACAACTTCAAACAGTGGCTCTGAAGGGAGACCCAAAGAAAGCCAATAAAAGACTTTACAAGGCCTGAGGGAGGCAAAAGCAGTCATGGCTCCTACGGAGGAACATCGGAGGCAGATGTGGGGAGGTTGGTCTGATGGGGACAAATATCCCCCCTGATTCAAGCAGACCAGACCATGGTCCATAGTCACCCAGGAGTAACCCCGGGAGGACCTGGTGAACTGTGCATCCAGAGTACTGGACACATAGGATGCTCAACGACAAAAAGCATTGGGTTGCAAATACGTTATAAAGATTGACGTTGAGGTTCAGGAACCTCCTCTGCAGGTCTACAAAAAGTCGTCCTTGCCAACTGAATCACCCTTAACCTTCTCAGTTGAACAGCCCTGACCCTAATAAGCCTGTAATCCTTCCCAAGCTATGCTGCCCCTCAGTCATACGCATCTTGTAAATCAAAACACAGGCACAGATACAGTATTAATTTTATACGTTAAAATCCACAGCGTGCTGTTACTATACACTGGAACACGGAAATTCCTCCGGCAGAAAGAACCACGGTGCTTTGTCTTGGCAGAATCGCAGGAAACAGAGTGGCTCGCTTCTCCAGCTTCACAGGGAGAATTGATTTCAGTTTTCCACAAGCTAAACCGAATGTCCTCCATCTAGAGTTCAACTCATGATTACTGATGAAAGAGCTCACTCCTGCCGAGGGTGGTGGGTGACTGTAGAGGGCTGGGGGCTCCTTTCCCCTCACCCCACATGGTGCAGCGAGGCTATTGGCCAGGGCCCTGGGCGGGGTCCACAGGAAGATCGTAGACTAGCCGGCACAGCTCTTCCTGCACCACTTCAACCAACAAAGGCAACCCCGCCCTGGGGTATCGTGACTGCGGTTCCAGCCCTTGGGAAATGTGGCAGGGAAAGAGGTCACCACAGCACTGGCAGGCCTGTCCTGTCTACCGTCGTCTCCTCTGAGAGGAACAGAGCTACCCAACAAAAAAAAAACACATACATGGGAAAGCCTGCATGCAATGTTCTTCTATAAATGCTGGTTTCTCTGCTTTTTGAGGGAGTGGGCTGCCGAGACCCCACCCTCCACAAACCGACGGCAATCAGGACTCTCGGCACCACAATGCCAACCAGTCATTATGATTTCCACACTGAAAAAATGACCCCCCCACCCCCCCCCAAAAAAAAAGTGTACAATTAACAGGAGCAAAATAAACCTCTCAGATTATTCCTCTTCGGCCCACATACAAAGGCTTAGGGGGCCCTTCCACAATCGTAGCCAAACATACGATTAGTTAGGGGCAGTGCTGTGGATTCTGTCCAACACCAAGGAGATGTATACAGCCAATGACTTCAAATGTCACAGAGTCACAACCATTTCCCACAGCTAGGAATCCTTAGAGGTCCCAGACACTGCCTCTATTGTTTCTGTGCATTGCTCACTTAAAATAATAACATTTTAAAAGAAAACAATCTCAAGGTCACTAGTGTAAAGAAGGCTGTTGGGAAATTTGGTGGTGCAGTGTCTATTACTCCCCAAGTTTGACAAAGGGGGAAATGAGGACATATTTGAGCCATTTCAGGAAGTATCAAAATACTCAGGATGAAACAATAGTTATGACAAATATGTAACCCATATTCAAAACAAGAGTAAATAAATTGGGGCTTGAAAAGGCATTAGCATGACTCTGCAATCTATCCCCGGCAACCACATCTCCCATAACATGCATTTTTGGGAAATGATTGCAGCCATGACAGATACGGCCATTCTGATGTCACCCAAGACCCAAAACCATGAACAAACTCTCGACCTCTCTCAGTGATGCTGCATTCTTCAAAGAACCCAGCCTTGCTGCTGAGGAAAAACTTCATGGATTTTTATATAGACATGATGGGAAAAAGATCCATATTAAAACAGAGCCTAGTGGAAGTGCTGAACACTCCTGCAGGTCTCACCTGTGAACATAGTGCAGCTGGTGCACCGAGTCAATGGCCAACACCATCTCTGCCAGGTAGAATCGCGCCATGTCTTCCGGCAGCCGGTCCTCAAACTTACTGAGCAGCGTAAGCAGGTCCCCTCCCACGTAGTAATCCATCACCAGGTACTGCGGGGAAGACATGAGCATCGACAGGTCTGTCACCTTCGAAGGGCTCTGCAGAAACAGAACTGAATCTGGCCAAACGCAGCTATCACAGTAGATCCATCAGATATCGCGGCGGATTACCAGTATTTCTGTATCTGCCACAAATGCGTATCGCTCCTTCAAAAAAGCTATTCGCGATTTCAAACTATAATTATGAAGACGATTTTATCACATGTGACATACAGCTTCTGAACTACAGTGAAGTAATTAGGGTTTTGAGTACAAAACACTTATTGCTTTAACCTCAGCATGGCAAGACAAAATATTCAGTAGAAAGAATCTTAGGAAGTCTGCAAAAGAGTTTGAATATCATATCTTATTCAACTCACTAGCTAATTGCCAGGTTTAGTATGTGTGTTTCATCTGGGAAATCTGCATATGGGCCCAACAGGACCAGAATTGGGGAACCCTACTCAGAACACTTCAAATATGCACACAGAAACCCTTAGCAGCCCACAGAGACCAGTGAACAAATAATATATATGAACAATTGCAGCCATGGCCAACACAATAACATCCTAGAGGTATAGTTTGAAGGGTGGGTCTTGATTGTTCCTGCAAAGACATATTGCTAAAACACATGGAAGACAAAAGAACATGTGATTTATTTGTCCTGGCAGCAACAGAAGAGTTTTTCCTGGAAGATATTT
>JAABNY020000038.1:9588125-9603554 GCA_015164015.2 Brevimyrus niger
CAGACCAAGTCATAAGCCAAGGCATAAGCTAAGACATAGACCAAGTTATAAGCTAAGACATAACCTAAGACACAGACTAAGATACAAACTATATCCCAGATTAAGAGGCTAAGACACAGACTACAACATAAGATCTCACACATATGTTAAAACATAGATTATGACTTCAGATGGAGGATGTGTCCAAGTCTTAATCAAAGATCTGAAATGCAAGACATATAAAGCATCAATAAACTGCATGAATGCCGCATCATACACCCCTGAACAGATGAGTCAAAATTCCATTTTCGGAATACATCAACGACTACAATCACTATAAAGCAAGGTCTGTACTCCGATGGCTACTGCGCATAAAAGTCATAGTGGACAATGGGGTGAGGTGTTTGTGGATGTCTGGACAGAGGAAGGAGACGTTCAAAAACAGGAGCACTGAAAACAACCGATGAATTCCAACATAGTTCTTCCTCTCTGGAGACCCTGATCAGGGATCACACTGTCCTTGGCTCCAGCTCCGTTCCCGTCACGCGCTGGTCATTCGCTTTGGTGCTCCACGCCGCCTCCCTCTAACACACATTCATCACCATCACACAAATCTGAAGAATAATTGCTATTCACTCAGCACCGGTGGGACGGGAGGAGAAAGTTCTCCTAAAATCCAGAACACCACAGGCATCACTGACACTTTCTCTCAATGCACAGTTTTCCTTGCATTCTTTGGCAGAAATCATCAAAATCTAGGCGAAGCAACTAGGTGAAAAGATTCAGTTATCAGTCCAGACTTGGGTGGTAACGCAACACCACAATCAGGAATTCAAAACATTTCGCGGTACTATTTTTCATTCTTTTCTTGTTCCTTAGATGATCGCTAACTTGCGCTTTCTCAACAGACTATAAGAGTGAAAGACCTAAGGCCGACCACAACTCACAGAAACAACTGCATACCAAAAATACTATACTGTCGCACCTTATAAAAATGCTCATTTGCTGTGTTAACTCTCAATGAATGATAGAAGCTTCTTAAACCATCTTCTGATACATCAATGTGAGCCATGGAAAAAAGTGCTCATCATTAAACTGTGTTGACACCTCACTTGGAATACACTTTTTATTAGTATAATATTTGCTAATACTTTTGCTTACCTTAACTTTATTACTATACATTAACAACAAACATTATATAACTATAATGTTTGTTAGAATATAAAGTCTGTTTAAACGTATATTAAGCTACTAGGGCATGTTAGGACGTTAAGGTATACTTACTGATTATGAATGCATTATGAAGGTGCACTGAATGTTGTACAAGTTCATTATAAAGAAATTATGATGGTGCAGCTAATGTAAAGTATTACGTAACATTTTTCCATCTGTTAATTTGTAACAGTCCCTTACAGATACCGGTACCACCCAGCTGGCAAATAAACGCCACACTACTTCCAATAACGATACATTACTTCCATTAACGATACATTACTTCCATTAACGATACACTACTTCCAATAACGATACATTACTTCCATTAACAAAGTTCTAAAAAGCATAGAATAGTGCTGATGTCCTGATTTATGACTAGATGGCAGTGAAACTGAATATTTTTGAATGAGCTGGGATTAAGAAAAGTAAGTAAACCAGGCATGCTGGAAGTGGAACATAAAAAGAATTTATATACATTAATGGTTCTAAGATTTATTGGTCAAATTCAGTGACAATTTCTTAGAATGCACAGTTTTCCTTGCATTCTTTGGCCATGCAGGTCTTCTAAGCTGAATATTTTCAGGAATTTGATTAAAGACAATATAGGGCAGGGATTTTTTTAGACTAGAGACATGATGCTAGAAAAAACCTCAAGACTTTTGAATAACCCAATTTTGGGGAATTCATTCATCCCTGTTGTGGTGTTGGTCAGGACATGAACGTTCCCAAAGCCCCTGAATTTAATAATCAGTAGGAGTATTCTACTAACACTTAACACTCCAAAGAACAAATACACAAAAGCATATGTACTAAGTATGAGTGCAAGTGTACTTACTAAAATGAGTCACAAATCATATAAGGAATGAGGGATAAATTTTACATACATATAGATTTAAATATAAAAACATGATCAATATAGACATATAACAAAAGAGATTTGAAATGTATAGATATTAAACACTGACTTAACCTATAGATACACTCCTTCAAGTTACTTAAGCAATGGAAAATATTTTGGCATTACCTATGACAAAATTAATTGTAAGCACTGAGAATAGTGCCACTATCCAAGATCCAGAAGGCCCAATCAAACAGGGGCAAAGCCAGAAGGCCAATCAAATAGCGTAAGAGCCAGAAGGCCAATCAAATACCATCAGAGTCAGAAATCCAATTAAATGACATCAGAACCTGCAGTTCCCATCAAATAGCCTTGAGACTGTGCAGCCGCTCGGTCAGCAGCCCGGAGCCTCTCTCATTTCATCCTGAGATGCTCCTCCATTTGTCAAGCCCCCATTTTTAACACTGAAAACATTGTAACATGAATCAAGCCTGGTCACAAATAACAGTAAGAAAATGCGGTTGACAACAAGCCGTATCATTTTTATGAAAATGTAGCAATACACAAAAGCAAATTAAATAGCCAAGCAAAAATTCATTTCTCAAGAAATTCGTAATTCATAAGAATTAATATATGATACGAGTGCAAGAAGGGAATTACATGTTTTCTTCTAAAAAAACACACAAGCAGAGCGACCAGACAGGAAGGGGGCCCCCGAGAGCAGCAGATTGCATAGTGCATATCAACAACAAATTTGTGTACTCTTTTTCTTCCACAAAAGTTAAAATCGAGAACTTGTGTTTATTAAGTTCTCTTGGTTGATTTTCTAATTTCAAACTTAAAATTCAGACAAAAATAATGGTAATAAATTTCAGCACGTCAGCAGAGGGTGGGTTGGATGGGTCCTACGGTGGCCCCAGAGGCCCTGGGATGGCTTCTGCACCATCAGCTCCCATAACTAGGATACCAAATTTTACTTAAGCAAAGCAAACTAATAAAGTTCCTATTTATTCTTGCAAGAAGCAGCAAGTGACAAAGTAACAGTTTACTACTGGAATATTCCAGGCGTTGTGCAAATCTTGTTTTAATTTTAAATTTTTTTCTTATTAAACTTGAAAACTTAAAATGCTGTCCTGGTTCATACAGCTAGCTGTGGAGCAGACGGAGGGCTTTGTGCTATGAGATTTTCTTTTCAATTCTAGAAAAAATGAGGAGGTGTTTAAAAAACTTCCTGTAACCACCTGCCATGCAGGGCAGACTAAAGACAGAGGGGAAGGGTTAGGGGATCTGACCCCAAACATGTAACATTACTCGGTTAAATAGAAGCCGGGTGTATATCAGAGTCAGCCCTGCCTGCACTCTCGTGTAACAAATCCAGATGACATCACTACTGTGATCTCTGCCTCCACAGGTTTCTGAATACGTGCAGCGCTAACTCAGAGGCCAGGAACGCAGCTCCCAGCTGTCTGTCAGTTCATTAAAGGCTTACAATATAATATCTGATGAACCGAAGAACAATAGACAGATGGATGAACAAAAAGGCTCCGGTTTTTCAACTGAAGAAAAAGGAGGAAAAAAAAAAACTTTCCGACACTGAAAAAGATTAGACAAAGCAAATGAGCCGAAGAAGAAAGCAAGGCAAACAGACAGACAAAGCTGGCGGGACAAGCACACGTGACGGTTTGCTGAAAAGTAGCAGGCGGCTGCTGAGTTACACCGAGCTGCTCCAGGCTGTCCTGTTTCTGCCTGCCTGCGTTCTGAAGGACCCCAGATCACCAGGACCCGCAGGCACAGAGGTGGGCAACACATAAACACTGTCTAGACTGCATAGCCAGCAATGGGACAGAATGAGCTTAAGCCCCAAATCATACACTGCTGTAGCGTGGTGAGGAGCCAGCATCAGACGTTGCCTGTGGAGCAAACCTGTCACTGTTTACCCACCTCAACCCCCTCAGATATCCAAGAGGCATAATCAAATCTCCTCCATTCACAAACTGTAAAAGTTGAAGAATCTGGATATCCTTCTCTCTCAAAAATAGCAGAGCAGTTTTAATGAAAGGCTCCAGTCATTTCTGAGCGTGAAATTGAGAGGTATGGAAATACACACCCACACACACACACACACGCACACACAATCACTCATTATAAACATGTCAAATAAAGTTCAGTCGGTATTAATTCTGGCTGCAGAATTTTAAAGCAGCTCAATGAGCTCTGATTCTTTTTAAATTTTCTTTTTATTATTTTGAAATGGAACGAAGGCATTTTCTTTCAACAAATTGGGTCATACTGGAAATATGTGCTGTATATTTATCCAGCTAGGAAACGACGACGACAGGCAACTGGAAATAAAATAGACACCGTGATCCATGCCATTAACCATTCTGTTTTCCCCCCTGGCTCTGGATGACTTCATTTTGCTTCTTCATCAGAACTTCACTCTCTGGCAGTCGACGGGGGCTTACCTCTCCAAACGCTCCACGGCCAATCACCTTGAGGATCTCAAAGTCCTCCTTGTGCAGCCGCATCTGCTTGACTGTCGATGTGAAGGGCTTGGCTATGGATGGAGACAGAAAGAATGCGCGGAAATCACTTAACAGGCACCGATCCACTGATCATGTCAACAGGTGGCCGGTCCCACAGTCAGAGCGGCTGGGAATCCGGCGCCGCGGGTCACGGTGATGAGGTACCACATGGATTTCGAGATGAGTGAAACACCCCTGTAAACATGGAGAGCCACCAATCATGATGCACCCCGTCCCAAGGATGCTCAGTCACTTCCGGTAGGTTGACGGCCTGCAGATTTTGAATCAAAGCGAACAATTCGTAGACCTTGCTAATGACCGTGGGAGCCAGTAGACATCAAACATCTACCACTGGAATGATAAGGCTTGAAAAATCTCTAAGTATTTACGATTCTGAGAAAGCAAACCCTGGCCAAGGCCACTCTCCCCAAGTATGCAGTGACATTACACTCCTACATCGTCCCAAGAGGTTTTTTTAGACACAAATGAACATATTTCACTGAGTAGATGCGTCTTGCTCCGGGCACTGCTGTCCTGGGATCCGGAGTTGATAGACACGGAGCACAGCAGGCTGCTTCCCTAACAAAATAAAACTTAACTGGAACCCATAGCTTTAACTAATCAAAATTAAATGTCTGACTCTAAGTAAAAACATACTTTTCCTTCTGGTAATTTTAAATTCCACAATTCCAAGCACTAGGGAAATTGATCTATGAGATTCAAGCAAATATTTACTTTAATCAAAGACTTTATAGACCCAGCACGGTTTGCTGCTTGGTTAGTTGTGAAACAGAGCACAAAAAACTCGACCAAAACAAAGCAGCACCCCGCTGAGGCTCTGGTCAAGCCAACACCATCATGTGCCCAGTACACATCGCGATGGAGAGATGCTATGCTTTAATGAGACCGGGGCAGGTATGATTGGTGTAAAACGGGCTTCCCTCATGACGGCAAGGCAGGGGCTGCCCACTGTGTTTTAAGGGACATTTGATATTCCTTTTTCCATGAAAATCACTATAGTCACTAAAACAGCCAACGCTGAAATTCAGCTGCACACATAAACACATAGACCTACAGATGGACCCCTAACCCTAACCCTGTTCCATCTTAGCCGACAGCATTTGTGTTTAATGCAAAGCTATAGTCGGCGCTGTACCAATGAAGGCACGGGCTCCCCTTACAGGGCGCGGAAACTCCTTTGGCCAGCGTTAGCATAGGGAGACGTACGGTGGAGCTTAGGCTGCGGGGGAAGCGCCATGCGGGGTCACCCTTGGGCCACACAAACACTGCGCTGGCAGCGAGAGCAGGTCCTGCGGCTTGACGTTCCCCTGTGGCCTGACTCGGCCTGGCCTTTCCCCTCCTGCCAGGAGAAACACTGGGGGCGTTTTACTGGAAGAGCAAACCAGCGCTGAAAGGGCAGCAGGAAGAGATGGGTATTTAAGTGGCAGCAATTGCTGATCGGGCCTGACGCTCAGCCACAGCTACTGCTGCTCCTCCATCCATCACTACGGCCACAGCTACTGCTGCTCCTGCATCCATTACTACAGCCACAGCTACTGCTCCTCCATCCATCACTACGGCCACAGCTACTACTCCTCCATCCATCACTACGGCCACAGCTACTACTGCTCCTCCATCCATTATTACAGCCACAGCTACTGCTCCCCCATCCATCACTACGGCCACAGCTACTGCTCCTCCATCCATCACTACGGCCACAGCTACTGCTCCCCCATCCATCACTACGGCCACAGCTACTGCTCCCCCATCCATCACTACGGCCACAGCTACTGCTCCTCCATCCATTACTACGGCCACAGCTACTGCTCCTCCATCCATTACTACGGCGACAGCTACTGCTCCTCCATCCATCACTACGGCCACAGCTACTGCTCCCCCATCCATCACTATGGTCACAGCTACTGCTCCCCCATCCATCACTACGGCCACAGCTACTGCTCCCCCATCCATCACTACAACAACTGCTACTGATTCTGAACTAAGAGGAAGATCTAACACAACATTTTTCTAAAGGCTAATGGATCTCTGGCACTCCTACACTCCTATGTAATACATATACATTAGCTATACTAAATCAAACTACTTTTTAATCTTCCCAATGTCACGCTACCATAGTGCTGGGTGATTTGCCCTTAAAATGTCATCACATTTTTTTCAGAGATGTTTACAATATTTACCACGATATTAGATATTATAGAGAAAACAGTAAAATATGGCAGGTGGGTTTTTTCTGATTATGATGACCAAATCGTTTTACTAATAGTTATGGAACATATGACAGGTATAATGATAAATTATGGCAACAACAGACTCATATTCTGATGGAATTTGTTTAAAAATAATGACTGAAAATAATGCAAGAAAACTAGTGCCTTGGCTGTACCACAATACTCATGGTATTCTAATTGATTACAACATTAATGTGCATAATCACAGTACGATATTTTAGAAATATATTGGCCAGCTTACTCTACTGATTCAAGAGCAGGAAACAAAAATCATGACTACCACTCATATTGTTTGATTATCCATTGCTGTTGCCAGCAACGCCAACACCTGCTAGCTGTAGAGACTGAGATCGGATAAGGTGTGAGTAAGCAGCAAGTGGGTGGTCGCTATTAAACTTGACGTTGGCAGAGCAGTAGCTGCCAAGCCATAATAAGGTGAGCCAGTACAGAAAGCTTTAAGCCAACACACTGGAACTATGCAGAGTGACCTTTTAACGTCGGATCAGTAAGCCGCAGAAATCTTTCCATAATGACATTATTCTTTTTGACACATTTCACTTGAAATATCCAGAACTCATCCAGGTCCATTTCTGTATATGCAGCTGAACCGTTCAATGCAGGGTGTTTCTTCTGGCTTCAACCTGGCACGGCCCTGCTGATTACTTATACTGTCGATGCAAAGAGACAGGCTCCGGTCATGGCTAAAATCAAAAGTCGGTTTCGTTCCAACGTGTAGCAGTCTCTCAAGGGCAAAGTTGGGACATCTTTGGGCCCAGTCAACAAGCATCTCCCTAAAAATGTTACGCGCGGCCTGGCAGAATGAGCTAATTGAAAGCCCGGCAGATGGATTTAGTTTTAATCAAACCGTGACATGTCAGGAAGATACCACACATCTCAATACTAGGGGAAAAAATATCCTAATGTTTATCTCGCTGAAAACGGCACCTAAATTATCCCATTTTAGACAATCATGGGATAAGTAAATGCTTAAAGTCATAACACAGAACAAGATGTAATTAATATCTAAAAAAACTTTGAATGATGTCATCCGTAAATATGCAATTGCAACTGCATACCCACTCATCCATAGTCAAGTGTAGCGACTGCTGTACACAGCTAAACAAGCTGTGATTTATGAAGGCAAACTGTAAATGAGAGGCACTTAACACAATGTTCTAAAATGCAATGAAGTGTGACTATTGGCTCAGTTGAATTTACCCAAAGGATAAAGGCAAATATGTCACTGTACACTCCATGCCATTACACATTTATCAACATTACAACAGTTATTACAATAAGGAGAGCCACATTTGACGCCTCTGTTACTCCATTTGTGTCATTACATGAAACTGTACAACATTTCTAGTTATAAGTATCAAAACATCTATATCAACACACGGTCACATTTCAGTAACATGTCATGGATTTGTACTGTTTTTAAAACTAGTTGCCATATCCAATTTGTTGATGTAATATTCTTGATACTGAAGACTGTTTGGTCTTGAAACTGGAGGATGGGGGACAAAGACCCAAAGAAGAATGGAAGGGGTTTGCTTGTCCCGGTGAAACCCCATAGTCTCCTTTAAAGATCAGCTGGATGTGTCATCACATGAATGACGTACAGTCAAGCACAGTGGCCTTACTTGAGAGCCTGGAAGAAACCGAGGATGGAAAAGCTCTGCTTTCCAAAAGCAAAAAGCAAAAAAAAAAAAACAGCCTCTGTTGTCACTCAGGACCAGCTGCGGCGGTGGTGACGAGCTTAACGCGATATAGACTTTCATTACCCGCCCCGTTGACTCGGCAAAGGCGCTAAGAGAAACGCGATCGCGGCTGATCGTGCGCCAACTATTCGGTTAGTTCGAGGGCAGAAGCAGTGTCTTTATTACCCGTGAGCCCTCATATTGTTCAAGACTGCTAGCGTGGATGAAATGTGATTTTGCGTCTGCACCGGTCCCCCGGGGTGCTCGCTCTGCAAGCTGCCCTCCGCATCATTGCATCATCAGCAGACGCTCCCGCAGCTAGCGGGGTCAGCAGTAAGACCATGCTCACATCGCAAGGCTGCCTTCATAATCAGAATTTATTGCAAGAATCTGTGAGAACTGGGTTTTATTATGGCTTTCATTTCTGTTTTTTTTTGTAGCTCTGCTTGGGACAATAAAATAATACAATAAAAGAAGTTAGTGATTATGGTTATACCCTACTCAGAGACACAGGGGGCTCTGTAATTTAATTTTGCTGCCCCTGCTTTGGAAAGGACAGGAAGTCGTTAGATGAACAGACACACAGCATTAATGGGTATCAGTTGGCGACATCGGTAGTTAATACCTTCCTGTGTGCAAAGACGCCACAGTGAAAAAGGGCAAGAAAACTAAGGGGAGCCTGGATACGAGTCAAACCACAGAGAGTGACAAAACATGGACGCAGACTCGTCCCTCATACCGAGAATTGCGGCCTGTTCCTAGAACTCCTAGAGTAATGTGAGAGCTTCCTCTAACCTTCATTTGAGAAATCACAGAAAGGAACAAACAATTTCTGGAATTTTTTTAAATGAAATTTTTTTTGGACTATAAGAGACCTTGTTTACCTGAATAATAAGTACATCACTAGCCAGGGAACCAGTGAGCATGTAAACTAGGAAACAAAGTAAAGCAGGTTAGCAAGCAGCCTCAGCTGTGGATCCTGCAGCATGTGCCATGTGGGCAGGTATGGGCCGGGCATGCTGGAAAGACGCGGCAGAGAGGCGGGCAGAGGAAAGTCTCTGTTTTCTGGTTCAAGTGCTCAGAATAGCAGCTTCCAGTATGCTTCAGTCTCACTTCCACTGTGCAAGTAGAGGGACATCTGGAAGTAATAAGGAGGATTATTTACAGGCACGGTGAGCTAACTGCTTAAAAATGCTCCAGAAAAGTTCTTCGACTTCTGTGACGAGACCTCGGACTGGCCTTTGACGGCGTGACCGAGACCTCCTGGGTCCTCCGTGCCTGTTGACCTCAAAGCTACACGTGTTGGAGCAACACCAGAGGTCCATCTGCGGCAACGGGCACCTGTGGACCCCTCTCACGATGGGGGAGGCGCAGGGAACACCAAAGCACCCCAACCGTCGGTCTGGAAGGTTCCCAAACGTGTCAGCCGGAAAAACCCCAGGCCATCCATTCCTGAATCTAACAGAGCTTCGTGTATGCAACCACCATCAAAACAAATGACAAGAAAACTGAATCCAAATTCAAAGTTCATGCAACCTACAGGTTCTACAGGTTCTAACATACAGACAGCTGAATAGATGTCATTAGAAATGGCAGACAGACAGCAGATTGCTTGCTGACTGCTTCATGTAAGATCTCGCAAATTTACCATTCATAAATATTAACTAGATAAGGATGTAATGGGGTATAGCACTGAAACTGAAATATTCATAAACACCTACCTAGATAAAACGTTTCTAGTAATTGCTTACATATGGCGTGAACAAATTCACCGAAGTGTTAAATATAATTTAATGGTACAGTACACACCAGTGGAACCAATACCCACGGAGAAATAGCTCAGAGTAGCACTCACGGGGTCGTGAGGGAGATGAGGTGAAGTCTGCACTCAAGCTAGTACATGGACAGGATAAGCCAGCAAAGTAACGGCAGGAGGAGGTGAGAAATCGACAAACAAAAAATGGAATTTGTTTGTTTTATTCACATGACTGTTGCTTGAATGATAACATTGTGGGATGCCCCAGCCTTGGGAGAGAGAGCCAAAAGTAACTGCTCAAAACACAAACACGAGACAGGGACAAGGCAGGTCAGTTCCCCTTACCCAATAGGCAAAATTTACCAAGCAAAAACAAAATATTATTAATAACAATTGGCCTGCTTCCCGTCCTCCTGACCAACACAAGTGGTTAGATGATAGATGGATGATGTCATTTCACTACTGTGTGCCGATTCTCTGATCCCGAACCACACACAGATCGGACCGGCACAAAGGTGTCATCTCTGCGCTTAAGTTGCCTGGCCTGTCCAACCTTGATACACAACAAAGTTAGAATGAATGTAAAATGTCAAGCACTGCTGGTCATGTCGTTTGGGTAGGAATGCGTCGTTTGGGTAGGAATGCGTCATTTGAAGGTCACACACTGATGTCACCCTGTTCAGGACCACATGTCAGATTCTAGGGGCTGTGTTCAGGAGACATGGATGTAAACATTACGAGATGTAGTGGATGAGCCGACAAAATTCCTCATCCTCCATTTTGGAAAATGGCTGATCTTACAATGCAGTCTTCTCCCTTACATAGCAATTATGTCTTAATCTCTGGTGCCACTAACTTTGAAAACTGACTAAAGTCCAAATATCAACCAGCAATATTGAACAACAATATGCCAATGTCTTGATTTTCAACAAAGATTGAGCGACGCAGATTTGTTAGCTGAAATATTGCGTATGTGTAATTCTTTTACTTCATATTCACATTTTATTAGTATTATTTTATTATTCACCTTCTGGAGTGTGGGACTGGACCGTGTGTCTGTCTGGGGGGGGGTCACCAGCTGGGATGCTGAGGAGTTTCGCTGGGGGGTGGGTGCGGCAACGTGCTGAATCAGCTCATGCCCCGAACCTGACCTGGCATAATTCACGTGCTGTTTTATTCCAATCCAGTGTCCAACCACAGCATGATTACACTGGTAGGCACATTTAAAGGTGCAGCTCACATAGATGTATAACCGCCACCTTTGACCTCCACAAACCAGATAAAGTATCTGGGTGATGGAAGAAGCAGCAGCAGAGGCCAGCCTGCCCCTCTTCTGAAGCGGAGATGTTCATTCAGCACAAAAGTCAGAAAGAGCCTAAAAAATGAAAAATAATAAACAAGACTTCTACTTCAAAAAAAAAAAAAAAGAAAACGTATTATGGACTACGGAAGGCGCAATAAAGCTGAAAGATGACTCTGAGACTCTGAGGAAACCGCGTTCTTTGACACTGACACATACGGAGGGAAAAAAACATAGAAAGAATTCTTTTAATACAGATATTAGACAATGAAGCTAATTAAAAACAAAACCCAGAACCTGTTTTTCGAGCTCTGCTATGAAGGTATAAATAGAGACACAAAAGCTCCTGATTGCCGTTTAGGGACGGCAGGCCAAGAAGGCATCTTACGCGCTTAAAGGATTCAGACGTTCATACGAGGCGGCTGTTGAAGCAAATTCCCTGACGCTGCTCTGCCACGACGGGACGGCTCTCAGTGTGACGCATCGCTACTGGGAGAGCTGGGTGACGAGGCTGCGGATCAGACGGGCCGGTCCTGACCTCCCAGGCCGGGCCGGCCAACCTCACAGATACCAGTTTAACTATCCACACACAAACACACACACAGCACCACACACAGCGCCTGTAACTCTAACCCTTTTACTCTTCTCCAGTGCTGCATTCCTGTGCGTCGAGCAGCCGCCAAGATTTCAAACATGCTGCACAGACATCAGAAGCCCATTGGGCAGTACCGCCGTATGCCCCTCCCATGGAGGGGGCGTGGCACATGGGACTGCGCCAATGGCATTATAGCTACACACCAACAGCTAGAATAACCCGTCAACTCTCCTGTCTACATTCACCTGGGACAGTCACCAGTCCCAGCCAAAGTCCTGGATGTCTGGTTAATCTGGGACAGGACTGGGCTAGTCCCAGGCATCACCTAAATTTATGTCAGAGGCCAAATTCTAAAACTGAATATTGGTACAAGATCTATACTGTTCTATAGAAGACACGATTTGAGATGAAGCTCTAGCAAAAACAGAGTACAGTGGAAAACCTAATTAAAACATCCTGAACGAAAGGAGGCATAACCACAGAGGAGTCCCCCCCCCGCCCCCCCATTTCCCTACCCACCCCCGAGCTGTCCTCAGTGTCATTCCCCATTCCTGAACCCACTCAGCTGACCCTACCAAAACCCAGATGAAGCAATTAGTCAAAGCAGAACCATTAACTAGGTTACCTGGAAGTACACGGCTGGTGATCAATCACTATGGAAACGGCACTATGGAAACCCAAACCCGGCCCAATTATCTCGCTGGCCCTCCTTCCGGCTTACATTAACATACAGATTGGGAGGGGTTCACGTCCTTCACTGACTCCCATTCATTTTTTTTTCTGGCCCCTTGGACTCATCCGACCATCCGACACCATCATTAGCTGAAGTGATCGTCTGGTTAGAAGGCGAGGTACGTGAGGACGCAAGCAGCACGCAAACAGCACGACCATGGAAAGTACCCAAAGGTACTAATGACGGTTGAGTAGAGACGGTGAAAGAGGGGGAGCCGTTAACAGGGTTCCGAGGGGGATACCGGCCAACACACAGCCTGACAGACAGCAATGTTCCACCCCCTCCTCCCCCCCCCGAATTACAGCCCCCTTGATCATAGCTGCCATTATCTCCACAGACTTCACATGCTAACTCATACATCTCACATAATAACGTAATGCCTTCAGCTGTGCTGCCTGCGGCCAAGCGTGTGTGCGAAGAGGCCGGGGTAACTCTACCTTGCCCATTGTCTGAGTGGCGACATCAAAAGGCATTATCGCAGGTGGCTTTTCCACCGCGGCCGGCAGGGACATCCGAGGGGTAGGTGGGGCTGAAACCCCATCTGATCACCACAAAGGGTCTCATCCCACTACGCACAACACAAACCCAGAGAACGCCGGCGTTAACGAGCACTTTGTGGCACCGTGCACCTTCAGAGGCCCTGGGGGGTGTCCACTGTACACAACTGAGTGACGGGCGGCCATGAAGGAGGGGCCAGTTCTCCAATAAACGAAACCCGACGGGGAAAGACGTGACCACGGGGCCACAGGGCCCGAGTGCCTCCTATTCTGCATGCAGATGCAGGACCTTCATTGACGTCTAACTCTGGCACCCATTGGTGGGCTTTCCAGACCTCGTCAAGGAGCTTTTCACCACGGACACTTAATGTTAGCAGACGGAATCCATGACACGGGACTTAAACAGATTTATTTAATTTTCCAAAACACTGCCGGATTACAAACGAAAGGTCACATAATACTGGATTTACACAGCCTGGGTTGTGGAAGATTCTGGAGTCCGTGAAGCTTAAGGGGCCACTTCTTGGATACAAGTTCAAAGCCATGTTTTTAGATGTCATTACCGCACAATGGGTGCTGATCTTACTAACGTCTGCAAAGTCAAACACACGTGGCAAAACTGGTTCTGTTATACACACTCGGCTGCACCTGTGCATTAGTCGCCTTCCATTTATGGGAGTCCACAAGAAGGCAAGAAGTTTGACATTCGCCAGATGACCGCAGCTAAAATTAGAGGGCACGAAATTACAAACTTTCTCCTGCTTCTACAAGAAGCGGAAAAAAACAGGGTGAAAAAGGCACTATAAATACTGATCTCCGCGCCTGCAGTACAGACTCTTTCTAGGCCAGGAACAGTCCCCTAGGCTGGGGCCAAGCTGCTAATTATACCTGAGCAATTGCATCAATGCTGGGAATTTGGACCGTGTGCATTGTGGAAATATGCAGGACGGCACACATGCTGCGGCAAGTGGCTCCCCCGACACACGTGCAGACACATGCACAGTAAGAAGAGCGCGTCTACACCCCCCCGAGGCCCACCCATGCGGAGGCAGCCCTAAATATGGGTTTGCGTAGTAACGTCAGAAAAAGGTATAATAAACATTAAAGGAACATCATGTAGTATGCAAACTATTTACATTATATATATATTTTAGAAATAAATAAAAAGATATGTACAAAATGTACGGAGATATGTACACAAGTGTGGGGGGTGGGGTGGAGTGTAAATGATCCTGGAAACAGCAGTTAAAGCAGTTAAAGTGAACTGAGTTAGACATATATGAGTAAAAAATACTCACGCTAAACTGTTATAGTGTCTGACAGCTGCTGGTAGGAATGACCTGCGGTAGCGCTCCTTCCTACACTGTGGGTGTCGAAGTCTATGGCTGAATGAGCTGCTCAGAGCTCGTACAGTCTCATGCAGGGGGTGGAAGGTGTTGTCCATAATGGATGTCAGCTTAGACCGCATCCTCTCATCCCCAACCTGCCCCAACCATGAAATACACATATATATAATATACATATATATAATATACATATATATAATATACATATATATATATATAGATATAGATATATAATATATATATATACATATACATACATTTATATACACATATTTATATAAAAATACCAATATCAAATTCCTGCAACTGCTCTTCTTGTGCGGAGATTGCATGTTTGAGATTTTTCCTGCAGGTATGAATGGTGTGTGTGCCCCGTCCTGGGTATGTGCGTGCGTGTGTGTGTGTGTGTGGCCTGTGATGGGTTTGTGTCCTGTCCTGGGTGTGTGTGTGTGTGTGTCCTGTGATGGGCTGGTGTCCCGTCCTGTGTGTGTCTGTGTGTGTGTGTGTGTGTGTGTGTGTGTGCCCTGTGATGGGCTGGTGTCCTGTCCTGGGTGTGTGTGTGTGCCCCGTGATGAGCTGGTGTCCTGTCCTGGGTGTGTGTGTGTGTGTGTGTGTGTGTGTGTGTGTGTGTGTGTGTGTGTGTGCGGTTGGGTGGGGGTGTGTTGTTCGGGGTGTGTGTGTGTGTGTGTGTGAGTG
>JAABNY020000038.1:9609831-9624674 GCA_015164015.2 Brevimyrus niger
GGGGGGGGGGGGGTGGGGGGGGTGGGGCGGGCGCGGGGGGGCGGGGGCGGGGGGGGGGCCGACCAGGGGTGGGGGCGGGGGGGGGGAGGGGTTGGAGGTGGGGGGGGGGGGGGGGGGGGGACGAGCAGCTGTGAAATAGACTAATATGGCCGCTGTTCTTTGTCAGCTAGCTGTGAGACAGTGACTGTGACAGTGAAGATCACGTGACGACATCTGCATTGTTTCCACATTGCTAAAGTTATGGGAACTTTGAGGACGATTTCACCATATGAAGTGACCAAGCGCATCATGACTGTGATGTGTTGAAGCGTGCAAGTTCTTCCAGAAAAGAGCTGCATGTCATTTTCCATAAGGGCAGCTGGAAGATGACTCATTGCGTCTATTTAAGCACTCAAGGCATTCAAGTGAACCTAGAATGTGGCGGTTTTATATGTTTGTTTGCAGTCCAGTTAGCTGTGCTCTCGACTGGGGGAACATGGTGCTACTGTAGGGTCTATACCTCAGGAGGACTGTGAGGTCATCACTTCTGAGTCAGCTTCTGGTCCAGACAAGAGACCCAACCCCCATACACTAGGCCTGGCTGTAACCCCAACTCCCTAAACACTGAAATTTCATTTCATTTCATCCAATTTCAATAGGAATGCTGATTTCAACAATAAAAGGAGCCTTCACCACTCCCACCCCCCCCCCCCCAAACATCCACGATTTCCAGGAACTAACAACTAATGTTCTGGTGCAGGAAACTTGCACATTAGTCACTTATTATATATTGAGTTGGTGTGTACGTCAATAGACTGCTGGTTCATAACCCATGTCTGGCGGAAGGATTGAAACTTTCTGTCTTTGTGCAAGCTCTATAGTCCCAATTGTCCAGGGACACTGCCTGATCCTGTTTTCTGATCCTCACTTAGCCGTCGCTTTCGACGGTACTAATGAATGTAATCTATTCTATTTTCTGATTCATATCTGCACAATCATCCATATCAGGTAAACTGACTGGTAAATTGGTTTTGACAGGAAGTAATCCATATTAGAGGACTACAGATCGCTTTATAATGGAAGATAAGGGCTTCCTTAAATAAAACGGCACTGAAGTGGAGTTACAAGCTCAAGGGGGGGGGGATGCTGAGGAACTCCCAGAGAGAGTGAGAAACTAGAGGAATGGAGAGGACAAGGAGGCAATGTAAGCAAAAAGGCTGACAGGGAGTCGTGAAGAAAGGGGAGCTGGGCGGAGCCTGGGGACAGAGAGACTGTAAGGGGGATATAAAAAGGCTGGGAGGGCAGTGCAAACAGATGTCTTCAGCAAAGATCAGCACCCCAACCCCCCCCCCCATGCCTCACATAGCACAGCTTCCCCACATTCCTCTGGGGGGGCCTGACTCAGCACTCTCTTTCACACACGCCCCCCTCCCCCCACCACACAGCGTCATGGTACGGCTCCAGTTCAGGTACCCGCTGTGAGCTGAAGGCTCACCGTGAAAACACAGTATCGGGGCATGTGACCGGCCAAGCGGGCAACACCTAATCACTGGCATATACACACGCAGGAACGCCGGGGGACAGAAGCAGCCCAGGCCTGATCAAAAGGCCATCTTGAGAATATGACAGGCGGGTCAGCGTGACGCCAGTAAAGCACAACACAAGCTTTATCTCTCAAAATATAGCATCTGCAATGAGGAACCATCTTCAACGCAAATTTTAAAATAGAACATTCAATAGTTAGATACTAGTTCCACAGGCTAAATTTCAGATCTATATCTACAGTGCAAAAAGACTCTCGAGCAGGAGAATATTCACTACCAGCTCAAAAATGCATCAGACCAATTTATAACTGTGCTTATAGAGTCAATCACATGCCAGAGCGAAAACTGCAGGTCAACTTCTCTCTTAATAAAATTCACCCATTCTGAGAGCCTCTGAAAATGTTCAACAGATGGATCCTGTTGACTGGTAAGAATCATACCACAGAGACTATAAAAGAATACAATCCAACAAGCAGATTGTTATAGCCTAACAGACATGTTTCCTGTCTGGCTGTGCACATAGAAATCTTTAGTTTTAAGCAATTACAGAAGAACCAAATCTATATCACACCTACAGTAAGATACTGGAAATATACTAGAAATAAACCTATTGTGCTGCCAGTCATATGAAAGTATCACATACAATTATTTACAGTACGCAACACTTGATCATGATAATAAACAACTATGTTATTAATGTACTTACTATAATATACTTTGAATTGTTACTGCGCTGCCAGTCAAATAAAAGTATAGCACATACAATTATTTACAATGCACAGTACTTGATAATGATGATGAACTATGTTACTTGTTTATTTATTTATTAAACTGCCCTTTATCATAATTTGGGCTATACCATCTAGGTTTGTGTAAGTACACTATGTGATGTTTTCACAACAACGAAATTGCCTGACGATGTACTTCTACATTATTTTTGCCTTATAGAGGCTAGTTATTCACCATATAATTCATGATTTTACTATATTTTAGTGTTATTTTAGCTTTGCTCTGTTATTTGGTGGCTCGTTTCTAAGCGTATGGGCAAAAAAATATATACATTTGCATGCATTAGAGACAGAGCAGGCCGACAGAAGCCAAAGATCACCACATTCTAGAGATGCATTCTAGAGATTTGAATATCGGTTCCGATCCAGACCTATTTGACGGATCGGGTATCGGCCATGCGTGACCAATCCACGTCCTATACTTACTTATTTAGTTTTTGGCAATCAATCGCGTGACAGCTCTTTACCATTTCACATGTGTTTTTTTGCGGCATTCAAATCGAAGTCTATCGCTGCCCCTCAGTCTTTTTTGCTACTCGGTGGGTGTGAGTACAGTGACTTCCGCCTGCTCTGACGTCATGCGCATACCCTTCGCGTAAGACGTGACGATCTGGGAGTATTTTACGCTTTTAACAGAAACCAGTAGCACGGCGATTTGCAAACAATGTAAAATCCCACAATCCCGCATCGAAACAGAAACGCTCGACAGACAAAGTGCATACGTAATATTCGTATTGCAAGGTCTTGCTCGGTTTCCAAGTCAAAATTTATTAAAAATCTTTGCTCGTCTTGCGGAACCACTCGTAAACCGCGTGACTCGTAATCCGAGGTTACGCTGTACTTGCTTTGAAGATATTCATATTGAACTGCAAATGCCTCAAAAACGCTTAAAACAAATGAGGTGAAACAGTACGTTATGTATGTTTGTAGTAGCTTAATTAAATATTTTTTGTCACACATTTTTTCCATCCGTATTTACTAGCTAAAGAATAATAATACATAAAGTATAACAAAGAGCACTTGTATCGGAATCGGTATTGGCAGTTGTGTATCGAAATCGGAACCGAACTGGATCTCTAGCACATCCCCTGGAGGACGTCGCGAGCTCAGCCGTATTAATGGTGTTAAGATCATTTGCCAGCACTATTAAGATATTAATGCACGGTGCTGGGTCAACATGGTGGTGCTCACCTCTCGGGGGTGGGGGTGGTGTCACGATTACATGCCCTGGCCCAGATTCGCTGGCTTCCTCCCACAGTCATGCAGGTAAGTGAGCTGGCACCTCAAATGCGTGTTTACCCTACAAGGAAATGGCACCCCCACCACCCCAGGTTGTTCTCCTGCCCTCCTGCCGGTTGTTCTCCCGCCTAGGAGTGGTTCCAGCTCTCTATCATGACCCTGTACCGCAGTGTTTCCCAACCTGGTCCTCGAGGAACCCAAAACGGTCCACGTCTTTGCTCTCTATCAGGACCTGGGAGGGAGCAAAAACCTGGACAGTCCTGTGGCCCCCATGGGACCGGGTTGGGAAATGCTGCTGTGTTGAATAAAAGCGGGAAGATGGTGTACAGATGCATAGCGATACCAAAACTAAAAATGAAAAAGCAGAGAAAAGAAAAAAGAAGACCTCAATATGTTCGGGCCCCTTTTTGGCATTTTAACAACACAATCAGAAAATGCTACAGCCTAAAAAGTGATTTCGCTCGCTTGTTTCAAAATTCTTACCACTTACGGAAAGTATTCCAGTATACTAAATCTGGCCAACTGCAGTCTAGAGATGAAATATCGAAATAGCTAACCAGAGAATCCCACTGCCAGAATAACATTTATTATCATCATCAATAATGAGGAGTGTTTCCAAGGGCGAGACAAACAGCAAGAGTTTCCTTACGGCAGGAAGTCGCTGAGGGGGATTCCTCCGTGGTTTTCCCATTCTCGGAAAATCGCCCAAAAAAAGCCTTGTTCAGTTAAGATACAGCTTCTGCTCGTTGGGGTGTGAGACGCTCAGCTATGACACAGACTCCAGCTGAGCCAAATGATAACGTTGTTATTTTTTTTTTAATTAAAGCATCACACAGACTTCCAGCTGCAGCAGCCAGTCTTTCACAAAAATAGTAAAATCTTTCCCTTCCCACCAGCGACCCTCCAGTTCGCCGCGGGGCGCCAGCAGTGTGGCTGTGTCTCAGACACCGTTTCTCCTTAGTTCAGAACCATCAGCTTCTGGTACATGTCCATTCAGATGCTGATTAAAGTCACCGTCCATGACGGCTTCTCCCATCCCTGGGCGTGCTCCGCGCTGCCCCCACATGGCAACATTTCAGGGCACACTGGCACGATGACAGGCGTCACTGAGGACAGCCCTTTCCGCCAGGGGGGGGTGGTGGGGGGGGGGGTCTGGTGCATATGGTCTCCTCACTGCTTCTAATTAATAGGCGAGGTCAAATCTACCAGCTGTGACAAAGGGCGAGCCAATTATACACAATTTATGCTTGTGCTTAACTAACATTAGCTACAGACTTGGTATCTACCCTTTTTGAGCAGTAGAAGGTGTGCAGTGCGCCACCCCAAGCAGTGCGATCCCACACCAGCGAGCCCGTTCCAAAATGGCTACGAATCTGAAGAGAAATCTCTCATGTGAGCGTGTCTTGGCGCACACGCATCCATACGCACACATATTCATATGCGCGGGGCGTGGCGGAGGAAAGAGTTTGAAGAGCGAGGAACATTCTTTTGGCATGTTACCATACAATTAAAGTTGGGTCTTCCGGTGCCAAGCTCTCCGTGGGACACGCATCCTGTGAGAGAGAACAGCGGCATGGAGAGCCTGGCTCCAACTCAAATTATTCATCACGTTTTGACGTGCCTCATATGCGCCATTTGATGAACCGCAAATGTTCTTATTCTCTTAAACGGAAGGGGCATTCCTGGATATCCACTTAACTCAATGTCGTTTCTGTTCTGGGTATTATTAAAAGAAGTTCTGCTACTCAGAACGCTTCAGTCAACAGCAAGATACCACAGCTCCATAGCTGTTAGGGAGAAGAGGAATGAATCCAATACTGCTGGAGAGCAGCGGGTCAGATTCAGTGAGAAGCCAAGGCAGCTTTCACAAATTCATAGGCTTACAGCTTCAAAAAGAGGCTCTTGGTCTTTGGTTTAGACTCCAGCAGCAAGGGAAGGAGATTGTTAATTATTCCTTTAACTGAAGTGACCTTTGAATCTCTGGGAAAAACTCACTCCGGCAGCATAGACAATGCAGTTTCAGGCACTTACAGTTACACAAACAACAGGAAAACACCAACTTTTTCAACCCCAGTTCTGTGATTAAAAAAAAAAACGACAAAAATCACATTCAAAGTTTCATCGGCAACAATGAAGCGTTCTCCGTTAAGAATACGGAATAGATGGGCACCGCGGGGCGGATGAATAGCCTGGCCTAAAATAACACTGGGCACATCAAAGGGCTGTGGAACACAGGTTTCGTTTAATTCGATCAAACCGATAGTACCAGTGCTTAACCTACATTTCACAAGACACGGATGTGGGCTTCCCAGCATTATATAAACGTCCTATTATGGTGGCAGGAATCGAGATTCCTTTACATCGCATCCCACCTACAACATCCACATGGGCTCTTTTTCAGATGAAAAGGAATCTCCTTCTGAAGGTCACCCCACCAGTACTATTCCGCACACCCCCACTGCAACAAAACTACCGTTCCATAACTCACATACTATTTCTAGGAAGCTCTCCGACAAGACGGCAGTCAGAGCGGGAGTGACCAGGTGGTAGATGAATGCCTCACGATTTGCCTATAAACGACGGCTTACCTCTCCCAGGGAAAAAAAAAAAAAAAAATACATTAACATAAACCAGACGTGACCATTTAAACCAGCTTCTGGGATGTAAACTGGGATTTATCAATGCTTTTTTTTCCTCTTGCTCATTTAATTAAGGCCATCTGGGTAAGCTATACATGTGAGGCACCAGCAACACCGAGATGAGCATACAGCCTACAGAACATCGTCCAATCAAAAAGCTGTAGTTCACAGACGCCATTGCTTGTTCCTCTGTCTTTCGATTAGGCTTCACGCCTCAGAGGTTAATCGGAGCCTCCTACACCACCAATGCTACCCCCTTTTCAAACGTCAGAAACTACAGCCAAGGCTTTTTTGTGAGATTATACACATTCCATTTTATTTTGGTTTTTAAAAACCCAACTTTGGTTCCAATATTGATCCATCTATTTTCCACAGACGCATATCCAGTCCGGGGGCCGCAGTGAGGCTGCAGCTAAACCATAAAGCAATTGTGCATAAGACAGAGGACACCCTGGATGGACGGGACACAAACTAGTTAAGAACGACATGGAAACAGTGATTCGCTTAAATGCATGTCGATGGTGTGTAGAAGGAAGCTAAAATACCTGGAGGGAACTAAGGCAAACCCAGGGAGAGCCTGCGAAATGCACATCACATGGAGCAATGATGGAAGAAACCATAATCTCTATTATTTTGGTCAATACTGAGATCACAATTAGTTGAGACGATTACTCAGTGACTTCAACCGAGAAACAAATCAGGGACTGGATTGGGGTGCACTGGATTTGTGACCCAAAACGGGAGCATCACTGCAAAACAAAATGTGGTACGATAATTGTTTTACCTTGATGATTTGTTTTGATAATCATTGGAAGCCAAAATGATTATTGAAATTAAAATCTGATGAATTGCCCGGCACTCGACAGAGCCACTGGCTGGGTTCAAACTGGGTGCTCCGCAGCCGTCTACTGTGCCACCTTGCCACTGCATCATTCATTTAATACATACATTTACCATCGTCGCTTTTTCTCAGCCATTGCTTTGAATTAAGCAAACATGTAATATGACATTGTGTGTGTGATTTTCACAACCCCGAGATATGAGGTTTACTTGGAAAAAAAATCCTTATATGTACATAGCCAGATAAGTAGATGTATGAGTGAAATAGCACTCATACAGTTTAACTTATAAACTAGGTACAGTGTATAACAGCCACACAACGCATCAAATCATCTTCGGTATAATTATTTTTCATTACTGATTTCCCAACACGTACACAGTAGTTAGTACTGCTGCTCACACCTCTGGGACCAGAGGTCATCATGGGATTTCCTCCAGGTTTCCCAGATACCCCCCCCCTCCCCCCACAGTCCAAAAACATGCTGAGGTCAATCGGAGTTACCAAATTGCTCGTAGGTGAGCCTGTGTAAGTGTAAGGTGTGTGGGTGACTGGTGTGTGGGTGACTGGTGTGTGGGTGACTGGTGTGTGAGTTTGCCCTGCACTGGGTTGGCACCCCATCCTGGCTAAGTCCCTGCCTTGCAGCTGTACCTTCTGGGACAGGCTCAGGACCCCCGAGACCCCGCACAGGACAAGCGGGTGTGGAAAATGGAATCTCCCAAAACTCAGCGATTTGGTGGCGCAGAATCATTGCAGAACTGCCTAGTTTGCCCCAAATGTCCGAATTATTAGGGGAATGATCACACAGTCTGAAAATACAAGACAAATCGTGTCCCATAGTTGTTCAAAATGGGATATGGCATTTTATTTATATTTTATTTATATGGCCTGCAACATCTTTATAATTATTTGATAAATCTGGGCAACATAATAATCTTGTTTTCCACAGAATTAAAACGTAATGTTATTTCTCTGCCAAGTTTCACTGCCAGCCCGACGATATTAGACAAAAATATATCAGTTATCGATATGATTTTCTGATGCAAACATGGAGATGCAACCAAAAAAATTCATTAATGTTTTAATGTAATTGAGGTACAAAAATAATTCCATCTGCTAAATCTTTGCTTCTCTACTTCTATCCCGTTTCCATGCAAAACTTCCAAGTTAGCGCCAGTGCTTGTGGTCAACCAATCAGCAAAGTTTATCAGAAATTATCACTATAAGCCCCGTCCACTAGTTCCCAGTCAGGTGAAAAGTACCTACTTAGAGTAGGGACTGAATAAATGTTCAGGAACTACCTCAGAGGAACTACAAATGGACCAAGTTCCTTTCGTCGGAATGAGACAGAAGTTCCTTGTTCTTGATAAACATTCCTGTGGCGGGAAAGCACCTCATCTCAGGGTCCTTTAACACAATCCCATCTCCCAGCTTCACTGCATCCCGACCCAGCTAAGCGTCTGCAAGAAAGCCCAGCAGATTACTCAGGGAGCCGTCTGTACAGCGGCTGACCCAAGGACAACATTTAACTCACTCACACATCCCATGTCAAGTTAAAGCAAATACTTCTCCTCTTAGGATTCTGTGAAAACTTTGCAGGAGCCGTGAGAAGGATGAAACACGAGTAAGTGCAACACAGCCCATCTATCCAATGTCTGACATATTCTATAGAGCCACCGGAGCAAATTGCTGACTTCCGTGGGTTTTTGTACAACTCAGCCATACTTCACTCTCCCTGGGTAATTTACAAACATGCACACATTTGTCAAAAGGGAAAAAACAATAATATGGACCAGTTTCCTGCTGTGACATCACAGACCAAAACCCTGGTACTTCCTCCAGCTGCAGTGACTTCCTGCCACCACAATTAGCCACAATACAATAGCTGCCCCCCAAGTGTGGCTTCTAAGCCTACACCACCAACATGGATATTCTGGTGCTCCTACAGAAAAACAAGCATTTTAAACAGCTACAGGGGCACCAAGGCACGGTTTTCCTGCTAGAACAGCTCCTCACTAACCTTAGTATGAAGCTAAGCTAGCGTCACCTCAGAAAGGAATAAGCATGCCAACACACACATATATATATATATATATATATATATATATATATATATATTTACTTTTTAGGCCCATACAGAATATATACTGCATATAATACACTAGTAGTTTTGTTTCACTACTGAACTGACTATTCCTGATTTAACAAAAGTAAATTAGATGGACTGTAACCAAGAGTAGCTGAAATCAGATTGAGGAATTTCAATATTGCCCTGCAAGTTTTACTAATAAAATATAATAATGTATGTAAGCTATTTAAAGCTCCAGTAATCATGTGATTGATGACTATAGATAAACAAATTCTAGAGTAGGGCATTTACTGCCCCTTACACCGTAAATGAGTTTAAAATATTCCTTCCAGATGGAACCAGGTGTGATGAACCAGGTGTGATGAACCAAGTGTAAATTCCCCTTCAGTCTGGGAAAGGCCTCTGCAATAAAGCTCAAACATTCAGAGTCATATGCCTTCAGGAATCATTCAGGCAGAAATATTTACCATCCCCACAGTTTCATTCAAGACTACAGAACACATTCATCTTAATCGCACCAGGACTGGACCTGACTCAGTCAGAGCCATAATATACAACTACACCAACAATGTAAATTCATTGGAAACAGAATGACCACCTGATCCTTGCCAGGACTGACACTATGAGATATTACAGGTTTTGCAAACTGCGTTAAATCTGAAAGGCTCCTCTATTTGGCTAATTAGTTAATTCTTCTTTATGCATTTACTGGTTTGTTTCCTTCACTGAAAGACTCATCCAGCTGTTTCACATTAACATTAGTGACACACACATGATTATAAGAGACTGACCAATCAGCAAATAGCAAGAACTTAAGCGCAAGTACTTAAGTGAAATCCAGGTATTTTTCATTTAAATGGTTAAAATGGTAGTTTACAACCCCCTTCCTACCCCATAGTGTCCCTCCTGACATGGATTAAGTGGTCATTCTACTGTAGTTGTAGATATTCTTCTCAAAAGCCTATAATTACATTACCCAATAGTTCATTACCCAAAATCCAGCACAGGACTATGAACAGAGCTGTAGATGACAGCAATAACAACTAATGAAATACTTATCATATATCGAGTCTCATAAGTGTGAAATAACTAAATTAGCACTGAAAGGTTGAATAACAGGTAGCCGGACTTGAGATTAAAGTTACCGGTTAACTCTAGAGTGGACGACATGCCTGCCCTTCATACGGCATCTCAGCCGGCGTGACAGCATGCTTTTCTGCTGTGTTTATTTTGTGTATACTTGTCACACCCACAACAGCAAATAGCTTACAAAATTATATCATACAAGAAATGTTTGCAGAGGTGTCCTTCAAGGCTACAGCTTCAAGTGCACGGTGGACAAAACGACGTCTTGTTGACAAACTCCAGTTATTTATCCATAAATTGAGCACTTTCCTTCATCTATCAATAGGTGCCTGGTAACCCGCAGTGACCTTTGCACCCAAATGTCTTGTCAACATCAGCCCAGCATGTTAGACATACACCTCTTTCTTTTTGCAAATGAATCCCAGTTTTCTTGCAGATTTCTGGGATTTAACTTCTTTCATATATATTTATTTAGCCCATGTATAAAATTACATCAGCAAGTAAAAAAAACACCACCGTGAAGTTGAAAGGCACATGATGCCGGTCACTTCATGTATAAATGACATTTTTTTCTGAAATCCACTCAATGTAAAAGCATCCATGGCTGGGACAAACCAGGTTAGTGGCAGGTTAATATCAACATGTACAGAATTGCACTACAAAGTAAAGGAAAATGCATTTATATTGGATACTCCAATGTTTGTATTACAGCTCCCAATATCTGAAGCCAGTGAGAATGGAAAACAAAGACACGTTGAGTACGTGAGTAATGTACTGTATTAATACTTTTAAATGTAATTTCTCACGGATGAAAATTAAAACAATAAACAAATGCAAGTGCCGGAAAGTAAGGGGTGGGAGAGTATTGCAATAATACAACATTGAAATAATATTTTCAGAAAACAAACTTGTAAAGCGTTCTTACCCCAATCCAGAAACTCTAATACATTTTTCTCTCTCCTGAGCGGCGAACTGCTGCATTCATCATAGAGGCAGATCAGGACATCCAGCAGCGTCTCCACGCTGAAGCACTGGCTGCTGGACTGAGCCGGCCCGTCCAAGATCAGCTTCTCTAGTTTCTTCAGACGAACCTCACCCGACATGATTCAGGCTGAGTATGATTGCACTTTTTAAACCCAGTAACAGGAAAAAAAAATCACGAAGTGTTTAGAGCGAAGCCGGGTATATAAGCACTATCTTACTCTCCTTTTAGATCCCTCGCCCTGTCTGAGGACTAAACGAGGGAATCGTGATTCTAATTACATAACTATTATTTTTGATCATACCTTCCTTCATTTTATTAACTCCCCATGGGATATTCCTCAGCCGCTGGATGAGGACCCACGACTGTAAAACCCTCCCTCTGCCGACTGTTTTGACGTAACTTACGCGCTGGCAGCAATGTTTCCTTTCGTATTTAAATCAGCCCCTTCCACAAATCCACAGGAAATTCATTCCTCGACAAAGAGAAGTCAGAGCATATCCATCGAGCTGATGATCGGCAAAAAAATGCATGAATGGCAAGTCTGCAGACGCTGCAAAGCACCCAGCGCCCCTCCTATGTGAGGTCCGCCACTGAGGTTAAACGAATCGTCAGCTAGTTTTTTAATGCCATTCCCCCTACTATTTACCATCTATTCTTTAGGGTCTAAAATTTCATATAAAAAGGTTTTCCTTCATGGCTGCGGCTGTGGTCAATCATGCCTTCTCAGTCCGGATCGTCCTTCGTCGTGCCGAAACGTAGCGATCTTCCTGCGCATATCTCTGCGTGTCCCTGCGTTATTCCCGAACCTCCGGGTCTCCTGCCTCCTGAGCCACAGCTCGGCTGCTGCGGCCGAAATCCGAGACTAACATGGCGACCGTGACAAGCCGCTGCCTGCTGCAGGGAATGCAGGGATACTGGAGGGAAGGAGGCATTGTGAATGGAAACTGCGGACGTCAGTCTGGAGCCTGATAGGCAAGCCGCTAGGAGGGCTGTAGCGAACCTCAGCAGCCGTGGCATCATATATATGTGTGTATGTATATGTATATCATTCATATATGCTGATGTTTTTATATTTATATGTAATATATATTACATCAGCATATATGAATGATTACAGTCACTGTTGTCTGTGCCAAGGTCAAGTTATATTTAGAATAATGTTAATATAAATTTGTTTGTAAAGGTTTATTTTGAAACTTTCAGGATGTGTTGCATTAGTCTACTAATATATGCCTACATTATGTTAGCTTATTGTATTTCGGTGAATTGTAGGTGATGCTGTATTTAACGAAAATAAATTTATATTATTTTGTAATTTAAAATTCATGTATAGCTTTATTTGTTTATTTTGTTGGTTTGTTAGGTGGTTGCGGTTTGCAGTAGAAGTATGGTTTCATAATGAGACTAAAATATAGTCTAGAAGATCAGCAAGTCCCATCTTGCTTACAGTAGAGGAAAGCTGGAAATAATAGTATCATGCCATATAAAACTGACGGAATTTGACTTTAGCTGTGTTTAAGGAATTTATTGAATTTTTTTTTTGTTTGTTTGTCGTTTCATTACACAACAGAGGACATCGATGATCACTGCCCCTATAGTTAGTCTACACAGTTTAACTGCACTAGACTTGTTCAATATCTTACAGAAGCTGAAGCAAGGTCACTTCATGGCAGAACTCCACAAGTTCAAAATGAAATATCCATCCATTTTTCAATAATATCTTATCCGATTAGGGGGAGGGTGATCTGAAATCTGCCTATAAATGCCTAAATGACAAGTTAGAAACAATGGCAATACATCAATTAAAATAGTAATGTATTAGTCTAAGGCGGGTTTAATCAATTGAATTGATGGGATTAAAAAAAAGTTTAGAAGCCTTATTTTAAACATGAACAGGTATTAGATCTGTGTATATAAGCCTAAAGCATGACCCTTTTGTTTTATTGTGTATGAACTCTGGATACAGAGAGAGAGAGAGAAATCAAATGACATCAGTGCATTTGAATCACCATTAAAGCCTATTAAGTATTGTCTACACAAACTTCAAATGTCGTATGACAGCAACAGCAAAAGACTACTCGTTTAATTTAATAATGGAATGTGAAATTACTTGGGTTGAAATTAAAGTAAAATCATGTCTCTACCCTGTATAAACATATGCTATAGTAAAATGTACTTCACAGGGAAAAGTAAGTTTAAAACTGATTGTATTAGTTGTATGAGGTAGATGTATGAATGATGTTAAAACGTTTGTTTAATCTGTAGACGTGTCGATAAAAAAAAAAACCAATAGATAAAAGAACCTTTTTCATATCCTTATACTGACATCTAGTGTCGGTAAGATGTCGTTTAGAACAGAAAACCTGTATGATTTGTTTCATTTTGTCCGCATCAGTTTATGCAGTGAGAAGTTATTACAACCACATACAATTAATTTATTGTGCGATATTTTAACGCATGCTGCACATCATGGCGTATGTTGAGCATTGGCTTCCACATATATGCTTAGTCTAGTTGCATGCAAACAGACGTATCGTACTTTTTACAATCGATGTAAAAATCGTGTAATTTTTCACATAATATTGTAGCTGCAGGGGCGTTATTGCTTAAAATAGACTTCTGGATAACCTCAGTTAATCCCAGCCCCCCCCTCTAAATATGAGATTTTAGCTAACAATTCACGCCTTTAAGTTTCGAATTAGTCTCAGATAGCTTATCTTCAAAGAAGCAGTCATTTGCGGTTGGGTCGGCCTGCAGGAATATGTTTCACACCTACTCAACACACGTCTCCTAATTTTATGAAACTCTGCATTCCGCCAATTGTATGCAAACGATGACAATCACTACAAAAACCCATGTTTTAGTGCATGCATTTTCTTATAATTAATTACAACATAAAAAAGTATATAAATATACTTAGTTGTACAGAGTGCGACATATCTATGCAAGCTAATCTATCATCGAGAACTGTGGGAAAGTGCATAATGATATTATCATGAATATCAAATAAAACTGTTTTCTTTAGCTCCCTAATTACATATTAAATTATTAGGTTTGGCAAAAAACAACAAATTACATTTTTGAATTTGACAGGAAGAAAAAAGCGAAGAATTTAAGCTACAATGACACATTCTTCAGTACCACAATAACGTATCTGGGCTATACAAAGGGACTACTGCAGATCAGTATGAATTTCTGAAATGAAACGTACCAATTTTGGAGTAATTTCTGAAAAACAGGTTACTACTCCGTCGTGGCACCGAAGTTATTGTAGCAATGTGAACAGATAACGAGTTAAATAATTAAACACCTCCACATAATACCATCTGTTAAGGAGATATACAGTTAGTTTTGGAGACGATATTGAAGTTGGGGACTAACAGTCTTGCAGCGCCCCCTATCAATATAACACACCAACAAACGTCGGAAATTGTTCCGTTCTTTTTCCATCTGTAAACATGTAACCTAAAACTAGATAAGGTTTGTATCTACTGGTGGATGAAATATATTACTCCATCGTCATTCAAACACAATGTTATCTAAGTGAGATTGTAACATTGTGAAGTAATCAACTAAATGATCAGATAGATAGATAGATAGATAGATAGATAGATAGATAGATAGATAGATAGATAGATAGATAGATAGATAGATAG
>JAABNY020000038.1:9624774-9646008 GCA_015164015.2 Brevimyrus niger
GATAGATAGATAGATAGATAGATAGATAGATAGATAGATAGATAGATAGATAGATAGATAGATAGATAGATAAACCCTAATTAATAAATAAGTCTATAGTTTACATTTGCTACGGTTGCTATAAAAGCGAAGCCACAAATTATACCTTGTTTTGCAGAACATTTCGGTTTAAAATTTCATGCGTTGTAAAGAAAATGAAACAGATTAACAGCTCTTTTGTATGATACGTGATGTTACAATCCTTTTAGTTAAAAGGAATGGCACCTGGCTAAATTAAATACGTCTGTTTGCTTTCTAAAAGGTGTCTTTATGAGGAGGGGCGCTTCAACTCTAATTATCGAACGATGGATTTATAAATCCTACAGAAATTAAGACCTTCTGACAGAGGCGTAGGTAAAACCCCTCCTCGCCAAAATGTCTCATTTGTTGCTTTTTAATTCAGTGACATATTTGGGTAACATGAAACACTAATGTTTGTGTTTAGTTTGGGACTACAGATAGGATATTTATATACATTTACAGAATATACAAAAAAATGAATATTTCTATTGGATGTTAATTTTGCTTACCCCTTTCTTCAGATAAAATATAATTTTAACAAAAATATTATATGTTCTTATAATATTTATTAAAAAGTACAATCAATGTAAAACAATCTTATAACAGCCAGACAGCACCGAAAGAGAAAACAATAATGTAGATCATTACCTGTTTTGAATCTGTACCCATCCATCCATCTTTTGTACCCGCTTGTCCCATACAGTTTAATCAATACATTTATATGCATGAGTCGTGGTTTTCAGTATCAAGATGGTAAAAATATTTGCATGACCATGACATTTTCGGTTAAACATGTATCAAATTTCTGACTTTGCCTATATGTCGACAGCTCCCTGTATCCCGCAGCCCCTAATACACAGACTTCCAGCGACATCCAGCTCCTTCTCGATTGTCTGCTAGACAAAAAAGCCATAGCTAATCCCGTAACTGAAACATATAAAAACCATGTAGAAAAGATCGCCAATACACATAGCCTACTTACAATAGTCCCGGATTAACTGTCTATTTGTTAATCGTTTTAATATGCAGAAGGGGTGCCCCCCTCGGAATACGCATATCACAAATCGGCAAATTGCTTTGAGGCAGTTGGCGGTAAAAGCAGAACATTTTATACTGGGAGACTTTCTTCTAACTTCTGTAATTCCTATATGGTGGATCATAAACTAATTCAAGGCTCATCTGCTGAGAACATTCAAGCTAAATATGGACACCCGGGGTACAAGTGTAAAATATCAGGCCTACATATTTTCTCATTGGATTATAGGCTCATATAGGCCTAAGTAACAGACAACCTCCGACAAAATAAACATTGAGAGCTACACAAAAAAATCTTAACGGGCATCATTATTTGATACGTCTTCCAAGTACATGATCGACATCATGCGGCTTCACCTGGTTAGGGTCGAGATTTAATGTACGTTTTATTTTTTTAGTACGTTAAATCGATACGTACATCGTATAAAATGTAGAATATTAAATGTGTGCAAAGCAAGTGAAAAGTTAAAAATAACAGTTTATAAATTAACTTTATTAAATCCTACAATGGTAAGTATGCCTGAAATATGTCAGTACTTGTACATCTCAGTACGTATTAAATATAAATAGGATTAATGCGTAATGAATTGCAAGTTCTTCGTGCTAATGAATAATCTAATGTGAAACACTGAAGTTGTCAAAGGCTGTGCTTTATGTTTACCTTTCATCAGAAGGTGTTTACAGCTTTCGTTAGGGAGGAGTTCGGCGCGATTTTGCCATTATGTCCCTAATGGGACAAGACTTTGATGAAGATGTCTTTCTTCTCAAATCGGACCCCACCCACTCCTGCATGTGTGAAGTGTTTTCCTCTGAGTGTGACAGGGGAAAATCGCATATAAGGACAGTCTGATGTCAGTGACCAACTATCATCCAGCTGTTCTCCAGAGAAGAGTCATGGGTCCATTCAGCGCTTTCCTTCTTTGCTCTGCTCTGCTTGCTGCTGTCGAAGGTTTTACCTTGGAGAACATGAAAGAAGTCATGCTTCAGAAAGTAGGACTAGACGAGCTTCCCAGGATTCATAAGAAGGACATGGAGAACCTGGTCATCCCACCGCACATCAAGAACAAATACGTCTCCTTGCTGAAACTGCAAAATAAGCGACGGCGCAGATCCCTGCCCAGCTTGGCTGGCATCCTGCGAGGCATCCCGGGAAATGCAGGTGCGTTTGGCTCACTGGCATGTAAGATAAACGTGCTCATTAATGTCAATCCATTTTGTTCGTGTGGAGTAGTTAGTTGTGATCGGTTGGGTGAAAGTCATGTGTGATAATTCTGCGGAAAATTATGCATAACCAAAAAGTACTAATGTATTAAATTAGGCAAATAATATTGTGTATTTTCAAAACATGTTCAATGATTTAGTTGCATACATCAATCGAGCAATGGTTGTTTGCACTTTGTCTCAAGGGAGGCTCAATATTTCCATTCCAGATGTTTCGGGAGAAGTGATGTACTCAGACACTCACCGACAGCGACTGGTTTTTGACATGGAGACCAGAATTCCAGAAAACAGTGAAGTGACCATGGCAGAACTAAAACTGTTCAAGACAGCATCGAAAAAACACGCAAAACCCGAAAACAAGAACCGGCGTCCGGTCAACAATGCTAGAGTGAGCATATATTGGGTGAATATACTGGACAATGGATCAAACCACACTTCTCTTGTAGATTCAAGGTAAAAAAAAAAATACAAAACATGGATTTTCTTTTTTACTCTCTGCATATTTACGTGCAATGACAATAATTGCATATATGATTATATATAATTAGGCCTATTAATCATTTTACAGGTTGGTGCCAATTCATGAAACCGGCTGGAAAAGTTTTGACGTGACCCAAGCGGTTCATTTTTGGTCAAAAACCCAAAGAAACCGCCTAATGCATCTAGAGGTCTGGATCGAAGCTGAGAGACCGGGCAGCTACGCAGCGGAACTGGCCAAATGCGTAAGGTTCGCCACGCAGAGCCCTAATGACATGGACGCCGAGAAGCCGGAGGTGGTGTTGTACACCCTGAACATGGAGGAATTTGGGTAAGCATTCCTAAGGAGTTCTCGATGCGATTTCTGATTTACACGTGGAACAACACAATCGTTGAAAACATACCTAATTTATATTCTTGATATATGTACATTTTTTAACAGTTCCCGTGGCGATTGCTCGGCTGGAAAAAGCAATGTATGCTGTAGGGAAGAGCACTTCGTCAACTTCAGAGAGCTAACTTGGACGCAGTACTGGATCATCGAGCCGGCGGGTTACCAGGCTTACCGCTGCACAGGCGGCTGCAAGAAGCCCAAGCGCAACTACGGATACAAAGAGCGGACGTGCGCGGTGGTGGAGAGCGCTCCGCTGCCCATGATGTACCTCGTGAAGAAGGGTGACTACACAGAGATCGAGGTCGCAGAGTTCCCAAACATGATTGTAGAGAAGTGTGGCTGCACCATGGACGATATGTCGATCGTATAATGCACGCAACGGCCAAGTAGGCACTAAAGATAAAACCCGTAGTACTTCTACATAGTTCTGCAGTGTTGCTGATGTGTCGGAATGTGCTATCCAGTTTTTTGCACGACTCTTCCTTGCTTACAAGCACTTAAATGTTAATAATCTAATTTAAAACTAAAGTCTTTATTTTTGCATTTGTGCCCAAAATCCTCATGACCTAAGCATGACATACCAAGGTGTTATCATATTCAATGTTTTATTTTGGTCCGTAAATATTGCGGATCGAAAACATAGACTATCATTGTGTGTTAATTCACGAAATAAAGCATTGTACATTGATATACCGTTTATGCCCTGGAGTATATTACTACAATTTAAAAGAAGTGTGATGACTTATTATAAAAGTCAGGCAAAGAAAAACCGAAGGCCCAAAAATGCATTTAATCAGGTTCCAAAACAGCTGATTTTGATCACCTCTGTCAATCGGGATGAGTAGATTCAGATTCAAGGAGGCTGACAATGTGCAGACTGCCAGGCTGGCAGATTGTTCAGCCGTCTGTACAGGGGACTCAGAGTTGGCTGCCGTCAGCTGACACTGCTGTCTCTGCAGTGCCAAGGCATAAGAGACCAGGTCTCTGCTTTTATCATGCATGTGGTGACAAAGCTCTGAGTATGCAGCCGAGGTACAAGATCTTCACATTGGAGGTTGTTGACAAGACGGACTGGGTCTCGGTGGACCGTTTGTAGTGTGTGCATTTGGACGCGGACCCTTCAGCTGGAGCCTCTGCGTGCGAGATGCTGGGCACCCGATACGCCCCCCCAGCACACCATGACCTGTACTGGGTGGGTAATACAGCCTTCCAGATAGTTGGACCTGTCTGTATTTGTAAATTGGGTGGGGGGCATGTGTAGGAGCTACTACTGTTTCGACAGAATTCACACGCTCCCTTACCATGTCCATGTGTGTGGGTTAGAACAGGCTGCGCATGCCCCAAATGGGGTGGGGGTTTGGTCCTGGGTTTGCTGCTTTTCCGTTGCCGTCTCGCTCCGCCTCCACACTCAGCACGGTTCCGGTAAGCCAGAGAGAGCCGGCACTGCCACACATCCACCGAGACGTCATACTACTGGGGAGGGAGCTAAATATACTGTAATAATCAATAAAACATGTCGGTCTTGAGAGGGATATAGATAATTAACCTAATAAAACATGTCAGTCAAACAAAATTCTTGACAAGTCAGACACACGTTTATAATTCATGAAACATATGGCTAGTGAGCCGAATATACATTAATAATCTAATATTATTTGAGTAGTATAACATTTCAGTTATACAAGCAAGCTAACAGTGCAGCCACACATCTGTCAGTGGAAGAATCAGCCATATTGGCTTTAACCTTCATCCCTGAGGTATAGATGGAGATGAATGGATGGGGGATGATTCCTTAATGTGGGGGCAATAGCAAACTTACACATAATATATAAAGCTATTCAGGACTTAAGCCAATAAATACACATTTACTTGGGGGGGGGGGGGGTTTTAGTACTTCCCAAAAATGGGCCAAGCTACACCCCTGCTTTAGCCTCTTTTATTTAAATATTTGCCTTGCATTAGTTATCTGTTTTGTATAGAACTTTGGTTGACATCTGCTGGTTTTTTTTTGTTTTTTTTTAGAATGTGCTTAGATGGATTGACTATATAGAATACCGTAAAGAGTGCAAACATAGAGTGTGAATTTTTCAGTGGAGTATATTGGGGGAAAGTACTATTGGGTTAAAGCTGTAACCATAGCAGGCAAAATACCCTCCCAAAAGCGCGTGCATGCTGGACAATGGTGAAACGACAAAACCTCAAGCCACTGACGACTCAAAAATCACAGACCAGCCTCTATCGTTGCAACTCCTGTGCTCTCAACTTTTTTGTAGTTACTATTTTGGCAGCTTAAGTCTGATAGAGCCCTCCAGTGGACATTTCAGATATCACAGGCAATTAGTTCTCTGTTGGGTTTAACTTTGTTGTTCTGTGAATTTCAGCACAATGTGGTTTTGGCAGTGAGAGTCAATAGTGTCATGATGAGACATCATAGGTGACATGGTGCAATTTTCTTCTTATTAATATCTGTTTACATTTCTGAGAGTTATAAAGTCATGGTACTTTGAATCATGGCTGTGTAGAAGTGAATGAGAAGATTCCGTTTCATATGTATACAGTGGTCTGAGATGATACAACCTCTGCTAATTTCATTTTTCCCCAAGTGATGTTTCAGGGAACCACTGAATCTGTGTTTCGGTCAACTGTGCATTATTACTACTAGAGGATAATCCCCTTAAAAAGAGGAAAAGGCAAAAATTAATTGAACATTATTTTATTCTTTCCATACCCTAACAAGCCCTCTGATGGTCATTCACAGATTTTCTTTAAACCAGCACATGGAGCCTGAGTTCAGCACCATAAGTTGCTCTGCAGCTACACTCACAGACCCCATCCCCCTGACCCCACAGCATTGTGGGCAAGAGGGTGGGAGCATGCTAGATAGATTCATGCTGGATAGATTCCCACCCACAGTTGGGATTGTGTCCTTTCACAGAAGACAGAGCGCCCAGATCCTTTTCAAAATTAAGACTACGGGAGTGGATAATCATGAGAGCAGCGGAATAAATTAAAAGCCATCGTAGAATGGCACAGAAAATACGGCATCAAGTATCTCTTTGTATTAGAAAGGGAATAAAGTTACCACAGAACACAGAGGCTAAACCAAGGCGGTTGAGGAAGAGAGACAATAGCAGAGATGTTATCTACTTCCCTGGCCACAGTGTGTCCCTGAGAGGTGCGGTCGTCAGCGAACGCGAGGGCCATCACCGCCACCTGCCGCTTCCCCACGCCGTGCCGTTCATATTGCATCGGTTGTGCGATTAGGCACAGGAGGTACATCTAACATGCTGCTGTACAGTGATGCTGAAATGAGCTCAGACCAGCCCCCGACACGAAAAGCACAAGCAGGCCACCAGTGGCCGTAGTGAATCAAGCTGGTCCTTTACAGGTGAATACCGTATTCACCGTATTATATGAGCTCTGCAATTTCAAAAACATTTTAAATATAGGATTTACAGCATGGCCTTCCAGTCCTAATTTTAAATTCTCACACTGAAATAACAACTGGCGATATCAACATCTGCCTTCAGGCATATAAAAAAAGAACAAAGAATGATTTGGAACAGAGTATAGACTTCAAAACATACAAGGGTGGGAGAATAAAAGAAGCTTAAAAACATTAAAAATGTCACATCCCCTCATTGCAAAAAAAAAATCAAGAAGATTTTCCCACCAAATCCACCTTGACAGTAGAAGACCATTCATTCATTTTCAAAGTGGGAAAGTTAAGTGACAGGGACCTGAAAGGCACATCGATCCCAGGGTTTAGTAAGGAATGACTAAGAAAAACAGAGAAGGATAAAAGGCATCTTAAGGTGTTCCATAACAGAAGGCAAAAGATCTCGGATCAGCCACTGTCTTGTTTACAGCGATCATCCTTTTGTAAAATTAAGCAAGCTTGGATTCTCATACAATATCTCAGAGCAAAATTTCATTGGTTAGGCTGCTAACAGTGGACATGAATTTTACTTGAGACCTGATGGTGTTGCACGACGCAGGATTTCTCTGATAGCTGGGTTAACTTCATCTAGTTCTCATCATTGTGCAATAAGGTGAGGTGCATTCCTATTGGACAAACATGACTGTTTTAAGTTAATCCAGCTAACTGGAAAATCTTGCTTGGTGAAACACCCCCAGGAAAAGGAAAAAAAAATAAAAAATGTATATATACACAGAGATTCCTCAGGGAACTACAAACAACGGAAAAGACAGCTGGTGAACAAAAGCACACTAAAGCCCATCTTCAGTAGCATACACAGCTTAACTAAAAGATAATGCAAAAATTAAAAAGCGCCCTATGGGATGCCTCGCTCATGTACGAGCCCTGAAGCCGTCACAGTTGCGGTCATATCTGCAGCACCAGGCCCGCGGCAGAGATGTTGTCCCCACCCCCCGCGGTCTGGTATACCTCGGTGCACACCAGCACGGGGGCCACGCACACCTCATAGTCGTCCTCGTGCCAGCAGGACACCGGCCGCGTCTCCAGGAGGGGTATGCGCTGGCTGCCCTCCCTCCGGCTGACCGAGAAGGACTCGTCCAGGATGAGCTTGGCCTTGCTGAGGTTGATATCCGGGGAGCCGCACACGTGCCGGTTGGCGGTGAGCGAGGCCTTGGCCGTGGCCGACATGGTGTTCTTCCACTGGGAGGCGCGAGTCACGATGATGGCCTGGAAGGCCAGCGTGTGCACGTGCACCCGCGTGAGCGGCCGGCTGACGCCGGATTCTCGCCGCTGCCGGTTCACCAGCCGGTAGAGCTCCCGCATCTGGTCGAGCACGGTGGCCACGCGCGGGTTGGGGTCTGACAGCAGGGTGACGCTGCCTCCCCGCAGCAGGCTCAGCAGGTTGGGCAGCTCCTGCTCGTTCATGCCCAGCGAGTCGGCGCGAGGCAGCACCAGCCGCAGAAGCTCCGACAGCAGGCCCTCGTCCACGAAGCTGGCCATCTCGAAGTGCACGCCCATCCCCGGAGAGCTGGAGTCCAGCAGCTGTGCTAGGCGGTGCAGCAGGGCCTCGCGCTCGCCTGCAAGGGTGGAGGGGGGACGAGGGTGTGGGGGTGCTCAGGTTAGAGAGGAAAGCTGCACCCTCCCACTCCCAACATAAACCATGAGGCACAACCCTGCCACCACCCAGGCCAGGCGTCACACATCAGGACAGCATTTCATCTTTGAAACAACAGCAACATACAACACCAATTTAAAACAGAGCATACACATTCACAGAGAACATCAGATATATTAATATAAGTTACAACCTGCGCAATATCCTGTTTGCACCATATTCTGCCTGTATAGTGCTTACCATTTATACTGTCCATACTGCACTATGGGTCTGTTTTTAACTGCTTGTGTATCTGTGAACTTTCTGTAAATCACTGCTATATGCAAACATACTTACCAATTGGGAATCAAAAAAGTACATCTTAAAATCACATTAGTACATGAAACAATGTTTCGGGGCTTTTTTAACACGTGCTCATGTCCGATTAGTACTGGTAAAAAAGCAAATGGACACACACAGAAACCATCGACCAAAATGACAGGCGGCACGAGATTCTGACCTGGGCTGATGGGTGTATCCAAGAACAACTGGTTACAACACACAAAATATTTGGTAAAATAAGGGAATTATTCTTATACATACAATAAATAAAATTAAAATGGCATTGTTGCATACTAAATACATCTATAAGAGGGCTGGGTGTCATCGCTCCCAAAATAGACAAAATAAGGACATCAATCAAATTCCATTCCGATTTGTGACAGTGCTTTTCTTCCGATTTTCTCTTCAGCATAAAAAAATTGCACGGTGATGAAGACGCGCTCAGGCCAGGATCCTGAAGCGCAATTAAAAGGAGGTTTTGCGGGTTTCGAGTGCGAAATAATACAGGAAAAACTTGGGTCTTAATCAGCAGATAGAGCCATACAACTACAGATGGACTTACATTTATACCAATTCCACAAAAATACATTCTTCCACAGCCTCCAGTTATGAAGCCCTTCACAGATCACATGCTTATCATCAAAACAGCTGGCCCACAGCTACTCTTTCTCCTTCATGTCAATGCTGGTGTTTATATCATCATCACCTTTCTGAAAAGGGAAGTTGTCCATCATCTGCATGCCGCCAACCACCAGGAGGTCAGGGTGGAAATCCTTCAGCTTACGTTCAAAAGCTTCAATTGAAGCCAAATATGGGTTGTGGTCATCGCTGTGCACAATGAACCTGCACAAGAACACAATTCTGTCTGAGCATTTATTGTGCAAAACATTAATTATGAAGAGAATAGTAAAGAAGCCCCACCTGTTAGCCCTTTTTGAGGTATACTGCCCCCAAGTGGCACCAGAGGGATACTCCAGGATGAGGTGGATGTCAGGTTCCTCTACCACATTACCTACCACTAGAAAAAGAAGATGAAGAGAAGGATGAGAATGCAATTCAGCAGAGCAAACTTATACAATAAGACATTGAACATACATGTGTTAAAACTCTTGGACCTTCTGGTTTAATTCAGTGCCATGACGCCATTTGTACGTTAATCTGTGCACTATGTACTTTCTGCTACTTGCATCAGAATTTCCCCATGGGATCGATAAAGTCCATCCTAGTCTTAAAACTGTGGCATACCAGTTATTTGCTGAGGAAGCACATCGGTGAGCTCGGGGCTGAAGTCGGCGCCAAGCAACACCTGACAACCCTCCAGCGCCATGCGACTCGCCATGACGGCTGCGTTGCCCCCCAGCGACCAGCGGTTTCCTGGTAACTCTCGGGAGGCCTCCACCAGCTGACTGAAGAGGGTATCGTTCATGACGAACCTCCTAAAAAGACACGAGTCAAGCGAGGGAAATCGGAAGCAAAACAGAGGAAATTATGCAAAAGAGGAAAAAAAAATTGTTTCAGAAGTATAACAGAAGTATAGTCTCTGAAAACACTTTCGTTTGCTAAAACTTTTAAGTAACACCTCTCATTTATCATTGCATATCTGTAATTCTTTGTGTAAATATCTTTCTATTTTTATATTGACTTTACAATGTTCAGATTTAGCGACAACCCATCTTGGCGTAATGGTAAAAACTTAAATGGCTGCAGTTTTACAGACGAATATCAGCTTTCACCCGAGTCCTACAGAAAACACTGACAGAAACTTCTAGGTAGTTACTGGCGCCGTTTTGCTCCTTGGATCTGGCTCTTATCTTGGTCATCTGAACGCTATGATACCCCAAACATATCCAGCAAAGTCAGCTCAGCCCCTGGCCAGGTTTCAACACCCTGCACCTAATCTGCAGTGCTGATGTACTGCGACAGCAACCCGCGGGTCAAGTCATGCAAAGTCAGGTTGACTCACTCAGACGCAGCTCCTGGGGGGAAGAAGTAAGCAAAGCTCTGTGCCAGCTGCTCAGCATTCTCGATGTAGTCGTGGTGGAGAGGCTGGTTGCTGGGCTCCAGGCCGATCTTGTTCAGGAGCGTCACGCCATCCACGATGATGTCCACACAGCCCCCGAAACCTGATTACCGATCAAACAGTCACAAACCGAAAGAAAGCAGCCTCAGGGCGGTATTCCACTCTGTGGGTTAAGCCTCTTGTGTGCGGATGGTCGCTGGATGAAAACCAATGCTTAGTAGAATTATGTTACCGTTGGGTCCTTGACCAACGATACTGCCTCACCCAGCTTTTTCGACTGTACACCACTTTGGACCGGGTGTCTGCTAATGTAAATGCCATAAAACTGAATGTTGAAAATGGACTACAAGAGCCCTGGAATAACATTAGCACTGTCATTAGCAGCTTTTTTGGTTTGAGATTATTTCCATGGCCCTGACCTGGACAGAGCGGTATACAAACATGTTTGCTCTAGGAGGCCTAGTAAGTATTACAAACCATTTCCAACAGGCCTAAGAATGTAAATCAACACATAGTGGTAATAGCATTAATAGGTTCCACTGCAGCATAGACAGAATATTGTCATTATTTATTTATTTATTGGGGGGGGGGGGATATGCTGATTATCCTGATCGAACGATTCAACAATCGAACCAAAATAAAACAAAGTATTTTACAGTAGGAAAAAAAAAGAAAGATTAAATCATATCAACTGCACTGATGATTTATATTGCAATCAGAAAAGTTTTTATATTTCTGCACATTGACAGCGTTCCATTGATTCTAACTAAAACTAATTCACCAGCTGACACCAAATTTTAACGTGTCATTTTCGTTTTAACTTCAGTTTCGTCATATTTTAGGAAACACCGAAAAACTACATCTAAAAGTTTAAAGAGCGGCGGTAGTCTCACCTATAGCGACTCTGGGTTTCGCGAAGTCACTGAGGCCCGCTTTGCGCTCGGCTCGAAGCAGCGAGGACAGGACGGTGTCCAGCCTCCCATCAAGTGTATCCCGAACGGGCGGGCGCAGCCAGTACGCCAACAGGACCACCACAAAAGACAGTAAGGTGCCGTATTTTATCACCACGGCACTGTTACCGAATTCCCCCGCCATGGCCAACTTCGAGGAAATAAAAATCAGACCACCGTCAAAGGAGCATTCAGACGACGGAGGCGCATCACCTTCCAGCAGACGGTTAACATGAAAGCGCGCGGCAGCTCGGCGTCCAGCGAACTCGGCGAACTGGCAAACCAGGAAGTGACGCTGCAAGCGGAAATGACATTTCAACTGCCAGTATTCACCTTCTTTGCTGTGTACAGGGCTTTTAAAATACATGCATAAGTTAGTAAGCATGCAGTAAAACACATCCAGATTAAACTGCATTAATTAAACATTAACATGGCTAGCTGAATTTAAAAAGACGACAGCAAATATATCGGTCGGTATAAATAGGGTGAATCTCAATATGCATACTTGACCGTGTTCTGGTTTGTGTTCTGGTTTGCCCGTTTTACATCATCTTCCATTGCACACGAGGACGGCAAAAATCCCCAGGTATTGGTCTTGCCCTGCCCCAAATATCAGGGATACATAAGTTGCCTCCTCACGGAACATGACCAATCCCTTGATTCATTGCACCCCAATTTCGTTCTTGGAAGGCAAGTTCACAAGACTGGACTTGCCAAGACCACAAGTATGGTCTTCGAGTTCTTTGATGGTCGTCGATTCATCCTTAGACAAGTTCTGAGGGCAAAATAAAAATTATTGGTTCAGAGAGATAACCAATGAAATTACAGAGTATGTGGGTCCAAACAACTAGAGGAGGGGGCATCAAGACATGTGGTTGGATGGTCCCGCCTCCTAAAGTTGCTTGGACACACCTCCTCCACAATCTGATTGATTATCTCCCTGAACTATGTCTTCAGAATATTTTTGTGTAAGTAAAACTTCCATGAGCTAGAAATACACTTCTTTATGCGTATGCATTTAAATAAATTGAATTCATTTACAAAAAAGAAAAAACCGAAAGATTTAGTTGAGATGTTTCATATTTGGTATTGGATTTGTAATTTCTCAATTACAATCGTAAGGGTCAAATTGAAATCTGTTGAAATACTACAGTACTACAAACAACATATTACAATGTTATACGTATGTGTTTTGGAAAATGGATTAATAGATGTATATGTATTTTTAAAATGTAATTCACAAATATTATTAGAAATGTAGCACTTAGGTGGAAGTGATAGGCTTTTCTGGAAAACAGGTGTTTCCCTCAAAGATTGATATCCCTTTTACAGTATAATAATTCTCTAATGTGTTTTTGGTACAGTTCTTACTAGTCATGCAATAATGATGCTTAAAATGATGCTTAAAATAACAGTAACAGATTAGATTGATCTTATAGGTTGGCAATGAAATAGACATTCCAATATTGCAAATAAAGAGACATCATCTTAACTGTAATACAACCATTCCGTAATATTCAGTTATGTGGAGAAAAATAACAACTTCCAAAACAAAAGAGCTTGTTGATAGAAGATAGAAAGATTACTGATTGAATGATTTCATAGAAATTCTAGACTATGAACATTATTGAAAATATTGTGCCATAGTAAATATCAAGCTGAATCAGTTTAATATAAACAGTTTACCCTAAAAGTATAATTCAAATTGTAGAAGTTTGTTGAAGGAGTTCAACGTTATGTTCCAATCCTGACCCCAAAAGAACTGATTTTCTTATATGGTGATATTTTTTTAAAGTATCTCAACAAATAAATGAGTATTTTTTTACTGGTATAGAATCTTATTATAGGCACAAGCAGGATAAACAAACCTAGGCTTTCTTTCTGCTTTATTGAAATGGAGCCTGTCTAATATATGTGAATCTCTTTAAAGAAAATTAAATAATTTTGTAATTTCTTGGTGTAGGAAAAAAAACCGATGCCTGTAAAATATTCAACCTTTTTGACATCCGTTTATCTTCCAACCACTCATCATGGTCATTGTTGTAGGGGCTTGGCAGCTTGGGGAACAAGGCTGGGGTACACCCTGGATGGGGTGTCAGTCCATGCCAGTCAGACTAACCACATGTCTATGAACTACAGGAGGACATGTACATGAAATGCATATATAAACTCCACACAGACAGAGAAGGATTTGAACATTGAGCTACCTACTTTTTTACAGGTATGGCACATGAAATGGTTTTATTATAATGATAAACAGGCAATAGTACCCTTTTTGGCAAAATTAAGTTTTAAACAAGATGACTAAGAAAGTGTATTAAGTGAATTTTGACAGCAACTCGATGCTCATGTGTCAATGTCTATAACAGTGGTGGATTGAACTCTCCAGTGGCCCTAGGCTGACATCAATAGAGGCTGCTGTGGCAGCATGGATGAGCCCAGGCCAACCTAGATGGAACTCAAGCCCATTCAGCATTCACAGCGAGTGATACAGTATGATATAATTGTTGTGTCTGACAGGTATGTGTGCACATGGTTAGATCAAGCAAAGCTGCTGCTGAAAGCCAAACAGATTCTTCTTCCTCTTTTTTCATTTGGTCTTAGCAATGCCACACGCCAAATAAAAACTGAAAGAAAATATGTAGTCTTCTATGTGATTTTGTCACCTAACAAATTGTTCTGAGACTGGCCTATCTGATTTCCTACCTGCCTGACCGCACTATGATTTCTGGTGCTGCTACTAGACCGGGGGGGCCCATAGTGGGTCATTTGAGCTATTCCTTGATCTGTAAGAGAAAGGAGAGAAAATTAAAAAGGATGCAGCCTAATAATACACAGCTGGCAGTAAAGTTTGCTGCTTGGGGAAACAGGGTGCTAGTGGATCTATGGGCTTTTAATTGAGTTTGCAGGGGCCCAAGGCTACTGCCTAAGATAACCTATTCATTAATCCATCCCCAGCCCCCAGCGGGGTGCACCCATACTACTCTCCACAACTGTGTCCTTGCATGTGGCAGCTGATTCTTGGCGTAGCCAGTATGAAAAGCAGTTTTATTCAGTGAGCTATCAGATGTCCACATTGCATGAATTCTGCATGGCTTTGTCTAGTTTGTCTAATGTTTAAATAGAATCTTAATTTGTTTGCGAGTGAACTCACCATTATCTGCAATTCTCAACAAAAAAAGTCCTTTCCTTTATTATTAACAAAGGACATTAGCCAAAATTGGCGTTTACTGGTTTATGAATAATCAACACTTTATTCATCACTTTATTAATCCCCATGGGGAAATTGTTTATTTTTTTTACACCTCCCTCAACTTGCTCAATTAACCATCCATTCATCTTCCAATCACTTATCTTGGTCGAAGTCAGAAGGGGGCCTAGAGCTTATCACATGCCACACAAGGCAAAGGCTGGGCTATACTCTGGACAGAATACCAGTTGGCAGAGGAACATTTCTTTATAGACTTAAAAGAATGCAGCAGATGTAAATGTTGGTTATGGTTACCCTGACAGGTGGGGAAGCCGACCAAATGGTCTACTGCAGTGATGGGTTCCCAGTAGCATATAGCGCAGATATGACCAAATGTAACCCCATTCCTATGGTTTATTGCCCTTGGGAAAAAGAAAATTGTGGTTTATTCAGCTGCCACTTGTGGGGGGGAAAAATAGAATAAAGTATTTGGCATCCTCATGTTTTTAATTTTTTTTCATAGCAAAATACAAAACATATCAAGGTATAAAAACAAAACTTGTCTATTTTACAAAAGTGGAATATTATTTCAGTGCCGTCTCATTCAGCATCCAAATACTTCCGCATACATCCAGACATTAACACGCAAATTCACCTCAAAGCACCTCCTTTAGACAAGCAATCAAAAACAGTGTCAGTGATCAAAGGGATGTGAGCTCCTGTAGATACATTTTATTTGTGTGCAGGGAGAACTTGAGATTCAGCTTATATACACAAAGGTTAAAAGAAAACCGCAAGACGAGAGTGTCAGTGGAGCTTCCCTATCTTAAATCTAACCTATAAAAAAAAGCTATTTACAGCATCTGTAGCAAGTTACACGAGTATAATCCTGAAATAAAAAGGTTAATCGTGTAGAGATAAAAATCAGATCGATATTTTGTATCGTAGAATTATATTTTCGACATGAACATACAAAAGCTGGGCCTTTTATTAACATGAAAAAAAAAAACCACACAACTAAGTAAAAGGTTTTTATATCAAACACCTGAAGTGGAGTAATTTTCACAAAATAAGAAATATGTATAGGGGAGACCCCCTTCAAACACACCCACATCCCTACCACAGACTAACCCCTTCCCTTGTTTCCAAGGTGCAAGTCCCAGCATTATTCTTGCACTCTAGCCTTGAATTTATAAATAATTTATGTATATAAAAAGCACTATAAGTATTTCTACACTACAACAGTACATCTTAAAACATGGGGGTTATTACAAAGACAGCTTTGACTGAAAACACTGAATCAACTTCTGTAATCATGATGGGTTCTTTTAAAGGCGCCTGTATTCCCTAAACCCCAGACCTCCAGGGGGCACTGCAGAAACACAGCATTAGTGTCAGCATCCCTGGCTGGAGGGGCTCTGCTGGCCTGACCTTGGGTGACAAAGCAGACCGATACGTGGCATTCCGACTCAGTCAAAGGTCGCTTAGCACCTTTGATATGGATTGTAAAAAATAAGCCATACAAGTTAAAAAAAGCAAAGAACCCGTTTATTGTTAGCCTATTGTTAGCTATTACAGGGTTTATGTCTTTAACCAACAAGTTAAGGGGATAGGGTTGTGGAAAGCTTAACCGTCACAGGTCCACCTATTTGAAACACATTTGATGCTGCAAGACTACCAATACAATTTATTACAATGGCAACATGCTTCTAAAAGGAGCAATAGCTACTCCTGATTCGTAAGCGTTGAAAGTTTACACTAATAAGGACAACTGATACTATGCAAAAAATGATACTTCAGTAAAAATCACATTGTACAGATAAAATGCAGAACCCTGAAAACATCCCCACCCTGAATCAATGCTGAGGTTCCTGACCAGTTAAAGCAAGGGACTTAAAATAACCAATATACACAAAAAAAAAAAAAAAACAAACAAACAGATGAAACCATAAAGCTGCAAAAGAACCCCCAGGCACTTCTCCTAAGGTGTGGAATGTCTTTCTGTTAAAAGCTGGGGAAAAACGAAAACAATAAATTTAGGTGTCCACAGAAAGTGTGTGTGTGTGTGTGGGGGGGGGGGGGTGTCAGTGTGCCACAGTCCATTCTTCTGCTATTGGTCAGTAATATCCTGGATGATACTGCTGGCTCCAGGGCTTCTGGTTCCAGAACTAATGACGGAGAAGGAAAGAACAGAAAACGGGATCAGAAAAACTGATCGCAGAGCTGTTTCAGCGTCATGCATGTAAATCCGTGTCCTTAGGACTGAAGATCAGATGTCAGGAAAAGTGGACGGGTGTGACTCCCATAGAAGGACAAGGGCAAAGACTAATGAAATGTATCATATGAACGTACCCCCTGTTGCCAGCTCTGGTTGAAAGCCTGCGCCTTGTTCATACCAAAGTTGCCATCCTTGAAACCACGGTTGTTCCCCCCTCGTCCTCGGAATTTTGGCTGGGACAGCAGAGTATCAACGCGTTAGTCACCAGCCATAGGCAGGTTATGAATCCATCAACAGAATCACAAATCAGGCAGTCGACCCTCCCACGGAACCCTGAAGAGACTCACCTGGTTGAAGTTGCCTCTGTTGTTACCCCCCCCACGTGCCATGTTGCCCCTGCTCATAGCGCCGCCTCTGGGGGCCATGTTGCCCCTGTTCATAGCGCCTCCTCTGGGAGCCCCACCTCGACTAGGGGGGCCGCCTCCCCGGTTGAAGGCCCCACGGCTTGCGAAGCCCCCTCTGAAAGCTGGTGGCGGCAGGAAACCTCGAGGAGGCCTGACGAACCCCCCCCTGGGTCCGGGCACTGTAGAGACAGACAGGCTCCGGTGTCCGATTCCCGACAGGTCCCTTCCACCCTCTAATCAAAAGGCCCGCAAAGCATGCCTCAAGTCACGGAGCCCCAAGTGAAGAAGGCTTTACTCAGCCTTACCTCCCCTGAAGTTGCCTCTGTTCTGGAAGCCCCCCCTGCCTCCCCTCTGGCCCGGTCCCCCGCCGCGGTTGAACGGATTCTTGGCGCCTCGGCCCCGGTTGCCTCCCTTCTTGGAAGAGGGACCCCCCTGGTTAGGCTTCTTCTCAGGAGGAAGGGCGCTCTTGCTCTCCTCCTTGTACTGCTCCAGCAGCTTGGTGGCCTCCTCCTTCTGCAGCTCCACGTAAGTGACCTCCGAGAAGCAGTCGCCCTCCTCCGGCAGGGCAAAGATACCTGCAACGGGTACGACGGGTTCAAATTCCACTGCAAACAGTAAAGAACAGACAGACCGACCCAGGCCTACTGTCAAAAAAGAAAAAAGAAAAAAAAAGAAGAAGTTCAGACCTTTCATTTTGAGAACGGCGTGCTCTGGGACGTCTTTGCCATCTGACTCTGCCTTCTTCTGTGTCCTCTGCTTGTAGTCCTCATCTGTGGGGCAGACTACAACCGCTTTGCGCTGGAAGCCTGCGAACAGGCACATTTTCCTCCTCTGGGCCGGAGCGGACACGTTGGTCTGATGAGAGACGGCGCACAGGAATACTTGCACGTTTCCCCCACAACAAGACATTAATAAAGAAAGAGAAATTAAGGTTCCCCCCCTGACCTGGTCCAGGATGTAGTTCCTCTTCTTGCGAGCTGCAATCTCGATGAACTTGCCCAGGAAGAGAGGGGCACGCTGGGAGATGGCAGTCAGCTTGGTGGTGTCCTTCATCTGTCGCTTTAAGCTTGAGATCTGCACATTTGCACAAACACCCACATTTGTTAAATAGAGACCAGGCAGCATTTACACAAGCAGGCAGAACAGCCCAGAACACGTATGGAAAAACAAACATTAAGGTAGCAAAACCACTGTTGTACACTGGCAGAAAAACAGACGTCAATTAAACAAAGGAGCTGGACAAAAACATGAACTAACCATCATCTTCTCCAAGATAGTGTTGGTGCCCAGGACATTGTACTTCCCAGGGTTCTCCTCGATATGCTTCTTGACCCAAGCAGTCTTGCCAGCCCCAGGAAGGCCAACCATAACAATCACCTGTACAGAAATGGACCACAATGAACACTGGCTGGAGGCAGAGTGCATGTCGCAGTAATAGCATGAGAGAGAGCCCCGCAGGGCCACGGCGCAGGCAAAGCAGCGCACCTCACAGTCAGCCTTGTTCTCCGGGCCCTTGGGCCCCCGCACCCTGTCCTCCACGGAGACCTTCTGCAAGAAGGTGAAGCCCTCCAGCGGGGGGAAGAAGGGCGTTTCCCGCTGGCCGAAGTTGAATTCCACAGCGCAGTTGTGACACAGAACGTGGGGGTAGAGGGGACGGCCCGCCAGCTCGTCCTTGTTGACCTTGAAGGCCACGCCCAGGTCCCGGCCGTTCTTGGAGAAGGACAGCTCGACTTCACTCCCCTCAAAGTTCTGAGACACAAAGCCACACCAGGTAAAACTGCGACCTTGCTTCGCTTCTCATTCACAAACGGCATTAGAACACCACATGCGTTCTGCTCAAATGCATATGCCGCATTCCCATATGAACTGGGAAATTGGAATTTCAGAAGTTTCGGTCCAAATTTTCAACTGGAACGTCCCCCTGAAGTCGAAACTGTGATTCGGAAAGTCAGGGAAACCTCAAGGTGGCTGTGCCCTTCGTCAACAGAAGTGAGAGCTGGGGTTATTTGCTGTTTATTCCAATTTACATCTTATCTGTGACTCATTAAATCTGTCACACTGTCCAACTGTGGGCATCTGTGGGCCAAGGTCATTGCATGCACAAGAAACTGAAATTTGTCAACTCCTATTGCTACCAACGGCTAGAACTGGGGCCTGTTTCAGAAAGCAGGGTTTCTTGCTTAGCTGGATAATTCGTCAGATTTAAGGTAATCTGGGGTAAATGTAAGCGAACAAAGATAAAATATTGGGGTACCTTAAATATGACAAGTGAACCAGCTAAACAAAAAATATTGCTGTTCGAAACAGGTCCCTGGTATTGCTAAGGGTGCTTTTCCACTGCACCAAATGCCATACTTTTCTTTTTCCATTGACTTTGGTCAAGTACCAGTACCAAAAGTGCCAGTACCAAAAGTGCCAGTACCAAAAGTGCCAAACCAGCTGGGGTACTACTTTGGTATGTTGAGGCAGGACTTGAAATGCTGTCTGCCACCCTCTTAACACAATACAAATGCTGCCTTGAAAACAGTTGTGAACTCAAAAAATGATAAACTAAGTTTCCTTGTTCAACATACTAGGACAGCAGGCACCATAGTGTGCTGTCCTAGCGACGTGATTTTGTTTCTATAAATATTGGGCCTTGCAGCACCAAGTCATTTTTTCGAATTTAGTACAAACGTAAGTTGTGATATCATGCAACCAACACCTTTAAGTACTGTACTATTGGTATTCTCTCAAAGTACCAAAAGTACAGTACCTGGAGTGGTGGAAAAATGCCCTAAATGGGCTTCTGGCGTCATGTACTGGCACATATTAATTCGGGCGTGACGTCATTCCCAGTTCCAACTTCAGAGGTAAACAGAACGCAGCAATAAAATCTGTGTTAAAACTGAACACCTACAGCGAAGCAGCCAATGACGTCGTTCTCATCATAATTCTCTCCGTAATCTTCTGTCACGCAGTTAGCGGTCTTCTTGGCCTTGACAGAGAAGGCATAGGAATGCTCTTCCTCCCCTATAACAGAAAAATAGGATCACTTTATCCTTCCCTGTGGTGAAAATTGTTTCTGAGCTCTTCATGAAACAAATGAAAAAAATCTGACCCTGGAACAGCAGTGGTTAAGGGCCTTGCTTTTGGCTAGAAATGAGATTTAAACCAGTAATATTCTCATCACAAGTCCTCACCCACAGAGCCTAACACTACCTACAATTTATGATTAGACCAGATGCACAAGCAGGGCAAGTGCGAGACATCGGTGATGCAGACACTCACCCAACAGCAAGCTCCCACTGGCCAAGGACCAGCCCACCTGGACCTCGTGGATCTCAATGCCTTTGCTGGACACGTGTTTCACAGGAATCTTCTCAGTTATCTGTTAAAGATCCCAAGAACAGACTAAATGTGAGCTGGAAACGCTGGTCTGGGACTCTAAGACCATGTTTAGTGAAAACAGGACCAGGCCCTCACCTTCATTTCAAAGCAGGCTTTGCCCTTGGTCACTCCGTACGTGGCCCTGCCTCCAGCCCACAGATAAGCGAAGCTTTCCATAGTGAGAGAAGAGGCGCTGAATCGGTCCCGAGACACTTTGAAGTGCAGATCGCTGTTGTCTGTTCAAAGCAAAGGCCGTCTATGGCTTCAAACTAGACAACCTGGACAAAGTCTCAACACTCATCTGTCTTATGGATGAATAAATCACAATTTTATATTATGAGATTTTGCTAGATTCTGGTGCAATCACAGCATAAACATTTAAAATTTCATGCTGTCTAATCTAAAAAAAAAAAACATACTTAGTCCATCCGGGGGGGGGGGGGGAAAAAAAAAACTCAAAGTGTAACAGAGCAATAGCGGGGCACTCCAATTCACACTCTTTCCTCTCAAAGGGGGGGGGG
>JAABNY020000038.1:9679909-9696969 GCA_015164015.2 Brevimyrus niger
AGGTGTGTATAGTATCAGTTTGAGGAATGATTGGCAGATGAACAAACACATTCACTGACCCATATACTGTCATCAAACATCAAGTAAAACAATCCTTCACGTCACCCAAAACAACAACAAGCTATTTGTTGGAAAGCACTTGTCACATGGGTGTTTTGTTAAAAATTGTGTTTGCTTTCTGTGGCAAGTTGACAAGTCCACCCAAATCCACGTGTTATAGTGTACTACCACTAACGAGGCATAGATTTAGGTTAGTAGGATTAATACAAAAGTTATAAAAAAAAATGTAAAGTTTACTTAATATTCAGAAAGACTGAAACGAAGAAATAAAAACCACTACAAATGCATGTTGCTATACATGTTCCTCAGATCCAGCTCCTGATTCACCCAGGAAACCCTATAATACTCCCTAAAAGGCCTCTTCATTAACTGGGTGAGCCAAAGCTATGCTGCTGCCAATGGCAAGAAAACAACCAAACCCAATCCCGTGCCATTAATGTACTTCATCCTTCACACTTAGCTCCAAGCTAACCTGAACCACAAGCCAACACCAGCCAGAAGGGTGCATGACTATCCTCTAACTGCCTGCTAGCTCGTTTGAGGCCTATAGGAAACACAGCTAGATCAAGTAAGCCTTGGGGCTGGTCTCAGGACCAGAAGAGAAGCAGCTGTTCTTGCTAGCAGTAAAATAATATTGTTTTAGGGCCAAGGGACCAGCAGCATTGACAAGAAGATACCTACTTCAGGCACTCCCCAATGTCACCCCTCAGGCACAGGGGACTTCCACATATAGGAGGGGGGAGGTTGAGGGGGAGGGTTCAGGAGTTAGCTTTATTCATTGCTATGCAGTAGCCGTGGCAGCCACCCCTGCCATTACAGAAAGCTAGGCTCGTAGGACCCTCCCTGTGAATAAGAGTTAGACATGGCAAGGGGTCTTATGGGGAAAAGTTTTTTCAGGCATCCAGCAGGAAACACCATCTGTATTATTTCTACAAGACAGCTGACATATCGGTTACACTGCTCTGACCAGCAGAGAGTCCTTTAACAGAACTACTTTCATTATACACCACCTCTCGCAAGGCCTTCTTCCAAGTGCCTTTAAGTTCGAGTCCTCCCCAAGATTTGCCCAAGTGACCCTATAAAACCCCTAATAAGGCAATTAGTCCAAGCAGGGACATCTGGGTTCCATTAACTGGGTTACCTGTAGGCATGCAGCTGGTGATCCCTCACCACGGTAATGCTGACCACCCGTGCCCCACCCTGAGCCATTAGCTTACCCCCTGCCAGCTCGCAGAACGTACAAGATGTGTTATTTTAACTTTACTGACTGAGAAGAGGGAAAAAATAACACTAATTAAAGCTAATTGTGAGAAAGAACAAAGGTGACATAGAGCGCGGATTTAGATTAAGTTTCTTTAAAAAAAATCTTTTTGTATGTAGACAAAAAGACAGATTCATCAGATTCAGATCTTTGGGTTGTTGTACTGTGAAGCAGCGCAATATAAAAGTACTCATTAGCTGGGTGATTCTTTAAGTCTTTCATAATTATTATTTTCAGCTGCATTACTGCAATATGAATGATCCATGGTACTTGAAAAGAAATTTGCTCATACATCCATGCTTCCTTGCAGTCATTCACACATAACGAATTGGCCCAGTCTCATCAATAATCTCCAATGCAGTGTTACTTTTGGTGGAATGGAGGTTTAGGTGGGTGTACTTTCTGTGTAAGTTTGAAGAATTAATAACATGAATGTGTCCCCTGTTTATCTTATTAACATTTTGACATCTTACTCACCTAGTTCTCTTTTGGAGGTCATTCAGAATTTTCTGTTTCAGAATTGTGTCAGTTGAATCGGATTTTGCTGTTGAATATGAAAATTTGGGGTCCTCAAATAGTAGGAGTCAAACATACACCTTCATTTAAATAAAAGGTAATGCTTTACATTAACTGCACCTTCATAATGCATTCATGATGCATTCATAGAACATTCATAAGCAGCATGCAAGTACACTTTAACATCCTAACATCCCTTAATGATCTTTGCATGCTTGGCATTGAGAAACACCCAAGGTCTCTGAGCCAGTCACGTAACTGAAAACTGTGTGTAACACGTAGCTGGTTGCACGCAATGTTTCTGTAAGTAATTCAAACTTAGTTGGAACGCTGCTTTGACACTGACCTGAGCAACTTACACCTGTGATATTTTCTGGTAAGCCGATCTCAACTAGCCGAAGCAGTGGGTCGACCCTCTCATCACTACTGCCCACATTATTGGTTAATGTGGTATTTTTTTTTTAGCAAATGATCTGCTAGAACAGAATATTTTTTATGATTCCACTTATTTATAATTCCTCATTGAGATTTCATCCCTCTTGTAAACTTTTGCCTGTTTTATCCTGTAATGTACATTTCTGGACCAAAACAAAAACACACTCTTGGACTCTAAGAATCACAGTTGACTTACAGGGTCTCCGACTGAATATTTGAACCATTAACTTTTAGGCGGCAGTCCTAGTGGAGAATTATATGTAGTTGTGTTTAAGATTCATTCATCCAATTTCCTTATTAGTTCATCCTGTGCAGGGTACAGGCGAGTCTGGAGCCTGTAGCAGGAAGCATGGGGTTTGGCACAAGCTGTCTGGTTTGCCAGTCCCTCATATGGCATCCACACACACCAAATGCTATTTATAAATACCAGGGCCTTAATTTCCATCCATCCATCCATCCATCCATCCATCCATCCATCCATCCATCCATCCATCCATCCATCCATCCATCCATCCATTTTCTGTACCTACTTGTCCTGCATTGGCATGAAAAGAAAACAAAATGCATACACAGACATAAGAATAGGATTTATCAAACCTTGTGTACGCACATATCCCCTTGTAAATAAAAGCACATGCACAACTTCGAAATCCTGTGCAGCGGACGCCCACAGAAAATCATAAATGGTCAATACAAATGAACTGCATGCTCATAAAATATGCAAATCAAGCCTTTCTGATTGCAAAGTCCGACAATAGGGACTGTAAAAAAAAACCAAGATGAGGAATGTTGAACAGTGTGAGGTAGAGGCATGACAAAATGTTCTATTATATAACATTATATGTTATATAATGTTATGTTATATTTGGGGGCCTAAGCACATTTATCACAAACAAGAAAATGTATTGATGTACATTTTCTAACAATATATTTACCATAGATGTGTATATTGTACTGCAGTTTCTAGCAAGTTTCATAGAAGGCCTGTAGTATGGTGGGTATAGTGTCAATAAAGTACGAATTCTTGAAACACGTTAATCAAATGATAACCATTTACAAACACACAGTGAAGTAATAGACACTTTGCAAATTCAGAAAACACATGTAAAACAAAAAACGCTGGATGTCCACTCACAACACAATGAAAGTGAGCCGCAAAACAATAGAAGTTTCCGGTGGGGGGGGGGGCACAATGAAATACAATGGACCATTAGGGCTGGCTGGTATATTTTAAAAACAAGAGAGGATAACACAGAACCATTTATATTGATATACTGAAATTATGGCTCTGTTAAAGATTTTGGATATAGACCAATAATATTCCTTCTTGGTTGTAAACAATGCAAGACCTCCAGGTGTGATCTTGTGCAGAATTCACAGTTAAAATCAAACCATTCAGTTAGCAGCTCAGGAAATTTCATGGAGGAGGAAGGTGAGGAATCATTGTTATATCCCATGAGGTGTTGATTTGAAACTGAATATTTAGCACACTTCGTATAATTTTGTGCACTGCTAATCTACCTAAAATCCTGATATATTGTTTTTGGTCCAAGTCACTTAGCCCTATGGACCACAGAGAGGAAGTGAGGGACATGCGATTTCCCAAGTTATGAAGTATGTGAGATGTGTTTTTATTGTTAGCTGACTATGAATGTGTTTGCATTTCATAACTTAATAAAGAACTTTTTGTGTGTTTTTAATGATCTGATTACAGAGATAGTCATGCCATTCTGAGTCCTTGTTATGATACATATACTCAATGTCCAATCAGTGGCCCCTAAGAAAGGTGGTCAGATCGGAAGATAGAGAGGAAGAAACGACTTGCTGCACCCAGGGCCAGTGTGACTAGATCTACTGGGTACCATTTACATTGGTGTTTGACATGGCATCTGTAATAGGCGATGGGCTATTATGCTATTATGTGCGACTTGTGCAAGAACATTCCGGAGACACTGATGTGAAACTCAGAATGAACAAATGATAATGTCAATGTCGGCATCACAGATCATCAGTAGAATCACACATCACAGATGACTTGCACATCAGTAGAATCAAATGGTGATTGACAAAAGTAGCTCAATTTGCTCTCGTTTTATTTTCTGTACCTGCTGCTGTATGCTTTACTGTTGTGCATTGGATAAATAAACTTTGATTTGAGGTGCCCTTATTGCAGTGTTATAGCAGGCGATTGCTTGATTGCATTATAGGAAAACTGGACATCACTGCAAATGTTGTTTTTTTTCCTTCTCCTGTTTGCACACGGCGTAGGGAAACGTAGAGTTAATGTAAAACAAAATGCAAAGACAGTACATGTGCATCAATCAGCTGTAACATTAAAACCACTGACAGGTGAAGTGAATAATATTGATTATCTCATTACAATGGTATCTGTCAAGTTGTCAAACGTGCCATTATATATCAGGCAAGTGAACAGTCAGCTCTTGGAGGTGAACCTATGACCTACTACGGATGCCCCAAATTTGAATTCATAATTTATTAGATTCTGCCAGACACCAAATCCAAAGTTCATGATTCTGCCAAATCCAGTTAATGTGTGTAATGTATTATGAACTATGATCATAGACTGTGCTCATTGTGGATATTACTTTTATTAGCCTATTGGCCTAATATGACAAAAGCCAACATAGCTTATAACTTGTTCACTCAAACTCCATATTTTAGCTAAGCAATTGACAGTTATGTAGCCTAACAGAACATATTGGTACAAAAAAAACAAAAATATAACAAAACAATACAGGCACATCCCATCTGATCATTAGCAAGAACACCATTATGCAGTGGGGTGGTTTACGGCTGAGTGTGAAGCGGCCGAGATACAGATCTGCACCTCCAAGTTTGGGGTCATGGTTCTTGACTGGAAAAGGGTGGATTGCCCTCTTCTGGTGGTGGATGAGTTGATGCATCAAGCGGAGGAGTTGTAAGTATCTTGTGGTCTTGTTTATTTGTGGGGGTAGAGGGGAGCAGGAGATGGACAGGTGGATGGGTTCAGCGCTGGGAGTAAAGTGGACGCTGTACTGTTCTCTCATGATAATGAGAGTCCTGAGCTGGAAGGCAAAGCTATCAATTTATGGTGACCAAAAGAGTAAGTTTGCTGATGCGTGTAGCACAAATGAGTGTACAGTTTTCACGGTACAGTTTTGCAAAAAAAATTAAAAATGACAGAATCTGTACAGCCGATCTGATCCATTTCTTCCGAGTATGGTTCATGTATAGTGTGCATGTACACATGCATGTGTCACTTGCATCATTAATGTCATGTCTGTGTTCTATACCCAGGCATGGGTCGCGATCACACTAGATTCAAATTCTGTATAATTTGTATCATTGAACCAATGCATTTACCAGAATACTAATCCATCTTCCAGCTGCAGATCCAGAGCAGGGTCTGTCTCCTGTAGCATATCCAACACCATATAAGGCATTAGGGCAGATGAGCACTTTGGGTGAGGCGCCCTGGCAATCTAATAGAAAGTTTAAGCAACCAGTTCATGCAACTGCAAGTCTTCTGACTGTGGGAGGAAACTGGAGTATCCAGGGGTCCCTGCATGACACGGGGAGGGAATGCAAACTCCATGCATATAGAGGGGTGATGGAATTAGAGCCCCCCCCACCCCGTCTAGCAGGTGAGGCAACATTGCTATCCGCTAAATACTAAACTTTTTAAGAAAATGGTAAATCTACATGTAGGCTAAACAGCAGTCGATGTTTTGAAAACAATAAAGACGTTTTAAATCCTTAATCATACCTCTGTGGGAATAAAATAAATAAAAAAATAAATAACTGAATAACAGTGTGATTAAAATATTGGCGAGCTATGTATCTTTTTATGTTTAAAGGGCACACAAATTTAGCTAGATAAGGAAATGCCAAGCTGAGTACAATATCAGATTAGGAGGCCATGACATTTGTGAAAAAAGGAAATGGATTAAAGACAAGGAAGGATTTCATAAAATGGGGAATATTTTCTTTGTGCAGATATTAATCTCCTTGGGTCTCTGAGTGTGGTAATGCACACAGAGATTGCTGAATAGATGTGAGGTAGACCTTAATTTATTGAAAAGTGTGTTGGTGCTTTGATCGAACAGATATGCCACAGAAATGATATAAATATCAGTATCTATGTCTAAAAAGGGCAGGTGACATTCATGCTCATGGTTGTATCTGTGATAAAGGGCAAGAAGGTATGACTCATGATTCAGATGATGAGTAATAAGTTACCTTCCCAGGCATAGAGCAGAATTAGAAAGTTTTTTTTCAGTAACATAGCTCAGAGCTCGACCTTGGTAAATAGACACATTCTGAGATATACCCACAGAATGACAGGTCTTCTTCCTGTCAGACTTCCTCTTCCTTGACTGGTTGATCTCTCAGTACTCGGTGCTGTCCGGACTCCTCAGCTGACTGCAGTGTATGTAGATGAGCGGCTTGGGTTGGACCCAAATTGAAATGAAACCGGCCAGGATGAGACTGTCGATCGATTCAGGGTCGGGCATGCAGGAGAGCGAATCCAGGGCACTAAGTGAAACAGTAAGTCAGAGAATAATCCACAAGTCAAAACCAATTCAAGTTCCAAAGCTAAATAGAATCAGGAAATGGGAAATCAGAAATGGATCAAAAACCTGATATGGATGCCAAGATGGAGTAGCTGATCCTGACCAAACCCAAGCAAGCATTTAGCTTAAGTTTGCTAGTAGATGACTCGATTAACTGCATGTATGAATGCTTACTGAGTGAAACCATTTGAAGCTAAGTGTCATGAAGTATGATGCCTGAAGCAGGTAAACTGAAAGTAGGATTTAAACCAGATATGACAGTGAATGTCTTGATTGAAACACTAAGGGATTTAATGGTTTTATTTGTCACATGAAAGGTATATTGTCAAACTATAGACCTGCAGTTAAGTGCAAGGTGGTCCACTGTGCTATAAATCAGTGACTGCAGAAAAACGCAAAGTAATATGATAAGACATAAAATAATGAATGTTATACTGAAGAATTAATAGTTACATTGAAAGCAAAAAAAATAAAAAATGAATTAAACTATGATCTGTCAAATATTAAGCAGTCTGATGGCTTGAGGGCCATCCTTACCCATGTAAGCACATTTATGAATCATCCTGAATATATTTATATCTTTATAGTATCTTGTTTTTCCAAGCTTGACATGTTCCTGTGATCTGCACCTATTTTATGTATATACTCCGGCAGGGCCGGCTGTACCTTTTCAGAGGCCTTAGGCCGAGCTTTAATTGGGGGGCCCCCTACCCAGAAAACTGATGATCATTTCACTTTTCCATAACACACCTTGAGATACTTAAACTCCTTCTCTTGTGGCAGCAACTTATTCCTGTCAGGAGAGGGCAATCCACCGTTGTCTGGTCGAGAACCACGGCCTCTGACTTGGAGGTGCTGATTCTCATCTCCTCTGCTTCGCACTCAGCTGCAAACTGCCTAAGTACATGCTGCAGGTCATATACCCTAATAATGTCAACAGGACCACAACATCTACAAAAGGCAAAGATGCGATCCTGACCCCTCTGCACCTTGGCTATACTTAGAACTTCTGTTCGTAAAAGTTCTGAACAGAATTGGTGACAAAGGTCAGGCCTGGCAGAGTCCAACACCCACCGGGAATGAGTCTGACTTATTGCTGGAGATGTGAACCAAACTTTCACTCCATTTATGCAGGGATCTGATGGCCTACAGCAATGGACCCCGTACCCAACACTCATGAAGCACACCCCCACAGGACCCCCCCAAATGGAGATTATCGTATGCCTTTTCCACATAATACATGTTGACTGGTTAGGTGAACTCCCTTGAACCTTCCAGTATTCTTGTGAGGAGATGGTCCAGTGCTCCACGACTATAGAACGGAATCCACATTGTTCATCGGATGTTTGACCAATGGGCAGACCCTCCTCTCCAGGCCCCCGGCATAGACCTTTGCAGAGAGGCTAAGGAGTGTAATCCACCTGAAATTATAACACATCCTCCAGTCCCCTTTCTTAAAGATTGGGAACACCACCCCAGTCTGCCAATTCGAAGGCACTGTCCCCAACATCAATACAAGAGGCATGTGAGTCCAACATCCCATCAACATCAAGAACTCTGGGCAAACTTCATCCACCCCGAGAGCCTTACCAGTGAAGAATTTTTTGAGTTCTTCAGTGACCTCAGCCCTAGAGATAAGTCCCCCTCTGAGTCTTCCAGTTCAACTTCCTCCGAGGAACAAATGTCAGTGGGATACAGGAGATCCTTGAAATACTCTGTGCAGCACCTGACTCTATCTCCATCTAAGGTCTACAGTTGTCCATCCCTGCTGTAAACAGCATAGCTAAAGCCCTGCTTCCCCCTTCTGAGTCGCTTGGATCCATGGGATCCAACTCACCACCAAGGGGTGATCACTTGACAGCTCAGCTCCTCTCTTCATCCAAGTGTCCAAAACATATGGATGTAGATCTGATGATATGAAGCCTCAGGTGCCACCTTGAGCACCCTTATGGGCACCCTTATGTTTGATGACAATGTTCATTATGGACAAACTGCAGTTAGCCCCACAGCACTCCTTCCAAAGTCTCCAAGAAGGCCGGATACTCTGAGCTGGTGTTCGGCGTATACACACAGACAACAGTCAGAGCCTGTCCCCTGACTCAAAGTCAACAAAGTCATACTGGCACTCAACCGGGGGGCTATATGTAGACCCACACCTGCCCGGGGCCTCTCACCAAGGGCAACAAGGGCAGAGTGGAGTAGAGTCTAGCCCCTCTCCAGGAGTTTGGTTTCAGGGCCTGAGCCATGCGTTGAGGAGAACCTGACTATATCTAGTTGATATTTCTCTACCTTCTGCACCAGCTTGGGCTCCTTTTCCACCTGAGGTGTTACATTCCATGTGCCAAGAACTAGATTTAGTAGCCGTCGATTAGTCCATCGAGGCCCATGTCTTCGAATGCCACCTGACCCCCACAGCCCCTCCTGCGGGTGGTGGGCCCACAAGACTTTGTCTGTTCACTCACCTAGGATCAATTTGCCTCATGAGACCTTACCAGGGACAATTTCCCCTGACGACATAGCAATATAGCACCTAGGATCACAGAGGCACACAAAACCCTCCACCAAGATATGGTGGCGATTCTTGGAGAAGATCTAGACACCCTCACAATGAAAAAAACTATCGATATTATTCCCTGGCTCATTTGCTAAGTATTCTTACAGATTCCCCAACAGTGCACATAGTGTTAGTGCTGTTAGCTCTGCGAGAGTGTGCTGAACCTCCCTGGATCTGTCAGAATGTCATTATCACATTCTGTGTTTGTTCCCACATTGTGGTGTCGCTGTCTGGACCGCAGCTGGAGCCCGCGTGAGCTCTCCGCAGCGCTGGGGCAGCACGCGGTCAGTCTTTATGGTTTAGAAGTGACGCAGAGGCACATGGCTTTACCTTCCAGGGGCAGTCTGCTGGAACTTATTACGGGTGATAAAGCGGCTCCCTCGGCATTCTGGGAGGCCAGCTCCATTTCCTGTACTACATCTTTCTTTTGCTCCAAGCTATAATTTCCTATTCACATCTCCTTTGTTGGGGAGAAGTGGGGGGGGGGGGGGACGACAATGCTGTGGGCAGAGCATGGATTTATGGCATTTCTCTGGCAAGGAGATTCGAGGAAGGAGCCACTGGAAGCACTGGAGGCACTGCTATCAGGTTTTGAACATGTTAATTGTAGAGTGACTCAGTCGTGGTGCACGGCAAGTGTGCCCTATGAAATTAATGTGGACTTCAAAATTATTATAATACTGGAACCTTGTTTCAAAGAAAACGACTGTCAGGTCATGTGGTGGAAAGGAATTACATACCAAATGCATAATGTGATCGTTTCCATAAATTTCATACATATATACCATTATAATTAATTTTTACAAGGCTTGCTAGCACAAAAAAACAAAATAACAAGCCCATTGGCATGCTTATTGCGACAACTTGAATTAATGCATGTAATTGAATTGTTACATTACATTACATTGTACATCTTCCACTATATTCAAGTTATCCCCACACATTATGAGATGATCCAATACAATGGAAAAGATAATAATGCTTGGTGAAGTTGAAGGTGAGTTCAGCATGCCAGCGGGAAATCTAAGGACCCAAGCAGAAACTGGGACATTCTAGGAAAATGCCATCTATATTATTTCCAGGTGTCAACACTGACTTGACAATACCTAAACGTAATAATAAATTTCACAGAACAATGACTTGCTGTGGAAACATCCCTTATAGGATGTTTTTATTATTTGTATGGATTTTCATTGCTTTTGCTTTCATGAAGTCCAAAAAAGTAGGGCAATGGATCTGAAAAGCTACATGTATTTTGATGGATAGTTGGATGGATAGAATGAAAGAAAGAAAGATAAAAAAGAATGAATGAGTGAATGAATGAATGCAATAGAAAGATGTTGACCTAGTGGTTCAAAGCATTGAAGTGTGTTTCTTTTCTACCAGTTATGTTTAGCTGGAAGCCATTCTCAGTTTGCTATTTTCAGTCCATGTCCACTCTTTGCTTTCTGAACAAAATCCTGTCTCCTAAATCCAATGGAGCCTGGGAGTGATAATCGATATTCTGGACTGAGGTGTAGCTTTGCCTGCAATTAAACCAAAGGATGTCAGGCCTGGCCTGTCTTTGGGCGTGTAACGGTATGAGGAAACTCCCTAGGCTGGGGAGCAGGGCCAAGAGGAGCTCTTTAGTTGGCTGGGGGGGGGGGGTGCCTCAACAATCTCCATTAGTGGAAAGACTGTATGTGTGTGGTTAGTGTGGAGGTGGAGGGTGAGTTTTATATAAGCAAAGTCCTATGATGAAGAATGTAATTAAAAGTAATTACGGTTCAATACAGATGGTAATGATACAGTAATACAGGGACAGAGGAGGCATGGTGGTTAAGGTTGTGGTCTCATTTCCTGAAGGTTGTGGATTATGGTATAACGAGGGAGCAGTGGTTATATACATAATATTAATTATAGTTATTAATTATATTAATTATAGTTGTCCATCCATCCATCCATCCATCCATCCATCCATCCATCCATCCATCCATCCATCCATCCATCCATCCATTTCTGATAGTGATATTTTTTATGTGTTAAAATGTTAAAAGTGTTATATAAAGACAGAACAAGTAAATCCTTATTTTCATCCCAGCCAATTACACAGTGAAACACAGTAACGCACCTCCGGGACCCAGGGTACAGCATTGCAGTGCTAATGACAGACTTATGGAATAATTTATATATATAGTGCAAAAAACAGTATTAACTGTATTACAGTATTAAACTGCCTAATAGGTGTGTTAATATGAGTCCCATTAAACAACAGTCTGGTAGACTTTCTCCTGAATTTACCATTTTCTTTGAAATATATGATCTAAATGAAACCGGATTAATGTAATTACATGGTGAATCAGTCCTTTGGGGATGTAAACAGAACCATATGATATGGGAGAGGGCAGCGAATTCTGCATTCACTGCGAATGCCTGTATGATGTCATAAAGGAGTCACTTTGGTTAGATGCACTGTAGCAGGAGGAGATGAAAGGGTTAAATTTTGATTAACTAAGAATGAACCGTAACGAGGGTAAAGATTGCTTTAGATTTATACTGCTGACAAGATTCTTTTTAGGTTTTAAACCACTGCATAAAATAATGTCATTGTAACTGTGCTTTATTTGAGATTTTTGGGTGCAAATTAATATTAATCAAAGACTTTCACTGACAGTCATTTCACTGATGCCTCTAGCAACACATTTGACAAATATTTCTCACTGGATTCCGACGTTCTTCCTGCATCTTCATTTCATTTACATGTATGATGGGTTTCTGTGCTGGTTATTGGTCATTGTGTGGCTGTACTTAATGGTATTGTAATTATGCACTGTTAATAAAATCTTAATTCTATCTGCCAGCATAACTTTTTGAATTCCACAAACATACACACACATTCTGAACTCACAAGATATGATTTTACTACTTTAAAATTTATGTAGTAAGAGGTTAAAAGGTAGTTTTTCAAGAAGTTATTCCAGGAAATATGCTAAGCGTGTATGGAGAGGTATGGACATGCAAATTTTTCACTGAATAAATAACATTTCATTCAATATTTGGTAGCAACCCAATGTAAAATCATGCATGAACTGTAGCCAGATTTAGAACGGTGCTAACAACATTACTCTATTGCCAAAAATGAAATAGTTGCCATAAGAAAATCAAATATTTTATTTAAAGGGCTTCTTTTTGTATTGATACTTTTTTCCTTGAGGTATGATAGAGGACGAGAGGGCTGCGGATAATATAACGTCACACCTGTGTGTCGGAATCCCGTTGAATTTCAAATGGCTTTAAACAAGCAGTGCTTTATAAATGAATTAAACTGATGAGGGCCAGAGTTCCTTTAGTAAATTGCCTTTGCAGCTCTGGCAGGATTTCTGAATTAAATGCACCTACAGCTATCAATATGTTTTGACTAAATTTGGATCCACCCTGGATACACTTCACAGCTTGTAATTATTACATGTCTGTGTCTGATGGCTTAAAGCTTTAATCATCCATCCAAGTGGTTATTCCGGACAGAGTCATTTAGCCTAACTGCACGTCTTTGGGCTGGAGGAGGAAACCTTTACAGCACAGGGAGAACATGCACCCCCACCCCCCTCCCCATCCCGGAGGTGTGAGTCAACAGTGCCACCCACAGAGCTAGGGAAGAATAAATGAATGCCACATTGTTCCCCCCCCAAAAAAAAATCTTACAATTGCAATAATTAACAATTCTTCAATGGAGTGTAATGTTTATGACATTTTAAAACCCAGTATCTATCAAATGGAGTTTTTAGCTTTAGTTTATTCTTCTCACAGTTCTGATTGGATGCTTCATCCATGTAAGCTGAATGTAAACAAGAGCTTGTGCAATTTCCCCTGTTTTACTTTTTCTTTCTACAAGTGGATTCATGTTAGTTTAAATGATGGGTGCTAATCTTCTTAAGAGCCTTGAATGGGACTGTCTCCATGGGGTCTGAATCAGAATATATATATTTTTTACCCAGATATATGTTACCACAAAAGATTGAAATGGTTGCTTTTATCAAATATTCCTATATAATTGTCCAATTGTTTTATGAAATTTGAGAGTGGTAGTCATGGTGAGGACAATAAACCCTTTGAGCAGTTAAGGGCCATAGTTCTTTTCTGGAGAAGGCTGCACAGTACTGGCAGAAGGTGAGGCCTGAGGCTTTGGATTCCCTGAAGCAGACAGCAGCCCCTTTCTGTTCTGATGTAGCTGGGCAGAAGAGAAATGGCCAGTGCAGGTGTGTAGCTTGATAGGAAATGATTTTGAGGTAAGAATAAAGGTTATTGAGGGGACAGGTTTTACAGTAGACAGATATCAGGGTGACTAAATACTTCTTCATAGTGCAGTGGTTACCATGACTGGTTTGCATGCAGATCTGAGCCCCAGTGGAGCCACTTGGTTTGGGGAGCAAACCACACAACAGTGTGGTTGGTGTGTGTGGATAATCTTAATATTACACTGTGGGAACCAAATGTCCACCACAATGCATGAAAAATCTGTTTTTTTGACAAAGTGGAGGCCAATTTTGAGGTCCCCACAAACATCTGTGAATGAAATCCAAAAACTAAAACTGACAAAATCTTGATTACTTATGGTTAAAGTTAGGGCTGGGTAGGTTAAAGTCTTCATGTTTAGGATTAGGGTTATGCCTATAGAAATAAATGATGAGTCTCCTCAAAGATATGAGTACATGGATTGTGTGTGTGTGTGTGTGTGTGTGTGTGTGTGTGTGTGTGTGTGTGTGTGTGTGTGTGTGTGTGTGTGTGTGTGCGTGTGTGTGTGTGTGTGTGTGTGTGTCTAAGAGCTAGATTGGGTATGGGCAAAGAAGCATTCCAATGAATCAGAACTTGTGCAAATAATGGATCATTAAGGTATCCTTATAAAGTGGAAGCCGTCAACACATTGGACATTTTGAGAATGCAAATAAGATTATCTCAGATTTGAAGGAAAGTAGTGTGCATGTTAAATTGGTGTAATCCAGAGTAGCAAAGTGCTGGGTTTCTCTTGCAATTCCATGGTAATCATTCACATACTCCCTGTCCACTGCAATTAATCAAACTTCAATTAATGAAACCCTATTAGGCCTGATTAGCTTAAATGGAGTTTGTTAGTTGAATTGTTGATTAGATAAGAATTCTGTCTGTATTTCCTGATGTTCTTCATATTGTTTGACAGAAAATTACTGTCAAGTCATGTGTTTGGTTCTGTCTAACATATTGTCAAATGTCTCTGGCCTGGCCCTGAGGCAGACTTTTGTCCCACAACCTCCCATAGTTTGGTCACGTATGAGCCTGTCGGAGTGGCTAATTACCTTGGAGAGTTAATTAACACTTAACTCCGTGGTAGTACTGGAAGTCTGAAGGACATTTGCAGCATAATATACTGTAAAACTGAAGTGACTACTTCAAAAATACTCAAACTATAATATACGCTAATGACAAAAAGTTTGGTTTGGTAGGATGCTGTGTGATCATTCATCAAGTTTTGATGACATGCAGGAGGCAGCAGGACCTTCAGGAGATATGGCAGCTCCTCAATTAGCTTATGCAGACCTACAGTACACAGTGGGTCAGTTTCCTGAACGCATGCTATTCCTCATAGTGTATAAGCCACCTTCGTCTCCAGCCGGCATAAGACTGCTTTTGTGAAATGATCGTGAATTAATCGGGAAGACTGCGAATACTTCTGTCATCCTGTTCCATAAACATGTACAGGTTTCCTTTAAGCATTAAGGTGACTTTCTTTTTTAAATTAATTAAATGCGAAATTGCTGTCGCCTGTGCCGTGAGTTATCCTGTGGGACGGCATGCTGACGTCTTCTTGTACGATAAACCCAAATCAGATGTTTGGGTTTGGTACCGTTATGTGAGCCAGGGTGTCTGACTGAATCCAGGACTGCAGACAGGTTGTTCTTCTGCAGCAGATGAAAAGGCTGCATTGACGGTGGACTGTCCTTTATAAATGTATCATTTAGGGCTTTTCTCAGGGACCTAATGGTTCGACTGACCCAGGGATTTTGAACCGATCTTCCAATAATAATCATGTCCTGTGCACTGTGTACAGCCCAAATCCATTTGCACCATGTTTGGTTGTTTGCACTCGGCTTACTGTCTTTGCACTTTGTCTGTTTTACTCTTTATGTATATTCATCTGTGCACCACATTCTTGCTGCTGTACTCGCTACAGTTTCCTCCTGCGTCAATGAAATGCTCTGCTGTCTTTTCCTTCACCACCTCATATGCTTTTTTATAATGGCAGATATAATAATCGAGATTCTAGTCCTGTATTAGACAAACATTTTATCATATGGATCAGTTATCCTTTTGTTATGTGTTTTGTAAAACTGTACCCTGAACAGTGTTAGTCTTACTTTAAAGGATGAAATCTTTAAAGTAATTGAACATTTTTCTTGTATCGTATCCTTTTATGGGTGTGACTATTGCATGCATGCCCATTGTGATGTCATTATATACATCACATCAAAGAAAAATATTATACAATGCAGCTATTGGTGCAGGTATTAGTTTTCAACCAAGTTTGCACTCATTTTAAGAAAATATACTCACTCAAAACTCAAGATTCAATTTTTTTTTTCATCCGTGTACATAACAGCACAACAAGATTTACTTAGCAAATCCCCAAGCAGGTTTTGCAGTTTTTTTTTTTCTTGAAATGGCTGAAGTACCCCTTTATCTGGAATTGAATAACCATATGTATAAATACATCAAAAGGCATGGGAGTGCTTCTCAGATAGGAAGCACTTCTGAGGATGAAGATTCATCAGAGGAGCAAACCTTATCCTTAAAAGAAAGCCTTCGCACAGTGCAGTGTGTGGGCTCTCTGTCTGACATTTAGCCCTACAGCAATATTACTGCAAAGTGAGTCTGATCCTCATGCTTTTATCCGGCTGACGAGCTGGTCAGATTATCCTCACGGTACCTTCTGTACATCCTCAGTCCGTGGCTCCTTTCCAGGCATCTGGAGAATCTCACAAGCGGGGAGGTTAATGTCTGCTGAGTTTATACATAAATCTGCATTTGCGTTTTGGGAAATTCCTGATAAAGATGCTGGTGTTTCTCTTGCAATAATTTCAGTTGCTCAATGTCCTAATGCTGGTTTATTTAAAAACAGAATAACACAGTTTGCACAAGGCTTCTAATCTGATCATTATGGAAAAAAAACACATTCATGCCTATAATTTATGAGGAGGAATCAGGGGTTGCAACTATTGTAGAATTCTATTATTCTTTGGAACACAAGAGGATAATATGTATATAAGCATATACTGTTTTTGGACATTTCAAAATAGTTAATAAATAGTTAACATAAGTAATGCAGAGAATTTAATGTAATATATTGTCAATGAATGCATTACATATTAATAAACTACTGAAGCATAACTAACATTTTAATATTATATATATTCTAAAACATTACTCTTTTATTATATTCTTACAGTTACATCTATGAACAGTAATGCAACCATAATATGTTTTAAATTTCAGTAAAATCTCATTATAGTGGACTTCAAGGTACCTGGCAAAACAGTCTGTTACATCCAGAGTTTTTGTATGCCCAGAACACAACTACAGGACACCATTTACTCATGCCACAGCCCAGCAGACACTATAACGGGATTTTACTGTGTTGCATTATTAGTTT
>JAABNY020000038.1:9697069-9721964 GCA_015164015.2 Brevimyrus niger
ACTACAGGACACCATTTACTCATGCCACAGCCCAGCAGACACTATAACGGGATTTTACTGTGTTGCATTATTAGTTTGTTCAGCACACAATCAAATACAAAGTGTCTGACTGCAGTTTGAAAAAAATATTTTTTGTAGTTAGATGCCTTCCTAGAGAAGTTAATTATCTCGCTCAAGGACATGAAATAAGTGTAAATTAGTTACTGCTACATGCATATTTTACAGAATCAGTAAAAAAAAAATCAGCACATAAGTAGAATGAAAACACTAGTTAGAAGCAGTGGTGGTGCAAATATGATCTAAGCATCCAGGCTTTGTTGTCTTTCCTATTCCCTTTTTGCTACTTTTTTCATTAGCCTGGACTGGATCAACCAATGACTATTGAATATTGTGCACATTTTTTCCCCCTTGAACAAAGATTGAGAGTTGCATGTAGACCAATGGCAAGACATTTTTAGAAAAATGCATAAATGACATGAGATTGTAGATCATGCCTAAAATTCTCTGGGCCTCCTAAGGGTCTGCTCAATATAGGCATCAAATTAAAAAAAGACCAGTCAAAATGAAAGGCCTACTCATTCTGATTTGCAGTAGCCATGGGAACTGGTTTCCCAAAAGTAATGCTCCATTCCCCTTTATGACCAAGCCCGTAGGACTTAGCCACTTTGGGTGTTGAGAACTTTATTATCATTATAAGTACAGCTGATGACTGAGTTATGACTGTGTGGTTTCATACATATTTATACTGATGTTTCACAGGCATCCTTAAATATATCAAACTCAATTCAGATATATCTCTTTTTCTATGTGTGCTGACCATCTGTGCGCTGTTTAAGCACATCTGTCCCATAAAAGACATGCTGTTCCTTGTTGTGACTTGACTAGTGCTCGTTGTCCATTGTGGAATTTTGTTTCTGAAAGCACTTGCCGCCCATTTAGAAGCACGCTTGGTTTGTGCTCTTTAGCCCCCTTGCACTGTAGGGTGAGACAAATGGCACGACTCCGGCAGGAAGAGTGACTTCAGCATATGAAACCCAACATGTGGTTTCGGTGCGGCATTGCCACGCCCGCAACAGTGTCATACTCCGTTAATTAAGATGTTTCGGGAGGAAGGTCTCCTGAAAAAGAAGCATCCAATCGCGCGCAAGAGACTCTTTCGTCTATAGGATGCAAACGCTTGAATAGGAACTCGATCACAGAGAGGAAGGTATTTGTCTGTTGGTGTGCTGAATCTGCCGCAGTTAGCAGGTTCTTCAGGTTGCTGGGACTGGTTACGGGGCAAAGGGATGAGAGCTTGCCGAGGCTGGCCAAGCCACCGGCTGTCACGGAGACGGGAATGTGTGACACCTATAAGACCTGGCTTTCTCCCTCCAACTGAGGTTTGGAACCCTGTTTACCTGGATTTGTGCCCCGCGTTACACTCATCCAAAGTAGGTTCGGAATACAGGTTCCAAGTCAAACTGGCACTTACTTCATGCACATGCATTTTCTATGCCAGCCGGGTGCCTCTGTGCCAATCCCAGCTCTGACAGAGCACAGCGGACACTGAAGGCCTCTTGCTGCCTGAACATGAGGAATGCAAATCCAGGCCAGCAGCTTCATGTTTATCTTTTGTCCATATCAGCTTGAGTGGAAGCGTTTGGAAATGGAGATGATCTGATGTTCTGCACTTAATTTATGATTTGCACTGGCACAGAATACTTGGTCCTCTCCTGATTATTTAAGGCAGTGTTTTCCAACCCAGTCCAGTGTTCTTCCTCCTAGCTTCCAAAACGTTAACTGTCTGGAGTGCCCAGAGGACCGGACTGGAAAATACTGATTTAAGACACACATGACTATACAGTACATGTGTGTGTGTGTGCTGCTCGTATTGATGTTTCTGCTTTGTTCGTTCACTGGGTTACAGGCACTAAGTCTAGACACTGATTCTGATTCTCCCAGGACTTACATCTGCACATATGTTTACAGAAATTCTGTACCCCAAAGCATTTGCTTCTTCTCCTCAAAACTAAAAACAAACAGATCTTTTTTTGGATTAACTAGAGGGCTTTTTCCAAAATATCAAGACTGCTTCTGTTTTCTTAAAATTCAAAACCTTAATAGGAAATGGCAATATGGTATTATAAATTTGTCACAAAGGGACAATGGGAAGAAGTGACAATTGCAATGCAGCTTACAGACCACAAGGGATTGTATTCATAAATGAAATTCAACTGGTAACCAGAAACAAAACGGATAACAACAGGGTCTAAGCATAACGGGTAGACAACCAGACACTACAACCAGACAAACTAAATGGGAAGAGAATTATGGCAAGGTCCCTATATGGAAAACACAAGGTAACCAAACTGCTACCAAGCAGGAACCATGGGCAATATCTACACCCACAATGACCTACAAGGAACAGGGCAAGGGCAGACACATATATACCTGGCTAACAAGGACTAAATACAGAACAGGCGTAAATCACTAGTTACAAGCCAAACTCTAGTGATTACATGTAACAAGCCACAAATTGGAAACAGGTGTGGGAAATCGAGACAATAAGCAAGGAAATATTTGGAAGAGGTCAGATGGCCAGTGACATCTGCTGGCCAAATGGGAACATGATGGGACTGGTAAAGACAGATCCTGACAAAATTTATGTTCCTTTATAATATATTAGCTTTTATTTCCATAATATTTGTTATTATTTAGTGTCAATTAAATAAACACAAGAAAAACAATTATGCAAATAGCATTCACCATTCTAATGTCTTCATAGGAAACATGATATTAGACACTGAACCATAAAACTGGGACAGCAGCCACAGTGAACTCTTACTGTCCTTTAAGCTGTTGTGTATATTCCACTAGGGGTGGCACCCAAAAATGAATGTATTATTCATTAAAAACTATTACTGCAAAACATTTAATTGTAGTAGCTACCCCAGGCACATTAGCTAATCCTCAGGAGAATTCTTAGTGATTCTCTATATCTGGGTTAATTGTGCAACAAATTGCTTTAATTGTCTCCCTAAAATTGCTAGGGTAGCTAGGACAGATCCTCTTGCACATCCACTTCAAACGACAAGTGGCCTAGCTGATAAGAGGCAGGGAGCGAAATGCTGCATGCATTATTTTGAAAAGGCAACGTCGTTGCAAATCAAGATGTATGCATTGTGGAAAGGTGCCACATAGGTGATTCCTTTGATAAAAGCATCTTTTTGGCAAGTGAATTAGTACTTAGGCTTGTATTGTATGCTGCGTCAGCAGCCCGGGGACTTTGCGTGGTGGATACCATTGGGGGAGATTCTGACTGCCCTTAGACAATGCGATATTAGTGAAAGTGGTGACAAGGTAAAAGAGGAGGCAAATTTCCCCTTTTCTTCAAGTATTCATTCATGAATTGCTAGCTTTGTTTTTTAAGGGCACGGCCAGATTCAATATGTTCAATATGTTTTTTTAGCATAAAAAAGGAGCTTGAAATTCTAAAACTTGATACGAATGAAATATCCAGAGTTTGCTCTTCACACACACATCCCAGTAGGGAGCTGGGAGAGAGCAAACACAAGGACAACACAAGGACCATCTGTGGGTCCCTGAGGGTTAGGAAAGACTGTTTCGGGATAACTGTGGCACAGAAAGTCCTCCATGGAATTGGAAGACAAGCGCATGAAGCTCTCCCTTATCCTGAGTCTTGTTCTCTCTTCCTCAGGACCCTTCACTCCCTGCACTGCTCAACGACAAGCTGCAGGTGGGGAACAGCACGCGCAAAGCCTGGAACGAGCAGGACGGCCGCTGCGACGTCTGCTCCACTCACCTCGATCAGCTGAAGCAGGAGGCCGTGTACATGGTGCTCACGCTGGAGCGGACCGCCTCGCTGGAGCCCCCAGACTGCTCGCCTGGCACCCTCTCACCCCTCGCTAACCTGCCCTCACTGGTTGGTCCACGCAGCATCCTGCAGGGGGCGCCGCCCTGCTCCGGAACGTCCGTCTCGCACCCGGCAGTGACTGGCCCCCGTGCGGGTTTCTCCAGACACGGCCTCAAGCCCAGCAGCCTCGGGGTGAACGATGGGGCAGAGCGCAGGGACGGCCCTTCCAGCCATGTGGGGAAACCAGTGGCCCAGCTGGGAGTCAAACCAGGGGCCAAATCAGGGGCCCAGCCTGGGTCCAAGCCAGGAGCCCAGCCAGGGGCCCAATTAGGGGCCCAGCCAGGGGCCAAGTCGGGAGCTCAGCTTGGAGTCCAGCAAGGGGCCAAACTTGGAGTCCAGCCAGGGGCCAAACTAGGAGTCCAGCCAGTGGCCAAGTCGGGGGCCCAGATTGGGGCCCAACAAGGAGTCCAGCCAGGGGCCAAACTAGGAGTCCAGCCAGCGGCCAAGTCGGGGGCCCAGATAGGGGCCCAACCAGGAGTCCAGCCAGGGGCCAAACTAGGGTCCCAGACAGGGCCCAAGCCAGCACTGCAGCCAGGGACCAAGCTAGGAATCCAGCCAGGGGCCAAGCTGGGGACCCAGCCAGGGGCCAAGCTGGGGACCCAGCCGGGAGCCCAGCCCGGGGTCCAGGCTCTGACCCGCCCATCTAGCAGCCCCTCCAATTTCAGCAGCAACGGCAGCATCCTCAGCCATGTGGCCCTACAGGCACAGCAGTACCCAGAAAGCACATGGCCTGCATCAAGTGCCAACGGAGTCACCCTCTACCCCTGCCAGGTACACGCTAAACTTTCTTCAACATCCTTTTTAGAAATGGTTATGCTTCCTCTGGGGCAGCAGGTAGCGCAGTGGTAAAAGACAGGGATTTGTAACCAGAGGGCTGTAAGTGAAATTGTCTTTCAAATGGTGCAGATTAGCATTGTTGTGGTACATCTTGACAGCAGCTGTGTTCAGTTTCCTGTCCTTTGTCCCATGTGCACAGCAAGCTGGGAGGTGCTTAGTCAGCATTAATAAAGTGCAGACAGTGTTTTGCTCTTTCACTGTGGGTTTGTTCTATATCATCAGCTTTTATCATATAGCAATCACACGACATGTATAGCTCACAACCAGTCCGTATTAATTCAGCCAACAGCATCTATGCAAACATATTGCATTGACAGCTACAGGCATTGACTTGAATTGATTCCTATGAAGTATTATTTGTGTTTATTAAAGATTTCTCTCTAGAGGAGAAGGAGGGGCAACAGAAAAATACAATTAATGGACTAAACAGTAGACAAAAATGCCAACTCTTTAGAACAGAATTTGCACTTAGCCTGCTAAGTCCCCAAAGAAGGATTTATTTATTAATTAGTTTGCTTGTGTTTTAATCTTGTGTGCACAATAAATGTATCTTGCACACACAAGATTATCTTGTGCATGATCTTTGTTTTAGTGCATCTCGTATCAGCCTTAGGTGCGTGAGTAGGTCTTTGCTGAACAGCAGATTCTACAGCAGATGTTTTCCATGGAACGTGAGATTGCCACTGCGTATAGAGATCGCTGTCTGGCCACCTCCCCTTCCTGCGTTTGCACTCCCTCGTAATTTGGTTTGATCTGCGGCGTTACGGTGTTTACGTGCTGATAATAATGCGACGGTCCTCTACACGGGAACCGGCTGCTTCATCACGCGGGTGACAGTCATTAATAACACGTTTACTGCAGTTGTCGCTCCCACAAAAATTCACCACTGGGGCAATTATGATAAACAACGCTGCAGAATTGCTCCTCCATCGGTACAGCAGTGTCCTGTCTGAGAGCACTGGCTGTGGATGTCCAGAGAGGGAAAGACATCTGTGGCACATTGTGATGGGCTTCATGGTCTGATGGTCAGAGGGGCTCAGTTTCAAGTCCCATAAACTAATGCTATAACAACCAGCAGTCATCAAAAGCACAAGGAAACTTGCTCTATGGCTTCTCTCTCTTATTTTAAGTTAATTGAGGGATTACATTGTGGAAAAATAAACGTTTGTTTATATTATGATGCTATCTTGCAGCTTCAGTAGGCCAAAAAAGAGGATTTCTGGTGGTGCCACTGTAAAAACTAAATGAGAAATGTCACAGAATGGGGAACCAAACCTGAAAAATGACAGAGACTTGTTTTCCATTGCAGTTACATTATCAAATAAATAACAATATCATAATTCAGTGGGATAATTAAGGGAGGAATGCTTCAGAATGAACTGAGCTGAGCTGTCTAACTTAACTGTCGGCAATGTATTTCGTACCATACGTTTTTATCCCTCTAAAATATAGCATTTCTCTTCAGAAATAAGTAGGAAGACCATAGTAGGTGGTTAATGTGCCCTTTCTTAAAATGAAGCTCGATCATCAGTCTGAGGAGCAGCAGACGTCGTGCTGGATCACAGTGGACCAAACTACCGCCTGCGCTGGAAGTGATTGCGGATCCTGGGGGACGCCTGCAGACCTCTGAGCTTATATAACGGACAGAGCCAACTTTGCAGCAAAATAAGATTGCTCATCGCTGTTGTTCTCTTGAGGCCTGATCTTTCTGCTTTCCCCTTCCTTTCTCTCTCTCTCTCTCTCTCTCTCTCTCTCTCTCTCTCTCTCTCTCTCTCTCTCCCCCTGCAGTGCCCTCTTACCTCATTTGTCTCAATGAGTCTGCCATGCTCTCCATTACTGTTTACTTTCGACCGGTCCGTTCTCTCTCTTTCTGAGCACAAAGGAATGCAGGAAGTTCTAGAAAGTGAAGTGCTGACAGTGGTAATGAAGCCCGTCACCAAAGCGGCTTACATAAGCAGCATAACAAACGGCCTGTTCTCTCCGACGAGCCCCCCGGCGCCCCATGTGGGGTCGGCAGTGGGCTGACAAGTCTGAGTTTTTCTGCCTTCACACACACACACACATACACACACACACACACACACACACACACACACACACACACACACACACACCACATAACCATACACACACACTACTCCAAATTTATTGGGACTATCTATGGAACCCTAACTCCTAACCTTAACCAAAGTAACCAAGCTAGATACAAGACTTTCTAGGTTTTTTTTTTTGTTTGTTTATTGCAGTCACAGATTTTTATAAAATTGAGGGTGTCCTTGTGGAGGCCAAAAAAATGTTCCAACAAGCAGGACTGAAGCCAGGATTTCTTAAATACCGAGGTCCAAAGTGTTTGCCCTTCCTAGCTGTGCCTGTAATGCATCGTGGTTATTGGAGTTGAAGAAAAAATCCTGAGAAATTGACATTGGTGTCCTCAGTGGTAGGTACGAGCATGCCCAAAAGGTAAAAGGTAAAGGAAATCTGGTCCCTGCAATGTAATAATTACATAAATGTGTGGCTCGCCCTGCATCATCACTTAACCGTGAAACTCTACGCAGTCTTTGAACCTCCTGTTTTATGAGGTGAACTTGATGCCAAGAAACGTTTGTATTCCTCTGCCTCACTGTCAGTAAAATGGAAGCAGTTCTCCAAGTCTTTTCTGTCTGTATTTTGTAGAAAATTCATAGTCCACTGAAAGATCAATCAGAATCTTTCATTTATTGTCGAGTACTTTAACATTCAAGGAATTCCCCGTGGGGTGTTGAGCAAAACAATTAAGGACAGACCAGACAATCAATATAATAAAATGATGTACATGAATAAAATAAAGTGCCTAGTGCAATGTAGCGGCAGGTTGTAAATAAGGGAGTAACCTTTGCTGTTTTTGAAGGGAACTACCACTAAACTTCTAAGATTTCCATAGCAGAGTGCAGCACAGATTATTTCACCATCCTCTGATCGCGTTTGCGATGCTGAGATCCTACATTTAAGCAAGTTGATGTCGCCCTCTTTCTCTCTCTCCTTCTCTCTCTCTTTCTCTCTCTCTTGCACTCTCTTTCTGCTGTGCCTAAAGCACAGCTCCTTCAACCAGAATGTCCAGAGTCTCCTAAATAAGCGGGACTCCGGAGCAGGAGTTAAAGCGCCCAAATGGTATGAAAATGGGTTCATGCTAAATAAACCGGACCTATTTCTGCAGTGCGTGTCTAACGGCATTATGGGAAAATATGGTCCATTTTGCAGCGTAGTGCCACTGTGTCGAAGCCAATGTCACGCAGCAGAAAAAAATTAACCCCAAAGACGGCTCTTTGAAGGATGGCACTGAAGGAGAGGCCTGCACCTCCTGTAGAGGCTGTAAGCAGCGTTTTTCATCTGAAACGCGCCCATGGCCTGTGGCCTCACCTTCAAATCCCTCTTTTCAGCACTGAACCTGCAAGAACAGCACCATGGAGTTCTGTGTGGGGAGCCCTAAGAGATGGATAAAAAGACAGGGCTTGGAGACGAATGTTGTCTGGAGGCAGCCTTAATTGTGATGAATGTGAGCCCCCATCTCACCTAGCAGGAGACAGGAGGGGCTGGGGGAGGCAGAATCAGGGCAGTGCTCTGATTGGACTGGGACAGGGGCCCTTGCTCAGCATTTGTGCTCAACTCTCATTGGCTCAACTGGCTAATTGAGCACTGACTCATCACCCTGTTTTATTTTATCCAATTAAGCAAAAGCTCATTATTCCTTCAAGCAAGCCCACTGTTTTTAATTGTACTGTACTGTTCAGTTACTTACAATTCTGTTAAGTGATTTATGGATAATTTTAAGAAAAAAAAAAAAACAAATAAGTAGCTGAGAATGGTGGGAAGACATGAACCATACTGAAGACATTGCAATGCTGTGTTCAGTACAACCAGAACCAAGGCTTGTGCTTGTAAGCTGGGCCTTGGTGCTGAGCCTGGATTTATCCCTCCCACGCCTTTAGTATGGTGCCCGGGCATCAGCCCCGGAGCCTCTCAGGGCCCCAGCAATAAACACCACACTTCTTTCTTCTTTAATGGAATACAAGAAAAATGATTTATCTCTCTGTTAGAGCAAAGAGTGCAAAATGCAGAGTGATCAATAATCTATAAATATTTCATGGTCGGTGCAATATTCATAAACCGCACTGCCAAGCAGTAAATAAAAAAGACAGAAACGCACATGGTTCGAATCTCCTTCAGGGCTGTCACTAGTTCTCTGGCAGGGTGATGGAAATGTTTATAATTCTCCCCTGCAGCTTGGATCGCTGGAGTTGCAGCATGAGTTAACCTACTGGGGAAATATCACAAAAAAAAATCGTTACGCTCTTTTTCGCTACATAACCAACATATTATCACCTTAAGCTCAGCACATTGACATAATGGTTTGCAGGTATTTGCGCTTGCTTACAACAATAGCTTCAGGATAAGCCCAAATCATAACCCTAATGTGTTTAATCCAAAGGCATACGTTTAACCGAGGTTATGTTTCCCTTCAAGATGACTCAAGTCAGTGACCTCACTGATTCAGAATCAACTCTGTCAGCAAAAGCAGCACTTCCCCTCAGGATGTAGCACAGAAATGTATAAACAAGCACTCTTGAAAATGATAAAATCACCCAGGTTGTACTGGAGGAATTTTGTGTGATAAGACAACCAGGGAAAGGCCAAGTTATATAGCTAGGAGCTGCGTATTATCGTATAATTTATCTCATGATCTTTGAGCTAACTGTGATTGCATCCTATTATTGATGATATTAAAGGAATTCAATTAAAGACTTTTTCAGTCTCCTGTCCTAGGGGCATCTGATGATGCTGGGTTGCTTTGAAGGACATAGATAAGGTGAATCCATGGTGCCCAAATTGACCACAGCCTGTCGGTCTAATCATAAGAAACAAACTTCTGTCACTGTTTGAGCGTGGATATTTAAGAACATGGGGCTGGGCGGGGGACAAAAAGCTGTATCTGACCCATTATTTGATGATTCTGCCTGTTATCAACATCCTTATACACCATTAAAAATTTAGCATGCGTAGATCTTTTCATTCTATTCTATGTCAGCATGATTAATTCCACCTCTTCTTTTTGCGTTTCATGCCTCATTCACTAACACCCTAGAAGCAACCTCTGCATTATTACTAAGTTTGTATAAAATAGTCAAAAAGTCTGTTTACTGCACTATCAGAAAAAGAGTACTGATTTGAACCTTTGAATGTCACTGGGGCTGGGCCATCAGCAGTCTGCCAACTGTCACTTAAAGCTGTACAGTTGAGGACAAAATTATTAGTCCACCTATGAAATTTGAAGTTTTTTCAAGATTTTCCTAAGTGATTTTTTAACAGAGCAAGGAATTTTCAACAGAGCATTTCTTAACATATTAGTTTTCTTTAGAAGGAATACATTATTTATATTTTCACACAATAGTAGAATCTATTATTTCAGATAAAAAAAACCAAAAATGACCAGGGACAATATTATTAGCCTCCTTCATGAAATGACAATTTATTGAGCCATTGTACAAGCCACTTATGTATAACGATGTGCTTTAACTTCACAGCTGACTTAACTTAACAGTTAAATTAAAACCGAAGGTATAAAACTGAGTGTGAAATCCTCATTAAGGGTCATTCAGCTGTCACTTGAGAAAGCAGCATGTCAAAAACAAAAGAAATCAGCTTGGACTTGAGAAAAAGAATTGTTGATGAACACAAAGCAGGAGAAGGATATACAAAGTTATCACAGCGTTTCCAAGTGTCAAGAACTGGAGTGAGAAGTATAATTCAAAAATTCAAAGAGGGCAGAGGTAGGAAGTGAAAGACCCGGGAAAGGAAACTAGTGAGAGATGTGTCTAAAGACCTCAGAACAACTGCCAAGACATTAACGAATGACGTGGCCAAGTCGGGAATTGTGGTCTCAAAGATGACAATCACTAGAGCTCTGCACAGGAATGGTCTTTGAGGTTGCAGACCAAAAAGAACTCCACTTTTGCAAAAGAGACACCTTTAAGCCAGACTAAAATATTCTCAGGACAACCTGGAGAAAGATAATGCATACTGGAAGCATGTCCTATGGTCAGATGAGACTAAACTGGAGCTTTTTTGCCATAGAGCTTATGTTTAGAGAAGGAAGGGAGAGGCGTACAACCCAAAGAACACCATCCCCACAATGAAACACGGTGCTGGGAGCGTTATGTTGTGGGGATGCTTCAGTGCATCAGGAACTGGAAATGTTGTCAAGGTGGAAGGAATTATGAACAAAGAAATATATGTGGAGATCTTAAAAGAAAACCTTAAGCAGTCAGCAGCAACACTGGGCCTGGGTCATCACTTCGTCTTCCAAGGCTACAATGATCCCAAACATACGTCTCTCCTCATGAAGAACTATCTCCAGAAGACCATAGTGAACATATTGGAGTGGCCTACATAAAGCCTTGACTTAACTCCAATTGAAAATCTGTGGGGTGAACTAAAGAAGAAAGTCCATTCCAAGAAGGTCATCAAATCTGAAGGAGCTTGAGAGATTTGCCAAAGAAGAATGGGCTGGGATTCCTCAGATGAGCTGTCAGAGACTTGTTGAAAACTACAACAAACGACTGCAGGCTGTTATCCAACAAAAACGATACACAATTGACTAATAATATCCAGAGGGCTAATAAATTTGACCATGGTAGTTTTTGGTTTCTGTGGAATATTTCTGTGTGAAAAGTAAAATTGTAACGCTGTGACCAGGTAAGAGGCGAGGATCCAGTAATGCGGGGTGAAGCGGTCTTCATTAGAGACTGGAATAACAAAGATGACAGAAAAAAGGAGCAGAGTATCCGCGAGACCCGATCCTAAGAGGGGTACGCTCCCAAGGGGAGGCTGGTGAACTGAACTGGAATTGGCAGGCAGGGAGTCGAGGTCGGGATCCGTAGCGGTACGTCGAAGCTGGGGTAGTCAATCCGAGGGGAAGACGCTGGGACAGGAGACAGGAGATTCGAGGGAGGTGGGTTGCGGGAAGTCGTCGGTTTGGGGTCTCAGGAAAAGGAGCTGGACTGAGGAGGGAATATGAACAGGCAGGGTAAGTACAAGCGGGATGACGACTCGTAGGAAGACAACGAAGAGACAGGGGAAGGATAAAGCGCTCGGTATGTCTCATTCAAGAATGGCAACAATACCTTGCGTCGTCCTGTTGGTGGCGATCAGGTTTTGTAGCGATCTTCATTATCGCTCCCTTGATCGCAGCTGGGGAATCCGCCCTAGTGGTCATGAGAAAAATAATGTAAGCATCCAAAACTGAGATGTCTTAAAAAAGCCATGATAAATATTATTTGCTCTGTTTAACAGCACTTGGGAAATACTTTTAAAACAATGAGATTTTCATAAGGGGGCTAATAATTTTGTCCTCCACTGTAGGTAATTGTACCACTTAAGATGCAGAAATGGCTGCCATTATGAGTGTTGGCTCTGAGGCTAGGGAGCTGTACTGGAAATCGGAAGGTTGCTGGGTCCCATCCCCTGAATGCCAGGAGTGATTCTACTCTGCTGGGCCCTTGACCTGTAGTTGCTTTGTCCTGGGTATGACATTAACCTACATGCAGCCCTAATAGCAGGTCCTCCAATTTACAAGGAATTTGATGGTTGGTTGTAGGGTTGGAACTATAGCCACCGGAAGAAACCTTGCAACGTTCCATTTGAACTAGCGTGGTGCTGAGGTACAGCATGAGCACGGCTGCACTTGGGTTCTCATCCCTGAGGTGATTCATTGTGTGATGGCTGTGACAATGCACTGTATTACCCCTCTCTCAGGAGAATATTAATGTTGTTTGTACTTTGGGGATGTTGCTCAGATTCCATTTCTGTACCTTAAATTAGACTAAAAGGTACATTTACCTACAGCATGGTAGGCTACAGCCCTAATGACAAGCAAAGATACAAACTAGTTTTCTTTTTCTCTGACGGTGTAGATTCCAGCTGTCAATAATTATTTTTGGACTCCAAATTTAGTGTGGGTCTCAAAACCGGTCTTGAGACCGTTTTTTTTGCGGTCTTGGTCTCATCCCCGAATCTACTTTATTTTGACTAGTCTTGTCTCAGTTTTGGACATAGAGGACTCGAGATTTTATTTCAAAACCAGTCAAGACCACTCATCGAAACACTTCATTATTTATCACAATGGCTTAATAGTCACTTGTTTTTTAACCCTTAGAACCCAAGACACGCGAAATGTGTTGATTTTCACACTCATTAATGTCAGGCTCGTAACTTTGTATAGGGATAATGCACAGACATGACTCGCATATCTTTGCAAGAGAGATTTACTCAATCTGGCCGTCCAAGTTGCAACATTCAAGAGTAATCCTGTGTGCAATTAGGCATATTTTTTAAAGATTTTTCATAAAAAAGCACCCCTAAAAATCCATATAACATCGATATTTTCATCATTACTTCTGCACGCACTATCCTTCTGGGGAAAAAAAAATACAATTTGTTTATAATAAGCCTATAAATAAAGGGATAGAAAAAGACTCAGAAATGGGCTGCAGTTCTGCTACAAATAACAACTAAATGCAGCATTCTATTTATTAGGAAGACAATTAATTTATATTTTCACAATTTCCATCCATCCATTTTCTGAAACTGCTTATTGTATTCACGGTCCCGAGGCTCTGCAGCCTATCCCAGAGGCTACAGGCGCAAGGCAGATAGACGTACATACATACACATGTTTCAAGATTTCAAGATTTATTTAATTGTTACATATATACATACTTATATAGACATATACACTTATGCACCCATATATACATGTACATTCATTTCCATACACTCACATACATACAAACATTGTTACACTGTATGTACATGAGTTAGCCACAAATACCTGTACACAAATATACCTATAAACATACATATGTACACACACACACACACACACACACACATACACACACACACACACACACACACACGCACACACACACAAATTCCTTGTATTGTATGTGAAGCATACTTGGTGAAATAAAGCGATTCTGATTCTGATAAGCCTAAAATCAAAGGGACAGAAAAATGCTCAAAAATGGATAGGGATCAAAGGGTTAACACAGTACTGTGATGTACTGTGATGGGTGGCAAACGTCCTGCTTCAAAGTTCAGATGTTACATTTGTACAGAAGCATTTATATTGAAATTTTAAGAAAAAATGTCCTTGGTTCAAATTGTAACGTGACACAAATTTTAGGCCGTACGGCCTAGCCCCAAGATAGCTCTTATGCTCCAGATTTTATAGTGTGTTGTGTTATGTAGACTCAAACACAGTCTGTTACTGATCTTGACTTGGTCTATTCCTACCTTGGTCTTGGTCTTGTTTTGGTCTTACCCTGCCTTGGTCTTGGTCTTGTTTTGGTCTTACCCTGCCTTGGTCTTTGTCTTGTCACGGTCTTAATACACTCAGGTCTTGTTAATGACTTGGTCTTGGTTTAGTTGGTCCTAACCACATCACTAGTTATTCTAACAGCAATTTAGTGGATGCAGTTTATGTCATCAGGAGAGTAACACACAAAACTTTGATAACCTGTTATTCAAATAGACAAAAAATATATTTTTTGAAATTTTGCCTATCAGTAGTTACCTTGTTTTTTGAAGCTGCAGCTTACAGTGTGTATTTTGGATTAATTTTTCAATGTGATTGAACAAAAAAGCATTATCTCTGTGACTAATACTGCACATAATAATTTCATGCTGTAACAGAAGATGTAAAACTACATTGAAAAGAAAATGATCTACAATGAATATTCCTGATGCTTGTGTATTTATATGTGCATTTCGCAGTTACTCCCTAGCTTTGATGTGATTTATATAGCCTTTTATGCATTTACGTAGTGTAATGAGAAGTTACTGCAAATTAAAAGTTGGTGTAGGGGTTTGTTGAGCAGGGCTGTGAGGAGAAAATTGGAGAGTAAATGATATCTTCCAGTTCCTCCTTCCCTTCAGCACAGTCAATATGGCCCAGGTCAATGTCCCTTTATTTGAATATATTACATAATGACATGGGGAAAAAGCAAATTCCAAAACATTCAGAGACACCCTGATTGGCTGCTGGTAGGTTGACCAGTAGTAGGATTGACAAGGTGTCCTCGGTTCAGGGCTTACTGGAGATGAAGAGGAAACATACATTTATATCTATAAGCTGGAAACAAGTAACCAATGGAAAGATAATGAAGCCCTGAACTCCCCTTATAGAGCGACCCCCCCCAACCCATCCTTGCAGTATCTTTCCTGCTGTTATTTTAAATTGCATTCTCTGAATGATCTTTTCTAGATAATTCATTCATTGATCTGAGCACGTAATAAGTGTTTCAGTGGCTGAAGGTCAACTACCATGGCAGCAAAACATCAAACTTCTATGTAATAATGAGGGCAATAGAAATGGCAGAAGCCTGCAAGAGCAAAGTAATTATAGGAAGGGCCGTCCAGCGGTCTGCTCTTCTCCGTTTTCGCTCTGACAAACCTTTTGCAGCCAGGTGCAGAGCTGCAGGGGGGAGCCATGCCCGCCCCAGCCCCCCCACATTACCCTCCTTTCTACCCTGGACATGTAAGCTGAAGATGGATAATGCAGTCTTTCCCAACCCGGTCTCATCGGGGACCCCCCAGATGGTTCACGCTTTTGCTCCCTCACAGCTCCCTGCCAGACAGTCCACACTTCTGTTGAGAGGATGCAAAAACATGGACCGTTTGGGGGTTTCCATGGACTGGCTTGAGAAACACTGGGATAGATGGTTGTGACTCCAATCACGGGCTGCTGGATTAAGCAAACAGGGGATTTTTTTAGATGCCCCGCTTGGCTTGGTTTTGGCCACCTGCCGACCCTGATCTTGACTTAGCAGCAGGACTCTGACCTCCGTCACGACATCTCAGAGCAGCGGCATGGAATACAAACACACTTTTCACAGATCTGTTGTAATGATGAAAAAAGGTAAAGAAAGCCCTGGGAGGCAGATCAAAGTCAGGCCAAACAAAGTGATTTAAAGAAAAAACCTGCCAGCCTGAACCTCAGCCTGATCCTCAAGGCTGATTTACACATAACCCAAGAACGACTGAAAGATAAATAAAAGCCCTCTTTCAGTTCTTATGTCATGTTCTTTGTTTAATTTGTTCAGAAAGACCATAGCTGACCCAGACAGACAGGGAGGTTTTCCTGAGCCTGTCTTGCCGACGTTACCGCTGCTGTTCCTCACTTCCCGGATGTGCCCCCGGAAAGCTGCCAGCGTCTCCTGAGCTGATCCCTCATTTGGTCTCTGCAAAAAATATTTACGTGGAGCACCGGGATTTTGACTCTTCCAAAAACACCTACGCCAAAAAGACTTAAAAAATTAAACCCAATGAAGTATTTACATATGTTATATATTTTAGGGTCATGGGGAGGACAAACCAACTGCATTCAGAGCTTACCAACCCATTAATACACTATGAGTTTTATTCATTTTTCATACCTGTTCTCCCTAAGGCTGTTAGGATGGTTTACACCTAGGTACCTGCTCTTCTCCCACCCTTCGCTGAGAGTATGTGCCCAAATCACCTTCCTACTGGCACTGCTCACTTTCATTTATTATTATTTATCTATTTATTTATTGTCAGTCAACTGATACTATATTTGTACCAGCATTCCTGCTGCTGTATTGTTTATGGTTGGTTGTCTTCACATTGCATATATATATGAACCCTGGTGTCCAGCCCCCCTGTGTCACACCTTCCTGTATTTTGCACTTAACTTGCTGTCTGCATGACACACTGTGGTTTTGGATGAGCTTTAACTCATGTGGCTCTATCCATGCATATGGATGATATGACAAATAGAGCCTTGACTTGACTTTTAGCAGTATGTTGATCAGGAGAGTCGGTTGATTTTTAGCCCCGGTGGACTCCAAACTAACTTGCTAGCTCATTCTTGTAATGCTTCAAGGAATCATCGCTAACCATGGCTGACGTGGCTGTGGTGCCTTAACTGCAGGTCTCCCAGCTGCTTCCTGACGGTGGCCGCGATGGGGTGACAGAGGCGATGAACTGCTGCAACGCAGACCGACCATCAGCCTACAGCTACCCAGCCCCACATACCTCCCAGGTCACCACAGCGCCCTCTAGTGGAACCTCTGCAGCTGCCTCATTTTTTGCCAGGTCAGACAAAGAAACTTCTGTTCAGTTATTGAATAAATGTCCACTAGTTTGTGTTTTAAAGTAAGAATCTGAATTATTCCATCTGGGAGCATTAACTGCCTATGTCAGTTATTGACATGAATAGTTGAATAACTGTCCTTCATAGAGTAAAGCGATCATTTGATGGATGTGTAATTGCCGTGACAAGTCTGCTGAATACTGATAAACCTTGATGTGCCAATATAGTGATTCTGTGCAACTACACAGTATTTACACCACTTTCCTGGGGTACCAAGTGTCAGACTGCTCAGGCAGTGAGGCAGCCCACATAAAGGTGGTCGAGGGGCTGAGTTTCCTTCACTTTTGAGCACAGTAGTGAAACAGTGGATATGTCATCACTTTGGAGATACATGCTAATCAATTAACTAATTAAATATTAAATAAATAAATAAATAAAGATATTGTGAAATTCAGAATAATCAGTAATAATATGGCGTTACGTTTAAGCGATGTTCAAGTTTATTGAACAGATAGTCATTTTGTTGTCTATAAGATATTTTAAGGTCTTTGTTGTCTTAAAGAATTTTTATAGTCTTATTTACAGTTTTAACGGTTATTGTTTATGGCAGTGTTCCTCTTTGTATGGGACGCTAAGGTTCTAAGGTCACAGTGTGCATGGAGCAGGTGTCTGGGTCACACTGAAGGGCCCCTAAGGACCTGTCACAGGTCAGAGCTGTTTATTACCCCCTATCCTAACCGTGACCTCAGAAGCTCTCACGCTGATCCGGTTACTGCGGCGTAGTACTACACGCAGCCAAAAGGCGAAAAATCAGACGGCCATGAATCATAGGGCTTTACCTGTTATTCATGGAGAAGGAAACGACTGACAAAGCAGTAGATAAAGAATGACAGCTGACCTAAGAAGGATCTAATGGAAAACTCCAATGTGGCTGGTCAGCAAAAATACTCATAAACATACTGAAAATAATTGATGTCGGCTTATATACAATTTACCAGTATGATTTTTAGTGTTTAGAGTTCTATATGCATGGTGATATATTATGCATCCTCTATACATTGGAAAATCGGTGATTATCTCAAGATGAACAATGAAGTTCAAGGATTAACTTAGTTCTGGGTTAGTTTCACATATATAGCTGGGAACATTAAATTGGAGTTGAAGCTGCAGAATGTGCTCTGTTCTTGGGTTTTATTTTGATAAGACATTCAAGCACTGCCTATCGCCGATTCAGCACTGATTCACTTTATTCATTTTTAAAATAGTCACTTTCTTTGCTTGTCCCTCAGCAAAATGGAAAATTTCTGTGCAGATTCCTTATGTGATGAAAAAAGCTGCCTTACTTTAAAAAGAGAGAGGATAAATTCTCCTATGACTGTATTTTATTCCCCTGTAAAAAGGAGACATGAACCACCTTGACAAAGATGAATGCAGTTGTGGTCCCTTGTGGAAAGACTGATGTACCTGGATGTTGATGACAGAGTAAAGTTGTTTCCTCTCATTTGTCATGTGAGAATATGACAATTCCGCTTGAGTTTGAGGATGTCCTTAATAGGATACCAGCTGGACTATTTCAGTTTATAGGTCATGATCATGTATTTGTCTCTATCAAATGGTTAAAGAATGTGCAGCCAAAGGCAGATTCTCCCATTTTATACTTTGAAATTGTTGTGTATTGCATCAGCCAAACCATATATTTGGGGGTTTCTGGTTCAGATGGAGTTTTTGGGCCCAGCAGCCTTTCTTGTTGCTGATTGGGAGATTTGCTCACACAATGGCTGATTTAAAATGGGCAGTTTACTGTATCTCAGCTTCAGTGTCCAAATTGTCTTTGCAAAAGAAAAATACTGATTATGTTGTGATACACGCTTGGGCATGAAGCCGGGAAGCAGCATAGGAACTGGGAAGTCGGGTAAATGAGGACTTTAATTAGGAAACAACAAGGAACATGATAAACCACCAAAGGACGGACGTTACAACATTAATGACCGGACTGGGGAAACATACTTGAATGCAGACTTAAATACAGAGGATTAATGACAGCAACAAGAAACAGCTGATCACACGGGGATTCCACACGAGGTAACGAGGGGGTGTGGCACACAGGAGGATCGGACGAGCAAGGCATGACAGATTAGCAAGCGTGGTCACAAAGATTTAAAGACATTTATATGACAGAGTATCAATCCATTTCACCAATAAAGAATTCCAGACATACAGAAATAGTATTTTAAAAATTCTAAATGATTAAAAACATGACTAGAGATGCATTAGAAATAGTCCAATTTTTATATGTGAATTTCACGCCCCTTTTACTGCATTAAATTTGCATATTGTTGTCAACATGATATTAGGTTATTGTGTTACACAGACTAAACCTGCTTGTTTTTAAACCATGGGATATTTTGGATGGGGGTGTTTATGTAGGCTCCCTATAATCATTCTTCATTCCGTTTTCAACCTGCCACAATAATTAGCAGCCCATTAGGGACCATAATAGCCTGATTAAGGTAGAGATGGAATTAAATCATTTGGGGGGGGGGGGCAAGGTGGCGCCCCCTCAGACGATGGTGCCCTGGGAGGCTGCCTATGTCACCTATAGTAATGATCGGCCATGTGTGGTTGAATGTACAATAGCATACCAGCTGAAGCTTTAACATACTGTGAACTAATCACTTTAGTCATATACTATAGTTATTTATGCTGAGTGAATGCATATATCATTAATTTACAGAAATGTTTATCCAAATACCATAAGGCAGCATATGAGATATGTGCAGAATTTCCCCCCAAGTAGATGTAGACATGTATTCTTGAGGACCATTCAACAAGTGTCCATCAGCTGGAGTTGAAGCACATTGTATAGATTTACGGCCGCCACCTTTTCCTGCACTCTGCCTCACTCCGAGGTGTAAAGCAGTAAATTCCCCAAGAGGGGTGTTGAGACAGGGACACGTCTCGTGAGCCGAAAGGTGATGCGCCTGCTTCCTCTGCCCACCCGCTCACACACCTGGTCCGCATTCCTGACTAGGTGCCTCCTCGGACACTCACTTGCTCAGACATCTCCTGGGGAGATTTATGAGGCCAGCAATTTGCTTTCTGAATCCCCCCCCCCATTTATGAGGGTGTTGTCCAGATTTTATCATCTGCTCAGCTCAAGGTGAAGCCTCCCATGTTCTCTCACATCTCCATTCCTCGACTGAGCTGCTCTTTCTCTAGTGTTCCCTCTTTATTCCCGAGTGTTCCCTCCTTATTCCCTATAGCATTCCCTACTATTCCCACCTTATTCCCTATAGTGTTTCCTAGTGTTCCTTCCTTATTCCCTATAGTGTTCACTCCTTATTCCCTACAGCAATCCCTAGTATTCCCGCCTTATTCCCTATAGTATTCCCTAATGTTCCTTCCTTATTCCCTATAGTGTTCCCTCTTTATTCCCTACAGTGTTCCATAATGTTCCCTCCTTATTCCCTATAGCATTTCCTAGTATTCCCGCCTTATTCCCTATGGTGTTCCCTCCTTTTTTCCTATTTGATGCTTTCTCTGGATTAATTAAGCAGACCCTTGTAAGGCGGGCGCTGAACTTAACCGTGACATGTAATCAAATAGAAACTATAAAACGCTAACATTTTATTCAAGTACATATGTGTGTATATCTGCTGGTCTATGGCTGTTGCCTCCTGCCCATAACTTGGCTTCCAACTTGTTAGCAAGATGGATGCCAGAGTCTAGCCTACTGCTGTGGAACTAAGTGGTCTACATAAGAGCAGCTTTGTCTCTAAGCCTGTTGCCAATTAGGCCGTAGAAATATTGCCTGAATCTCGTTCTCTCTTTTTTTTTAAATATGCCTGTCAGACTTTAATTATAATTCCTGTTCGATTCACATCAGTCATTTAGATAACTATTATGAACATTAATACTTATTAAATTTTGAATTTTACTTTAGCACAACATGTCAGTTTAACTAAAATTACTTTATAAGATAGTGTAAACAATTGGCTTTCTGCTTCCTGTCACTTCTAAAACACATTCTAATATTCATGGCTGTCACTCCGTGAGACAGAGATATCACATGCCTTTGGAGATTTGCAGTTTTTTTTTCAGCCTGGCTTTGTATCATATATTTCCTGCTCACTTTCCCCCTAATTGCACGGATTTGACTTAAACCCATATTTTCAGGCGACATCGATTCTGCAAACACTGAGCTTTTGAGCTGCATCTTGATGCGGCGGGCAACAGGCGGCCTGGGTAAATGATGTTATTTGTTACGCTTATGTGAATGAAGAAATGAAATACTGCAGAAATATTACCCGTGAGCTACTATACATTATTTATAAGATAATTATAGAGAAATTATTGATGTGTAATGTTTTTCATATTGGTACGTATTGGTTAATAAGTAAGTGTTGGACAAAATTCATGAAATGTTAATGTTTAATGCCCTAGAAAATGATATAATTGTGGTTTAGTCAGCCTGGAGCTGCTGGAGGTGTCAGTTCCTGGGCTCTGCTCAGCAATGTGTGGCCTGTAATGAGCTGATCCCCCCGGTCACTCATACTGATATCAGCCAGGAGCCTGCAGGGCCTTTAAAGGGTCACAGACACATCTCTGCACGACCCTCTCCAGTCGCCACCCCATCAGCGCCCCCCACTCCTCCCTGACAGCCTGCCCTGGATCGTATGCCCTATTACACCCCCCCCGAGCATTACTGCCACTCAGCGGCTGAATGGGCACAAACAGGACCGTGTGTGAGAATCTGGGGGGAGTGGGGGGGGGGGGTCTTTCACCACCGATGTGCGAAAAGCATAGGAGCGGAAGGGACCCAGGGCACTAAGAGGGGCAGGACCCCGCAGGTGGAGAGAGACGCTCCCTGTTTTCCGTGTTTTTATCACATGTCTGGGCGTCCGCAGCCTCTGGCTCCAGCGTAAGGTACAGTACTCTCTGAATAGTTCACACACTGGGCTGGCTCACCTTTTATCTGCCGCAGGGAACGTTCTCCCCCTTTTTCAGGTGTGGGGAGGATGGAGGGAATGCCCCTGTATGTTTGTGTGTGTGTGGGGGGGTTATGACTATAATGACATGGATGGATTTGGGCACCCAGGCAGGAACTGCAGTCATGTAGCTTATTAGCTGAGCCTCAGTCGCCGCACCCTGCATGTTATATCAGCTATTATAAGCCCGTCTGGATTTCCTTTATCACTAACGCGAAATCCAATCTGCGAAACCGCCCCCCCCTCCCCCCAACTACATCTGTGCTCCCACAATCCTTCCCTTTTCTTCCACTCCACAAAAATAGCACTGCAGCTATACCCTCCTCCCTCCCGACCGCGAGCACGCATGAAACACCCCGCTATGGGATCAGCGGTGTGACCCAGGGTGCATGTTTCCGGGGAGGCCTTCATTAGCTGTGTCCATGCTTGGAATATCACAGATGCAAAAAAAGAGTGAGACTGATTTACTCCACAAATATTTCCCCCAGGGTGCGGATGGGGTGGATGGCGGGGGGGCACAGGAGGGAGGGGGCCAGCTGCCAGCTGCACCACTGGAATTTCACCGGGCCCAGGAAAAGAGTGCGGGCAACAGCTGGGGCAGCCTTTGAGGAGGCGATTCTACCCTGTAATCTATCACCGGCTCCAGGAGACAGCCTAACGTGACGCTGCACTGTGCTTTACTCACACCGGCGGCAGGGGGCGGAGCCCGGGAGTGAGCTCCGAGGCCGCGGTGAGCTTAATCACGCACGCAGCGGGAGGCGCCATTGCCCAGTCTCGCTCGCATCACTGCAGAGAGCAAATGACTTCAAAAGCTCCCATATGAGCCGCGTGTGACACTATACCCGTCGGCTCCGGTGCCTTTGGGTATAACGCGGGGGTGGTTTCTCATGGGTTTGAGGGCGGGGCTTGAGTAGGTGGGCTCCGGATAGTGCATTTCCACTGCATTTAGCGCATGTGAGATATGCGGTGACACTAAATGGCTCTGGAGCAAGACGTCTAACTATCATCAGCCCCCTTTGAGTTAATCTGCCATCCACTGTCGTGGAAAACATAAGTTTGGGCTGGAATCGACTGCACTGACGTGGTCTGGGTGGCACTGTTGCCCTTAGGTCCCAGGGTGGCAGCTCTAATCCTCTAATCCTGCTGGAGAAGCATGCAAGTCCTCCCTCCTGCTCTCCAAAAACATGCAGTGAGGTGAAATGGTAGCCCTACCTTGCCCATGGTGAGGCACTGGCTTCCAGTGCAGACTCTTCCCTGGCCTCTTGCCCTACACTTCTGGCTTGCTATGACCCTTTGCTGGATGAGAAGTCAGGCAAAATGAAAAGACTCAACTGGAGAAAAAAACATTGATCAAAAACACACAATATCTTTGCTTTAGACCTGAGTACCAGATATAAACTGCATGCACTCATCCATCTAATTGCTTGTCCAGATAAGGTCATGGAAATTCAAAGCCAGTCCTACTTAGGATATAAAACTGGCAATATTCCAGACATGCAGCAATACATCTTAGAATAATGTGTGACCACTTTTTCTCCATTGCGATTCCAAGCAAATAACATAGGAAAAATCTTTTTGATTTGTACAATTAATTACCACCAGGTTTCTAAAGGTTGGGCTGGGGAAATGAATCAATGCACCCTACCATCCAGTTGTCCCAAGATTTGCTGAACAGGAATTGAGACAAAAGTGTGTGTTTATGGTGGGTTAAACAGTCGCAGAGATTGGCTTACTCTCTAATACCAAGGGGTGGCACTCTAAATTAAAAGCAATTAGCGTATGAGCTTATTTGGCAAGTGCACAGAAAGTGTGATTCGGGCAATGAGAGCAGCAATCAATGATTCCCTAAATATAACTACTGTCCCTACATGGCCTGTCACTCAGACGCATTACAAAGAACAAATGCTGCAGTGTGATTTCCTTGCATGAAGTTTATGCGATGCTGTCAGAGTTAATGCACGTAGTCTCCCTGCAAAAGTGAAAAAGAAGCTGAAGCACTTCTAAGCTTCAGTCAACATGAATGGTAATGCAATGAGACGGATCTAGGTATACCTACATCCTAAAAAGGAGTTCAGTAATGTCGATTCTGGCAGGGTGACAGAGTGTGAACAGTGGTGCATTTATGAATGTTCAGTGCGAGTGCGGAGGGTCAGTCTTGTCATAAGTCTCGGTGTGGGAAAGCCGTGAGCCTTGTCATTAGTGCATTCCTGCTGTTTGGCACCACTTAACAGTGTTCCAGTACAAGAGCTGCACTGTAAAACATCACAGAGCGTGCATGGAAAGAAACAGACTATGCCTTGACGAATCACGCCTGGCTTTTCCTGTGAGACAATCGACACGCTCCACTTCCAAGGGGCAGAACTGCTGATCTTTTGCTGTCCCCCCGGCAAATGTGCCGCAGCACAGATTCCGTCTCTGCAGATCATGAAAGGGCTGCTGTTGTGACTTTGCCTTTCCTTCAGACGACTTCCTTCATACACTCAATACAAGTTTCTGTAGGAAATTAAACAAGCATTTTGTGTTTCGTTTCTTGGCAGGTTGGAGCACAATCTAAACTTAACAGTCTCGCAGAAACCCCCTTGATTATTTTACTTTTATTCTCATAGCACTCGAGGTCATAAATATTCAGAGTAGAGAACAAGATTTAGATTGGATGTGATATGATGTTGTGGTAATGTCAGAGAGAGCGATATTGTTTAGAAAATCGTTGGTTATGCAGCAGAATAGTGAATGGTGGGTGGCACTGGGACCTGGGTTCGAGTTGCTGTCATGTGTCGCATTCATGCTCTCCCTCTGTTGTTGTGGGGTCTCTTCAGTTTCCCCCCACAGTCCAAAACACATATTAAGGCGAGGTGGAGTTACCAAATTGTCCTTGTGATGGGTTGGTGCCCCATCCTGGGTTGTTCCTTGCCTGGTACCAGTAGGCTCTGGACCCCTGCATATGACAAGTAGGTATAGAAAATGGATGATCGATAAATTGGCAAGTATATCACTTTATACTTTTTT
>JAABNY020000038.1:9744783-9759974 GCA_015164015.2 Brevimyrus niger
TCCAGCACACTGACTGGCGGTCTGCTCCACTGTCTCGCAGTCTGTCCAGCACACTGACTGGCGGTCTGCTCCACTGTTTCACAGTCTGTTTGGCACACAGACCGGTGGTCTGCTCAACTGTCTCACAGTATGTCTGACACAAAAAGATTGGGGGTCTGCTCCACTGTGTCACAGTCTGTCTCACACACCCACTGGTGGTCTGCTCCGCTGTGTCACAGTCTGTCTCACACACCCACTGGTGGTCTGCTCCGCTGTGTTACAGTCTGCCTGGGACACGCATAGTACTAATAGTACTAAGCCACTTAGGCCCTGTTCAGACCTGGTATAACATTCTGGGTCCTGGGTGATCTGATCTCAAGCGGACAGCACTAAATACGTCCATTCACACCCGGCCTTAAGATTAATCTCCGTTTGCGTCTCGACTGATCACTCGTGATCGGATCTCACCTAATAAGGGTATTTTGTTTCTTGCTAATATCTTCTACGTATAATCTTTAAATTGTATTTCGTAATATCGTTGTAATATTCATTCGACAGTGATTATTATAAAATATTATTTCACATAGCGCAAATGTGATTTCTCAAAAAATTCCAAATATTTTTCAATGAAGATGAAAATCGAAGAGGTTCTGATATGCTGAATCATGTCTGACTGAGCAAGTAAAGTAAAAGAAATGAGGTAGTCAGGGCTGGGATTGGACTGAATTTCTGACGGGGGGTTCAAGCACCGGGACAACTCGATATAAAACTATATAAATAATTACACTGTTATTATTATGTTTTTTATTAATGTATCCATTATCTAGGCTATTGAACACATTCTTACCGCTAACACTTTAATTTTGCGTTCATGTAATTTTTACCAGCACGTTTCACGAATATTAAGAAAGCATGGAGCAGCTTTGACATAAAAAAGAAAGCTTCATCAAAGTTCGCATTAAATATAATCTCTGCAAATTTCAAAACATCTTTAATAGAACACTTCTTACACTATTTATTTTTCCCGAATTTGCACAGAACATTAATGATGCGCACTTCTGACAGCGTTTCTGTTTGAATGGGTCGGCAATCCAAATCACACGCATTTTTTTGTGTTGTAGGGGAAAAGCTGCGTTGTTGTTCGCAATGCAGTTCAGTAAGCAATTGCCCACTCATAAATACTATGTCCGAAACCATTTGCATGTTTAATGAATACGCACGTACTTCCGCTTACACGCGGTCGTCAACTCAATAGGCGGTCCTTCAATGCAGCCCAGGACACATTAGTGTTGACACTGCTATAAGAATGTGTCCATATGCATCCCAAACCACCTCCGTTTGTGGTTTGAGCGATTGGATCTTGATGCGTTTTCAATGCGGTTTGGGTGCGTTCACACCTGTGCTGTTCACGTGTGATCGGATCACCCAGAATGCATGTCAATATCAGGTGTGAACAGGACTTTAGAGAGTGAGGCTGAGTTTGGATACACTGATGGACTCAAGAGGGCCCAGGTATGCTTGAAAATAACTACTGTATAACTAATTGAGCATCTTATTTAATCCTGTTTCTTCTGTTATTTCCAGCAAGAATCATCCTTGTTAATAAGTCTGTCCTAGCAGAGGTTATATTTCGGAATCCTCCAGAGGGGAGTAAGAAAAATATTCCCCTTAAGATGGCTTGCGTTCGGAGACTTTCATACCACAAAAGGTTAAATTATGCATGTGGTAGCAGTTTCTTCAAATTTGCATCCTCCTGGATATCTCATTAGCCTATGTCAGCAGCTCAAGCTGATTTTGATCATGCATTTCAGATCTGAGTAGTAACTATAAACATACATATTAAAAAAAAACCACCTAAACATCTTATTTCAACCCTCTGAACACTAATCACCTACAGCCGGAATCTGCAGATTGCCTCCAGCGGATGTGACTAATTTTTGTTATCGTAAAAAGACCACCAGGCTGTGGTCTGGTTGCCCACTTGCACCAGGCCTGCACAACTGGGAGGCCTCATGTAGCTTCATGTTCTTTTAATTAAAGAAAAAAAAAAAAGTAGCATTGTGTGCATGTAGAGCAGCGTGTTTCAGCACAGAGCATATGACACCCTGACCTGAGAATAGCTGACACCAAATCACTCTGCTTCTATATCTCTCAGTTAATGTAAAATATAAGGCAGGCGCGGGCAATCTTACCCGGAAAAGGCCGCTGTGTATGCAGGTTTCCACTGCAGCTCCCTAGTTCAGGGGTGTCAAACTCCATTCCTGGGGGGGCGGAGACCTGTGTACTGTAGCTTAGCTCTTTCCCTGTTCCCACACAAATGATTCAGCTTACGTGCTGGGTGGTAATTAGCACAAGTTGTTGAATCAGGTGTGTTAAATGAGGGAAAACCCACAAATGTGCAGGGCTCTGGCCCTTCAGGACCGGAGTTTGATACCCCTGCCCTAGTTTACTAATTAGAGGACTGATTGGCTGAAGAGTCCTCACACCTGGGTTTGAAGAGCTGACCTAAAGGTTACCCCTAAAACCTGCATACAAACTGGCCCTTTGCGGATAAGATTGCCCTCCCCTGATGTATGGAATGTTTTGTATTTCATGGTTTTATTTATTTATTTATTACTTTTTCACTGAAAAGCCTTTATTTTCCATGTAGGGAAAGGACTTTATGTGCCATACTGAGGGTCTATTTCTGTTCTGTCAGGGGTCTTTCATCTTAAAGCCTTTCTACCATTGCCAGCTTCATCTCAAGCTGTTATTCTGTGCTATTCTGGCATCTGTTAGCGGTTGCCAGTTAGCACGGACTTGATGGATAGTTAATAGAAAATACCCAAGTCAGTCTTCCAGCTGACACCAGTCTCCTGTTCACATACACCATGCCAGGGGACTAGTTTACACGCAGTACATGTTTAGAGGTGCTTTGGTGCTGTCTGAGACATGCTTCCAAGCAAAATGTCACAGATGGCAGTGATGCTGTCTGCTCTGGAGGTTCAGTCTTTTCTGGTGCAGTGAGGCTGGTCACCATGTCAAAATCAGGAGGGAAATTGACTTAATTCTGCTTGTGAGTGTGAGATTCAGGAAGCAGAGAGCATGCTGGGAATTAACCACCAGAATGAGCGTGGTTTTGCCGCTCGTATAACCAATTGGTTTCACTGTTGGTTCGAGTACCTTTCTAACTGCTTTGCGCACGATGCATTTTGTGCCACATTTATATGAACTGTTTTAACTCAATATTAATCCAGGAGCCCTTTTCCAAATTGTTTCTCTATTACTTTAATGAACTCTCTTTATTCTATTCTGTTTTTCCTCCTAATTTTCCTCCTTTTCCACCCCCTTTTTAGTGTCGGGGGGCCGGAGTAGGCTGCACTTGATCGACCTGGGCAGCTGTGCTAAGATTCCCAGCAAGACCCGTGACGGACCTGCCGGACCCTGCCTCTCCCTTACAGCCCTGGGCAATGTCATCCTGGCCCTGGTCAACGGCAGCAAACACATCCCTTACAAGTGCGTAGGCCATTCTGCATGTCTGTGAGTGTGTGCATCAATACAATGTCTGTACACTGTCAACGCTCCCAGGGTGCTTAATATAAAATAAAATCTCACATGGAATTTGAGGTTTAACGTTAGCAGTTTCATAATTAGAACTAATGTTTATGAAGTAAATTTCAAGAAGCAATTTCGCAATTTAGGGAGTTCCAGAATTGAGTGATTTTCAGATCTTCAGATAGAGATATATTTAGGTCATGACTGATGTACCTAAAACAATATTTATTCCTAAATTTAAGCGCAGAAAATGCTTCATTTATATAAGAAAATATGTCAGGGTTGGTGCTGTCCCCTCCCCGCTTGGCCAGCAGGGGTCGCTGGCCATCCTGTCCTCCTCCTTGTCTCTTGCTCTTTAGCCCCAGTGTGCCTAGTGTGTTTCCCTGTTCCACAGACCGCTGCATAGCTCTGTGGGTTGAGTGTGCAGCTCAGAGACTGTTACCCCTCTGATAATATGTTTCAGGCTCACTATCTGTTATTTTGTGTTTATTGCTTTTTTATTTACCTATCTCAGGTTTGTCATGCTCGTGTTCTGTTCTCTTCTAGTCCTGTTTGTATTTCTGTGTCTCTTAAGTGCAGTCTTCCCAGTTTGTATTTTCTAGGTTCAGTGTTTAATTGTTCCATCTGTCACTTGCTGTCCTGCGCCCTCTGTGATTGGTTGATTGCCTGATGTTCCACACATTGCCCCCCTCGTTGGCCTAGATGCATATCATATTTAAGTGCCCCTGCTCAGTTCTTTAGTCTATCATTGTGGGCTAATTTCCTGCATGACAGCTGTGTTCAAGGTACTGTGTGTGATGAGATATGTTTGGTGCTTAATCCTACTTCTTGTGTTTCTGTTTCCTGGTGTTTATTTTTTGGTTTCTTTAGTTGGTCCTTTTTTCCCAGCTTTTGGCCTCTTGTGGTCCTGTTATTTTTGTGACTTCTTTTCTTTTTTTGTTCTGTGTGGTTTAATAAATCATTGTTTGTCTCGGAGCCACATATGGATCGTCACCTTTTTCCTGCCTGTGCTGCGACAAAATATCAATTTATTCAAGGTGCTTCCCGAATTCCAGCAGGTGCACATATGATGGGCATCTCTTTAGGGAAGGTGTGAATCTGACTTGAGTTTAGCTTCTACCTCCTGCACAGTCAGGCCGTTGTAATGATACCGTGGCTGACGGGCGAGCCGAGTGAACGAGAGCACAGGGGCGGCTGCTCCTTCATATCTGTGGCTTCGCTCTGGAGCCAACCTGTACTATAGGCGTGGTGGAGACAAGGTAACTCTGCTTCTCCTGGCACCATGGGAGCCTCCACTCTGGGGATATCGCAGCAGGAAGGGCTTCATGACATGCTGGAACCACCCCACGTCTGGGCACCCGGAGCTCGCACCGCAGAGCTGCTATTTAATTTCGGTGTTGCCAAGTAGAGCCCCGGTTTAAGGTGGAACGGCAAGCATGGCGACATTGTGCAGATATGCAGCTATGACTGATGTGACTTCATGGTGAATGTCATTGACCTCATATTTAATCCACTTTAAGCGAAATACCGACCATTCCACTTCCTTGTTCTTTTGTTATCCCCCTATAACGAGACACTTAAAAGGATCAAATTTTGTATGATCGAGGAGCAGAAAAAATCGTTTTGACCTAGAACAATAAGCGGCGTGCTTCTGTGGAGCATGCAGTGGATTAAATGCCCTCCCCCCATCCCAGGTGATACACCCCAGTGATGCTGTATCACCCCAAAACATAGGTAACTCGCATAAAAGTATTAAAAGGAATAAGTCAAAAAAGTATTTTCATTGTGTTACACAATGACAATCAAGTGATTGAATTTTGAATTAAAACAATTTGCCTTATTTAAAATTAAAAAATTTAATTACTGCCACTACACCTTTATGCCCCTGAAGTAGCTTAATTTATCTTAAGTCCCCATGTCTTAATTATGCTTAACTGGTATCAGTCACCAGAAGCTGTTAATATAGGAAGTGGTTTGAAAGTACACAAGGCTGGTGTAATGGATGCCATGTTGCTATGGCAGTTATTTGTTCCAATTAGTACGTGCCCACTCATTGCTTAAGATGTCAAGACCAGTTAACACCAAGTATTAATTAACTCTGTTAGCACATGTCATTTACCTCATGGATACGTGTACGTCAGGCATAATGCATCAAACTGGCCTGTCTGTGTACAACAATCTATTCATTATGAAGATTTTAAATTACATATCCAGTTGCATATATGAAATATCCAGGTATTAGGTAGTTTTAAAGAATTATACACAGTAATGATCATTATCGTAACCTTTTTAAAATAGAGGTTTCATAAATGACATACGACTTGTGAATTATTGCCATCTTCATTATAATGAAATTTTAATTACATCCATTTAAATACTGGAGGATTTTTGGTAGTAACAATTAAGGTTAAGTACCTTGTTCTATGGTATGCCTTTCCTCAGATATTAGCTGATAATCAGGATGTAATTGCTACTGTAGCTGCAGTCCTACAGATCTTCTGTCAGGAAACGAATTCCATTAAGCGCAGTGACAGTGTAGGCTATGTTGAAACAGCATTATATCCCCATCTCATTAGTGGCCATGGGGATTGCTGAATGGCTTCTCCCAGAAAGTAAATACATTAATTATGGCTGACAGCGTGTTTTTAGACTAGGGAAGCATGAGCCAACTTACCACCTCTTAGGTCTACAAACATTTTCCAGAGTTATCATCTGTAATAGCTGTTGTTAGAGGAGTAACACATCATCAAGGAATTTTGAGAATGCATCATACCAGTTCCATTCATTTTGGATCTGCTTGAAGTAAATTTTAAGGCTTAAAATAGAAAACATTGTAAACCTAGGACATACCAAAGTAAGTAAGAAATAATTTATCAAGGAAACATCATTAAAGAGACATATGCTCACCCACCCCACACACAAATATACAGACACGCATACAAATCAGCCTAAAGTGCATCTCTGGGTCTGTGTGCTGAAACTGCTTTGCATTTATCAGGAGCTAATAGCATGAAGCAGTGTAATTATATCAGAGTACAATTGGATTGCATGAACATTGTAGGACTGAGTTCTGCCCACTATAGGAGTTCCTGTATGTGTGTCGCAGGGATAGTAAGCTGACCATGCTGCTAAGGGAATCCCTGGGCAACATTAATTGCCGCACCACCATGATCGCCCACATCTCCAGCTCGCCCAGCAACTTCTCCGAGACGCTCTCCACAATCCAGATAGCTTCAAGAGTGCTCAGAATGAAGAAGAAGAAGACTAAAGTATGTGCCTGATATAGTCTGGTTCAGATGTGTCCTTTGTTCACTTACCACAACTAAATCTATATATACTCAAAGGTAATTTTACATGTTACAGGACATATCTTTGACTTTGGCTTGTCTTTCCATATTCACATCAGCAATACACTTCTAGCTCGTCTGGTGGGGAGAGCTCCTGTGAGGAGGGGCGGATGCGTCGGCCAACCCAACTGAGAACCCTACATTCTCGCAATGTGGTGGACTCCGACTTGCCTCTGCTACAGCTCTCCAGTGACCCAGATGACTACTCCAGCAGTGAGCAGTCATGTGACACAGTCATCTATGTGGGGCCTAATGGTTCCGCTCTGTCAGACAAAGAGCTGACGGACAATGAGGGCCCTCCAGAATTTGTACCCATCATACCCTCGCTACACAAGCACAAGGCAGAGAGAGTGAGACCATCACCTCAGCTGACACTGGATCCACAGGTGATTCAACAGCCTCAGCAGCAGCCCCTGGGCGACGATTCGCAACTGGGCAAGCGTGAGCAGGACTGCCTGAAGTGCAACACATTTGCTGAGCTGCAGGAAAGGCTAGAGTGCATCGATGGCAGCGAAGAGGTCAGCAGCTTCCCATTTGAGGAGGCTCCACCTACCAATGTGGCCAAAGTCGACTTCTCCAATAGCACGGTCAAAAACAACATGGAGACACGCCTAGGCAAGATGGCCTCATATGAGCAGCAGCTGGAGGAGACTCCAGAGGCGACAGTAGAGGCAGTGATCACACAGTCTACAACCTGCAGACTCTCTCAGGCAGCAGCTGACAGCTGCGAACTGTCACCTAATAGATGTGTGACGGGAAGCAGCAGCAATGAGTTTGACAAAAAAGGTTCCGCTCTCCATGACAGTGTGGAGTCCATGAGTGCCACCAGCCATAGTGAGATCAAACCCCGGTCTGTAGGCTCCCCAAGGCTAGGCATTGCTAGCTTGACTAAAACGTCTGAGTACAGGCCGGCATCTTCACCGTCTCAGCGTTGCAAGGTATACACCCAAAAAGGGATCTTTCCTTGTACTCCGTTGTCATCATCACAGAGTTTGAGTGGGGAAACTGAAAGGTCTTCTACTGAGTCTTTGTTTCAGCTTGAGACTAGAACTTCCCCTGTTGGTATGAGTTCTCAAATCCTAAAAAGAAACTCCTCCTCAATTAGCTTGGACTCAAGTGACATTTTGAGTGAAGTTCTGGTTCAGCCTTCATTGGAGAACAGGAGAGAGCTAAGAAGCAACACTACCTTGACTGTACAGCAGCCACTGGAGCTAAACGGGGAGGATGAGCTGGTATTCAGCCTGGTGAAAGAGCTCAACACCAACGCCATGACAGAGGATGGCAGGCCCACCAGCATCATAAGCTTCAACAGCGACTGTTCAGTTCAGGCACTGGCTTCTGGATCCAGGCCCGTCAGCATCATTAGCAGCATCAGTGAAGATCTGGATCACATCACTGTCACTTCCTCCATGACCACAACTTCAGCAATAACCAAACTCATTCCTTTCTCCGCGGAAGAAGACTCCTCCAGTAAGTACTCCATCAGCTCATGGCTCCAGAATGTGAGCATCAGCAGTCATGAAGATCGGGCTTTTAGTAGCGTCATCGTTCAGTCATGTTGTAGCCAAAGAGAAGCTCTGGCCGAACCCCTTAAACCTGAACTTTCAGAGGTTGCCCTCAGTGATGGCCACATTCTAATAAGGGAAGGGGTCACCTTGGGAACTGATGGTTGCACTACAGCTTCAAAAGTTAATGAAAAGTGTCCAGTAAGTGAAGACATTCCTCCCATAGGAAAAGACATGGGCGGCATTTCTAATTCGCAAAATCTTGGGAACACAAAAAACATAGGACCCATCCAAATGAATATCTCTGATAGCCCTCCTGACGCAGCTGAACCAGCGGTAATGCGGGACTCTGCTGAACCGTTACCTTCCGTTAAAATGTCACAAATAAAAGATGTGAAAATGCCTCCTGTTCCAATTTCCAGTGGAATGAAATTTGAAGACCCCTGGATGAAAAGAGACACGGAGAACATAAAGCTTAAGGAAGATACTTGTGCGCTTAAACCAGAGAAGAAGGGTGCTTGTTCTGGAATAAATCTGAGCCAAAATGGAAGGTTTGGGTTAATCCCCGGGGAAGCGGCTTACTCTCCTGCTCTGAAAAGAGTGGTGGACGGTAGTAATATGGTCATGAATGCAGCAGAAATCCTGCCACCTGTGCATACAGCTCATATGTTTAGGGCGTCCAGCCTTCCAAGAGGCTGGTGTCGTGCCAACAGACAGGATAATAATGAGGACCCTTCAAATTCTTACTTGTATGGCGAATATAACAATTTAGGTATAACAACCTCTACACCATGTAGTCCAAAGGCTACTCTAGAAAAAAGGGGGCCATCAGCAAAGCCGGGAGTCTTTGCTCAGGTAAAAGGAATCCCACCATTGCCACCAGTGAGGAAGTCCAGCCTGGATCAGAAAAACCGAGCCAGCTTCCAGTGTGTCACTAGCAACACCTCAACATCAAACTTGACACAGTCTTTCCTACGTTGCACGACTGATGATTCTGGAAACTGTGTGAAAAGCAAAGGTTCCGGTGGTGAGAGCAGCAGACTTTTTAGCGCGAAGCTTGAGCAGTTGGCTAACAGGACTAACTCTCTGGGAAGGTCTAATGCAGGGCAGTGTGACTGCCGCTCCTTGGAGAGAGCGGATAGTTTGACTTCGGTTGGCTCGAGAAGCAGCACGGGGAAGGAAGGCAGTATACCAAGGCTGAGCCGAAGCCTTCGGCGGAGTTCTGTGTCCTCAACAAATAACGGGCACAGTAATGGGAATAGTAATACGCTACTGTCACCCAAGGCTAGCCCATCCAAGATCTCTGCAGTCAGCAAACTCCTAATGGTCAGCCCCAAGGCCCGAAGCCTGTCCGCATCCAGCACTCGGACCCTGAGTTTCTCAACTAAGTCTCTCCCACAATCTGTCAACAGGAGCTCCAGTTTACCTCCAAATGGAAAGAACCAGAATCAGGGCTCCTGGTCAACTCAGTCTTTGAGTCGAAGTCGGGGATCAGGATTGGCCTCTAAGCTCCCCCTGAGGGCAGTGAATGGGCGGATCTCCGAACTCCTCCAGGGCAGCATAGGCTCCAGAGCTCGGGGACCATTAGATGTTGAGGCGCGGGCCGGTCTCCCAGGAGAGGAGAAGCAGGTAGCCAGTGCTCTGCCGTCCCCATACAGCAAGATCACAGCTCCGCGCAAGCCCCATCGCTGCAGCAGTGGCCATGCCAGTGACAACAGCAGCATCTTAAGTGGAGAGTTACCTCCAGCCATGGGGAAGACCGCCCTGTTCTATCACAGCGGAGGCAGCAGCGGCTATGAGAGCATGATGCGCGACAGCGAGGCCACGGGCAGTACATCCTCAGCCCAAGATTCAATGAGCGATAACAGTAGCTCTGTGAGTGGACGGAGGAGTGCCAAAAACCAAAAGAAAAGGAACAATACAGGTAAATTTAATTTACAATATCATTCTTTGGCATTATATTTGAATCTAAAAATTAATATATATGATAAAATTATAGATCTACAGTCTACAGTAAATGACATGTGGGGAGTTATGTATATACAGTGGTACCTTGGTTCTCGAACTTAATCAGTTCCGGTCTCCGGATCGAATCCTAAAAAGTTTGAGTTCTGATTGAATTTTTTCCCATAAGAAATAATGGAAAATCAATTAATCGGTTCCTGGCCCCCCAAAATTACACCTAAATTGATATATATATATATATATATTTATTAAACATAAAATGAACAGGATAAAGCAAGAACATTTTTTTCTTAATGCCTTCCAAAACGATAAAGATCTTATTCCAACCTTATCCCTGTCCTGCCCCGATCATCCGCTCCTTCCGTGTGCCACGCCTCCTTGTTACCCTTATGTGGGATCCCCATGTGATCAGCTGTTTCTAGTTGTTGTCATTAGTCTTCTGTATCAAGTTCCCATTTCAGTTTGTTTCCCCCAGTCCGGTCATTGGGTACGTTCCACTTGCTTAGAGTGCTGGCTTAAAGCAACGCATTCCGATCCTGACGCAATGCATTACGGTTAGATGCATTGCGACCTCTCACCCTGCTGCACGAACTGGAACTGCCTCCATGACGACACACGTCCATTTTTCCATTTTCTTATTGGCTGAAGAGTTTAGTTACACGCATGATGTTTGTATCCCAAGCAGTTCTGATGCATAATATGCTATTTCTCCCAAATATCACGTAAAGCAGCGAGAACTGGTTTTCAGTTAATTTACCTGGTGAAATAAAGTTTAAATAAAGGACAAAAAATGCTCTAATAGTACATGGAAGTTAGTGGTCTATTTATTTAGTTACTGTAATGTTGCGCTGCTTTATTTGGTTAATCGTCCAGTCTATGAAGAAGGCATTCAAGTAAGAATTACATTGTAGTATGACTCTTTTCCTGGCGCGTACAATTTATATTAAGTCATCGTTAACGATTCGACTTCTGATATTCAGATCGAGTTCTAGGTCAAACTGGTTTGTTCGACTTTGAAGAAATTTGAGTTCTAGTACTGCGGTGCCATATATATATATATATGATTAAATGTAAAGATATATCTGGTCTGTGATCTCCTGGCTCCTCACTGCTTAGGGTCACAGCGGCGCCGCCTGATCCCTGCACTCTCCTTTGACGTGACTTCACCGGTAAGGAAGCAGGTTCTGAGTCCCGGAGGCCGATGGGTGGACGGCCCCCTGCGAGCCACCCAGAGAGGCCTGACCGACACGTTTGAGATCAAGGTCTATGAGATCGATGACGTGGAACGTCTGCAGAGGAGGAGGGCCGGCGGCTCCAAGGTACGGAAGGAAATTATTACTTGGCAGAAAACATTTTTGTATTTTACAGTTTTACAGTCTTATATAAAAATGTCAATGGCGGGGTCTGAGGGGGCCTGAACGGAAGCGGCAATATACTTATGTGGTTCTGCTTGCAGGAAGTGATCTTCTTCAGTGCCAAGCTGAAGATCCTGGAGCACCGACAGCGGCGCATCTCGGAGGTGCGGGCGCGGTACGACTGGCTGAAGAAGGAGCTGGAACAGACCAAGCAGCATCTGATGCTGGCGCCGGAGAAGTGGACCAGTGAATGTGAGTTAGTGTAACCCCAGGCACATTGCCATTCAAGGCTTACAGAGACACTTTGTAAGTGTTATGAGATGCCAGTTAACTTTGTTTTATGGAAGTAGATTCCATTCTGATGATTGCATTGAGTTGCCTGAACCTCTCATTTCTGAAACACGTGGAAGACTCCTCAGATCTCGTATTTCGACATCAACATTTCTAGGTATAAACAAAAATTGACCCTAGCGGGATTTATTTAAATAGGTACAACATGCCTATGGACAAGAGCTTCAGAAATACCCTGGGACTTATATAGAATATCTGTATCTAAATAATAACATACATTGTTTCATCAGAGGTTAGGAACTGAACTAACTGTCAATGTCAATATTTGAATGGATTTTTAGGAGTCAGACTGAAGACAGATATATACAGAGCCCTTAAGGGACCTGTGCAAATAAATAAAATGCTCTTACTCTTATTATCTCATGCGCATATGAAAGTAAGTCATGCACACAAAAGTACATTATCTTGTTTGCACACACAAGCATGACGTGTCTACGCCAGAGTCGTGTGCGTGACAAAGTAAGAGCATTTAATTTTTTTGCACAGGTCCCTTCAGAGGCACAGTAGTTATAAATAGGAAAAGTAATTTATGTTTTTATGCAAATATTATTTTAGCATCCCAGCGTCATACAGTTTCCTTCCACTGTCCAAAGACATGCAATTAGGCTGATTTGCATCTTTAAATTTCCCACGGAGTAGTATTGTGTTTATGTGTTCTGTGATCGGCTGACAGTCCTGGTCGGGGTATACCCCAGCTTTGTGTCCCACACTGCCTGTGATAGACTCCCCCACAACACTGACCTGGAGGAGCATCTGGGTTATTTTAAAGTTTCAAGATAAACATGACAGTAGTAGAAACACTTCTCCTTGTCTGGCGTACTTTGCAGTTGATTTGCAGCCGACGTTTGAGGTGGACTCGGTGGAGTATCTGGAGGCTCTGGAATGTGTCACTGGACGTCTGGAGAGCCGCGTTAACTTCTGCAAGGCGCACCTGATGATGATCACGTGCTTTGACGTTACCTCCAGGCGGCGATGAAGGAGGCGGTGGCAGAGACGGCCAAAAAAGGAATGTGCCCATAGGAAGTGAAGTGATTCGAATGTGGTGGACAGTATGGGATTCAGTGTACGGCAGTGTCTCCCGATTCCGGTCAATCCTGGACAGCCGGTCCACGATTTTGCTCCCTCCTAGAGGAAAAAAACGTGAACTGGCTGTGGATCCCCGAGGAGAGTGGATTGGGAGATGCTGGTGTGCAGGAATCTGATGCATGCTTATCTGATGCCTGCTGAATCTCTGAAAAGCCAAACGTTACGTTCCCAGATGATTAGGAGACACCTGTGTGAATAGATAATCACCTTTATCTAGGAACTGCTTCATGCGTCTTTATGGTTGTTATTTCCTTACAATGAATAGACTGAAAAAATAAGAAGGAACTGAAAGGGAAGAGAGGAAATGAGTAAAGAGTACGGTAGAAAAATCAGCAAGTGCCTTGCAAAGACTTGCATGTCCAAACATCTCTGTATATATGTACAGATGATCCTAACGTATATTACATAAAAACAGAATATATACATACATTTGACCTTTTCATGTACAAGTATGCATTTTCTCTTCTTTTTACACTTATTGTCAAATATATTCTTGCCAAGAATGATAGACTGTGTTAAGTGTAGATCCCTTCAATTTGCTTTTGACTTCACAAAATTAGTCTGAGAGTGCTCAAGAGTGTGGGGAAAAAAAAGAAATATTTAAAATGAAATTGGCCTTATATGAGACATGCTATTCACCATGACTCAGCGAATTTTAGATTTGCTAACGCAACACTGTGCCGCCTGAGGTCAAGCGACCAAGACTGTGAGTTTTACATGCCACACGTGTAACCACAGCAACAATGGTGCTGAGGAAAATGGTGCTGAAGTGATGTTCCTTGTCACATGATCCTCATCATCAGCATCAAATATTAAACAGGTTTTCAGGCATTTGGCAATGAATGATTGATTGTCTCCTGAAAGTGTCACATAAAATTGTGCCAACTTTTCAAGACCGTAAGAATATCACCAGCTTCCTAAGTTTATCTGACTGTTATAAATTACCACCCACGTGGCGATTTATTCCTCTCCGTCTCCCTGGTGCCCCCAGGCTGTACGACAGAGACACAGTTGTCATACTTAAATAAGGCGTGCATTTCTGTGTCAGTATGTCAAATAGGCAGGGATGCACATAACTGCTACACAAGTTCACATTCCCATCATAAAGCAATGCCTGTGGCAGTTTCTTGCCCTAACAGCATGTACTTATTCTATGCTTATGAACATTCCTCTGACATGAAATTACCATGCATTTTAACCTTTATACTGCAACTGAAGTACAAATTAGCCATATAAAGGTTACGATGCACAGTAATTTCTTGTCATAGCGGTGCAAATGCGCATAAAATAAGTACACATCTGCACTGCTATGACATGAAATTGCCACCCGTATCGCCAGTTATGTGCATCCTTGCCAAAGGGCACCTTGGAATCTTAATTTTCGCCAGGAAGTGAATCCCCATTCATTCTCTGCGGTCCCATTGCAGCCTAGTATGCACAGCGGTACCTGTTGTCACTCTTTTGAAGAGCTTTAGCCTCTTTTTAAGCCAGTCCGCCTTATTGGTCTCATTCGTTTACTCCCACTCTCCCTTTCGATTTCACTCCCATCCTTTCACCTTCATCATGTTCAATTTCGAAGGATGTAATTAATTTCTGAACTCAGGATGATTAGTTTCACAGAGTTGCTTATATTAAACAAAGTTGTTATACTGATTTGCAATGTCCTATGCATTAAAGATTGTACAATAGCAGATACCATGCCATTTATACTGTATATAGAAAATACATAAAATGTCTTTAGGTGTTGTGGAAATATTACCATTTTTTTCCTTTTGTAACAAATGCACTTGACAGTGGATTATTTGGGTGTAGTCTACCATAGTCCATAGCCAGGCTCCATCACTCTGTTAATGGTGTACCACAAAATCATGGTGTATTTGATATATATCCCATAGCCCTGCATTGGATGACCTTTCCACAATGTAATACAATCTGATTCATAGTGCACTTTGATAAGAGCGCATACAGTATGCTTTGTGTCTGACTAGTCACGCGATGATCTTTGTTGTCAACATGAAGCCTCGATCATAAGAATTCAGCTTGAGTCTCCTTGATGTGCAAGAGATGAT
>JAABNY020000038.1:9760074-9771355 GCA_015164015.2 Brevimyrus niger
GCGATGATCTTTGTTGTCAACATGAAGCCTCGATCATAAGAATTCAGCTTGAGTCTCCTTGATGTGCAAGAGATGATCATGAGTTATGATAAAGATGCTGAAATTGTGCCTGTATTGTGTTATGTAAACATAGATGGACAAGCAATGTACTCGCCACCATCAAATAAATGCAAAAATAATAATTATAATAATAAAAATTCAGGTGCAATCATTTGTCTACAAACAAATTGAGATTATTGTTCATTGTATTGTTTATGGGAAGAGAAATACAGAATAGATGTATTATTCCTATCCTTTGTCAGTCCATTAATCAGTGATCAGTTACATTTACCACTTAAACGATTAACTTATCTAGGTTTATTTAGATTAATTTCAGTAAGTATCAGATAATGGGTAGATATTTCATAAGGACAGTTTCCTCAGACTTAGCTAAATAAGATGGAATAAGGATATTGAGTGCTTTGATTATACCCATGTTGTACAAAATATTTATTATTGATCATGTTAAATGCTTTAAAAGGCGTTTAAAATGTTTTTTTTTCGAGCTAATAACCTAATTTTCAGCCAACTTCCTGGCACTCCCACTAGTTTGCTTTGAGCTGCTTGGATCTTGCTGTTTTTCCTCAGAAGTGCCTCCACACATGAATGACTGGAACCTCTTTCTTACTGTTTTAAATCACACCCACGGTCATCATTATAAACAATAAAATAACTTAAAATATAACAGTGGGGTGTTCATAAGCGACTCAGGGCCCATCGGCGTATACAGTGAGTGTTGATCAAAAGGGGCCTCAGGCCCATTGACATATACAGTGAGTGTTAATCGTAAGCGACCCAAGGCCCATCGACGTATGCAGTGTTGATATTACTATATTATTATTATTATTATTATTATGTGTGTTGTCTTATCTTTTGGTAACCTGGGGACTGCCTGTAATCCGTATACTGTCATTTGGGAGTACGATTTGGCCTCTCTCTATGGCTCATTACACACAGCTGACTCTTCTTTACACATTGCGTTTGTGGATTGTGGCTGCAGCTGAAAACTACATCATAAAGCACTAATTCAGTGCAAATGTTTTGTGATTATAGCTGAACACTCATTGGTATGTGCCAGTGAACCTCAGTTAGTGTTTCATTACAAGTTTAATCAAAATCACTGGGATCAGTTATTCAGAGGTCTATACATTTGATACAATACATGCAAACGACTTCATGAACATACCACATATGAGTAATTTAACAAATAAATCAGCCTTGCTGTCTGATCATGGTGTATCCTCATGTCTTTTCCCTGGAGGCAGAAATGGAGCAGATCCTTTCTAGCAGCTGGGGGAAATGGTGGTGGCAGCCAGGCAGATACATTGTGAGCTTCACAATGCCGGAGTGCTGATGACAGCATGTGTCTCTCCTGCTCTCTCCTGCTGGTTCTGTTTGCTTCTCTCATCTCTGCAGGAAGGCGTGTAATGCAGGGCTGTGCCGTTAGCCTTAAGCTATAGCGCTTGTCTTCTGTCTGTACATGCTGCTGCTGCTTGACAGGGATCTTAATGCCTGGATGATCTGCTCCCAGCCTTGTTTATATTGTAACCTTGTGAGCAGGTGGAAAATTGATATTTTATTTGGAAATTTCACCTGTTAATTGAATTGCACTAATTTGAAAAAAGCTTGAAGGCTTTTAAAAAAATATTTATGTTATGGCGGGGTATTGATGATTTTCTACTAAGCAGCTTTCAAGACACAGGGAACTTTATTACAGACACAACTCAAAACAAAAGACACACAAGGGGTCTAAACAATGGCATGAAAGCAATACAAGTACTAATGAAGGCTGAAGCTAAACAGGAGAAACTGCAGACTGAGAACACGGATTTGGGATAGAGTTTACTGTGGGGACCATCAAACTGCTAACACATTCAAACACACTCAGTAGCTGAATGGGGAACTAAGGAGAGACAAGAACTTATAAACAAATGTAAGAAAGGATAGACAAGGGACAGGTGTGAGTCATTAACAAGTTCCCAAATATTGGGGACTAAGAGATACCATGATACGAACTGGGCACACAGTTCAGGCAGGGTAAACCAAGAACAGTATAGACATTATGGACAAGCACCTAACCAGAGTGCAGAAACGCAAGAGACATGATATATGCACAAAGTCAACCTAAATAGAGTCCTGGGGCACAAATAGCCTGGATCTCATGATGTTCCAGGTTATATGGTTCTTAGCCATGCATTCAGCCACACAATGACCCAAGGAACAAAGAGATCTATGTGCACTATGAGTAGGGTTAAACCTAGGGGAACACAGGGATTCGAACGAGATGACCAGTGACATCCAGTGGCCAAACAGAGAAATGATGGACAGAAATGGACAAAGTAAGGACTGATCCTGACAATTTATTGTATGGGCCTACATTAACTTATCTTCTAATAACTTTTTAATTGCTTCATCTTAGAGCTAGGAATGCAATATCATTAGCAAAATTTATTAAAATACGTACCAAATGTACCTAATACATATGTTTGGGTTACAATGTCCATTCACCTTTTTAAATACTCACCTGTAGGTTTAATATAAATATAAATAATCTGTTTTGTATTTAACCATTGAATGGGGTGCTGTGCAGTGAGCTATAAGGGTAAAATTACTCCACTGTAACAGAACAAAAATATTGTGCAGCATTTATCTTGAAAACACGGATGCAGTAAAGATGGGCAGCAGGTACCACAATGTTATGTAAATGAGCGTCTCCTCATTGTGGGTCCGTACAGCAGATGAGCCGCCCTCTCACCAAATGCGAGGAGACGCGCAGTCAGCCACAGCACGGCCACACTCTCCCTCCGGGGGGATGTTCTAGCTGCCTGTACTTGTCGGCTTTGATTTTCTCGTTCATTGACCTTCACAGTGGCAGGTAGGAGTCTTACAATCCGTCACTAACAAAATGCACCTCTGCAAGTAAATGACTAATTCAAAGTGTTTATCCAGTATGAAACACATCTCCAAAATGGGGCATTTTTAACGTTAATTATCCGATATCTCTGGTCATGGGGAAATTCTTATTCAGCATGTGACTGCCTAAAGCAATTAATCCTTATAAGTTAAATATCTACCTCATAGAATTCAGATTGGAAATCCTTTGTTCCAAGCTTCTTGCTTGGTGAAAATTCCTATAATGAGATACTTACTACTTTCCATGTTGCTTGTCCAAAGGTCAAATATTTCTCTCACAATACACAAACTTCTCACTGATACAAAATATAACTGAATCTAAATGTAAAAATAGTATTCTGATTATGTATTTTATATCATACCTCACATTGACTTTACCAATAGAAATTGGATATTTTGGGGCCAATATCCCATCAGGTCCATGGTAAATTTCTCTAAATGAAACTACTGCAACATACAGAAAATATTACCGCAATACCATGTGAGCAAAAGAATCTTTATTAAAAGATTGTGACTCATCTTAATATAAACAGATTCACCAGATCTCCCTGTTGTTTCATGTGCCTGACTAAGAGTAGGACTTAGTCACACAATTAAATTCCCCTAAAATATATTTTGTCAAGTTCACCGTGGTAAATATTGCTGACCATCGGGACTACTCCTGATAAAATTTGCAGAGTGGGGAAGCAGGTGATGGAAAAAAAAAAAAACAGTGCTGCTGCTTCAGTTTTGTGTGATCTGTCTGAGTTTAATCAGTTCTAGTTTGCCACAGACTATATATGTGTCTGCAAAGTTTGAAAAAGACCCATTGAATATTTTTTGAGTTAAGGTGCCAATGAGAAAGTGTCTCCGGGGGCAGCAGAATGGTCGCAAAACCTGGGGCATTTCCCATTCTAATATCATGCTGCAGCGTACTATAGAACTGACACTGTACCTCACAATGGATTGCATCCTTCTGTATGTATCTTTCTTGAACCAAATTCATCCATCATACCTGTTTAGAATGCCTGTCTACTTGAAAATATTAAATATTGTGCATCCTATCATACATGTATTGTAGAAAATTTGAAAAGGTGGTAATATTTTCTGTGTGTTTATCTATATGTCTTTCTATGTTTAACTTTTTCATTTTATATGGTGCTAAAAATGACTAAGACGTCGACAAGCTAACCAGGACCTCAACCCTAACGATGATATGATCCTGAACATCCGTATGCCGTCTCTTATCCGTAGTTTGAACATTTCCGGCACGCGGCAGGTGATGGATTTGAAGGAGGGCGTCCCTGTCGCTCAGGCAACCGCAGTCCGAGAAGAAGCTGGCCTGAGGGTTCATCGACGAATCCCGTCTTTCTATTAATCTCCACGAACAAAATCATTACGAGTAACAAAGAGCCTTGCTTGTTGTTTTCCGCCGGGAGCTTCGCCCTTTGTGGGAACAACGGGCTGAACCTCCATCTCGGCGAACTCTGGCATGAGGCCTGTAGCTGAACGCAGCCTGTCGCTGTCATTAATCTTTCGAGCTGACGGCGGCAGAACATTCATCAAAGCTCATTGTTGTGGCCCTGGCTTTAGGCTTCTACACCCATCAGCTTACGTGTTAAATCTCCTTCCTTCCCCCTTTATTTGGGTCCTTGGAGGACATTTCTGCAGGGTGTGTCGCATTAACTAAAACAAACTTTGATGTCTAGAAAACAGGTCCCAAAGTAGCAGTGCTTGAATAGCCGCGAAATTGGTATTCCGAATGTGTTCGCGCAGTGCCTCTGCAATGAAACATCACACAATGAGAGTGGACTGATAAACATTGTTAATAGGCGTCTTCAAAGATAACCTTCTGTCCTACATAACCCGTAGGCATGCCCATAGTCTCCAGTCTGGTGCCAATTTCAGGAAATTCAGGGCACATGGCAGGGGGTATTATGATGGCAGTCTAATGCAATGATATTAGCATTACCCTTTCACATGGTTTGCATGTTAAAACTTCTCTACAACAAATCTACAGATTTGGACTCACCTAGCTAAAGAAGCGAAGTTTAACTTAACTGAATCAGCTATACTCACAAATCCGATTTAGTCAAAATTGAATGAAAAAGGTAAATGCAAATCAACTGCGAGTTATTCCATCATATTTTACGGCATGCTTACAATATCTGCCACTTCCAATAACATGGCCTTGTACCAACTGTGCAGTTATTCAGAGAGCAGAGGATTATTACCACGAACCAAAAATGTCTGTTTCTGTGTCACAACAACAGCTGTGGATAGACAATAGTGTGGCTAAAAAGAAAGTACATTTCCTTAGATTTTACAGTTTTACATATTAGGACCAATCTGACCTTCATCTTGTCCTCACCAAGTCGTATCAGTGGATCAATTCAACATAGCGTAGCAGATAACAACCAGGTGTTTCACTTTACAATCCTTAATTAAACAAAAACAAACAAACAAAAAAAACAGTATTGCATCATTGTTTTAATATTTTAATGAGTTACAACCTAATGTTGACACGTGAGTATCCTCTGCATACATTAAACATCAGGATATTGGCTGTTTATATATATTTTTTACAGGTGTACAATATATAGGATATACAGCTATTGGAAAAAAAGAGAAAACACAACAAAACTGCATTTTTAAATCCTGGTTCAATCCTGGTTCTGCTGGCAGAAGGCTACCCTGAACAGCAGGCTTCTTCCAAGTTCAATGTTTTTAGCATAGCAGTACACATGATTAAGGTGAAGCAGGAGACACTGGGAACAACCAGAAACCAGCCAGGTAAATGGTGGAAGCGACTAATGCCAGAGACGACCATTACGTTATCCAACGCTCTCTCATGAATCGTGGGATGACCTTCAAGTGACCTTCAAAAGGAATGCAAAGCATTAAGTGCAGGTGTGAAGCGCACTGTTAGGACGGTTCATAACAGGCTTCTAGAAGCAGGACTGAAGTCCCATAAAGCAAGGAAGAAGCACTTCATTAATGAGAAACAGAGAAGAAGCAGGCTTCAGTTTGAAACATATATACTGTATTTATTATTCACAGACATACACTCAGAAATGAGTGAAACTAAAATTTGTGCTGTGGTCTCCTAATTTTTTCCACAGCTGTATATAGAGTGAAAGAGGAATAGTGAGGGAGGGAGAAAGAGGGATGGAGAGAGAGAGAGGGAGAGAGAGAGAGACTGTAATTAAGTAATACATCTTTACAAACTTATTTCCCTCATTAATAAGCAGACCAAATTTAAAAAAAAATACCATGAAATAAGTAATTAATTATACTGTGACCCTACTGGTATGACAGTATATCAGTATATTTTCATAAAATTATGTGTATATAAATATGTTAAATTTGTTATACCCTCATTGGCCAGAGATCAGTGATATGCCAGTTTGGCGTAATATGGAGTGAGAATCAGCAAAGCTGTACGATGCTCATCCCAGATGTCATCCTCCCATTACAATTCAGGTCCTGTATCCACCTGTCTGTGCTTTAAAGTCACCTACCTGGTACATTTTGGCGTGATGTTGTAATAATTAGCAGGATCATGTTTGAGTATGAGCCACAGCAGATATGAGTGCCATTTTAATTTGGGTTTATACAATAAAATTATTTTCTCAAGGGCAAAATGATACACCTGGCCATTATGAATTCGCCTACTCCACCCTGAATAGCCCACTGCAGCGTCTGGTGAATGCATCTAATCCGCAAAAACAATTTGGATAAAAATAATTCATTAAGCGAGTGCACATTTATTCAGGCTGATTTCCCTAAAAAAATAATCCAGTTAGACATGCATTGTTGATTTGGCTGGCAGGATCTCAGAGGGCGACACAGTAATCAGAAGTAGGGATGATTCTAATGGCACAATGACTCTGCTCCCAAAGACCGATGTCTGTGTAGAGATGGAATATGTGTTACATGGCTGACAGATAACACTGGGCTTCCTCTAAGTGCTGCTGATAAGTGGACCAGGCTGAGTGAGACTTACCACTGCTGTTCTTTCTTTATTTCAATCTTTTTTCAACAGACTGATTTAGGACTGCCTTTGGGATGTCATTGTACATTTCCCGTCACATTGAGTAAGTTATTGCAACTATTATTTACTGTATATGAAAATCCGCCATCAAATTTTATTTTCTAAAATATGAGTTACAGGTTATGTCAAACTATGACATATTGCAAAATGTTTTGTATCCCATTAAATCAGGATTACTTTTATTTAATGTGGCAGGTCGAGGCATTGAGTTGATAACTGATAACCAATCAGATTGTAGAAGAGGTGGGTCCAAGCAACTAGAGGAGAGGGGGGCAACCAATCAGATATCTTAGTTCCACCTCCTCTAGTTGTTTGGGCCTACTTCCTCTACAATCTGATTGGCTATCTCTCTAAACCAATCATTTATTGTTCTGCCATCAGAACATTTTTGTGTAAGCAAAACTCCCACAAGTCGCTTCCAGATCCATCTGGGAAACCACTTAGCAGGATAATAAGTCTGATCAAGGCCAATTGGGATTCATTAACGACAGTCAGCACAAAGCAACACACAGTCACCCAGCCCCATACCATTAGTCTGCATCTCAGAGGTTCACAACAGATAGTATGTGCTTTATAGCCTGATACTAAGAGGATGCAAGATGTTCACTCTTGCTACTGTTCTGCAGCCTGTTATTACCATGATATTGAAGCCACTGCTATAGTTGTGTTGCATTCCATTAAATATTTACTATGAAATACAAATTAAATAATGCAAACTTGCAGAGTATATAATGAAAGTTTGCTTTATATACATAAAAAAACTACATAATCCAGTTTTTAAATATGTTTATATGAGTATATATTTGCAATGGCCCTACAAGCCATATGTTCTGATAAACACATAAAAAGAAGAGCGTCATTATCGCTGTACTGTAAGAAGGAAAACAATATTAAATAATGTGATCAATCTAAAACACTAACTGACCAGTTCCATAGCAGAAATTATAACAATTACAGCTGATATTTCAACTGCTGGTGAATCTCAAAATAGCAGTATCTATTCAGGAATATTCCACACTTAGCTTTCCTACTTCAGCATCTGTATGATATTTAAATAAACTTTTTTTTCTTTCTCCTTAAAGTATATAAGCTTTTGTGCCAGCTTTGCACCTTTCGCTCACAGTGAGAGAGAGTCTTCATAACTGAATGTCATTACTGTTTATCCACATGTATTTTCTCTTAAAATGTCTGATACAAGAAAAGAGCTAAAGGTCATTGGTCAGATCAATTAGCTTTGAACATCCTCAGCATAGTGCTGCCTGCTAATTTATGTGGAAAGTGAGGAAAAACTTTTGATTAAAAATAGGAAAAAAAATGTGTACTTTGCATTGCAACTTGTCCTGTGATCTATCTTCTGATTGAAATGAATACAAAAATTATAACTTTGAAATCTGAACAATTTCAGGTTCACAAATCAGAATGTAGCTCCCAGGATGCTTCTTTTCGGGGGAATGTGATTCCATCCCCATTCCATTTATTAGGGGGTGTCATTCACTTCCAGCATTGCCTGCTCATATACTTCAGATGAGCTGCTCCTCTGTCATGCTACGATGCTGTGCAACATCACGGATAACAAATTTATAATACAAAGATGGCGACTCACCATGTTCCGTTTTATATTCATGTTTTATAATGAAATTGATTCAATAAGTTTCAGTCTTTTTATTTTTGAAATGAAATGCTTTACGTTTCCAGGTAGTTTTCTTGCCTCCGTATCATCATCCTCTCTCTTGTTCCCCATTCAGGGAGAACACTGGGAGCCCATAATTACTGTACACCATCAAGCCAGTGTAGCATTTCAAAGACATCATGGGGAAGGAGCGACAAGACAAATCAAGACGAGTCACGTTAGTCGCCAGGGTACTGGGGCCATCAAACGCCGGGAATCGCAGCTCGCTGAAGTGTGTTTTAATGAGACTCCCAGTCGCCGGAGCTTTTTGATAAGGAGACGTGGAACGTTTGGGACAAAGCCGATGCCTCATATCACTGTCAATCAGAGGCTCCTTCATGACGGGCTGAGGGACGGCCAGGCTTCTGCGGAGGGAAGCCCGGCTAGGTGCCCTCTTTGGGATTGTACACTGCAGGCTGCAACTCCAACAGGAGCGGAACCAGCTGGGTTATTACTGCGCTAGGAGACAAAACAAATTAACCTGGGGGGGGGGGGGGATTAGGTTTGCCTGTATGATGCGCGGTCTGGCAGCTGTTTGTGGGAAGAGCGTGGGGAGAAGCCACGCCCCTTCCATCTCAACCCTAGAAGAGCAGAAGCATAACATCTGGTGGCAGTTGTGTCACAGGCATACGGGCCCCTGCAGACGCTCCGGCTCTGGGGACCTGTGCTCGCGGGGACCCATCTGTTATCACCTGTTCCTCCGTGCCGCACCTGGAGGTGATCTGCTCTCCGCAAGTCCGTGGGGGACGCGGGGAGAGGGCCATTAATCCCACGCAGTGATGCTGTGAGAAGGACCTGTATTAACATCCCCTTTAGGTGCTGTCTGTGCCTGGTGGCATCGGGAGGTCAGGGGGGGGCAAAGATGAAAACCCTTCATTTTGTGACCAGTTCACCAGGTATCCTTGGGCAGTCTTTCACACCTGGCCTCCTAATTACACATCCCTGTTTGGACGGATCTACTGGCCCGTCACTCAGAAGCATGACTTAATGAAGGTTATACCTATTGTGCCGCTAACTTCAAACAGCACAAGTCAGCACACATCCCGGGTGCCGGGACTCTGCTCTCATTTACTGGCACATAAGTCAGGAGGGCCATTTACTTTGGGGGGGGGATCTTATGTATGACACCTAACTGGGATGATTCACTGGCCTGTAAGTGAAGCAGATGTCTAGCTGGGAAATGCATATTGTGATCAGTGCATTGACACACAGTGATTTGACATGACAGTGTGTATCACCTGTGCCAAAATACAAGGGGATCATACATATGATCACATTATTCTTAAAATGCAGTGTTTGCAAACTATTTCATTTCTTGGGAATCGGTCAACAGCATGTAATAACTGATGAAAAAAAAACAATTAAATAATGATGCAAACTCTTCATAGAAATACGCTACAGGGAACATCAGGGACACAAAATGGGAAGATCTAAAAATGGAAGGCAGTGAGGAAACGATATAAAAGGAACCGCGTGCAGGATCTAATGCCTCATCAGTCACACTGGAAACTGAGGTTCTGAGTGATTATCGGTGATGCGGGAGGCCTCTGGTCCGTGATATCCGAGCGACGGCAGCCGCGGCGCCACGGAGCCGCCCCGCTCTGAAAGGTCACCATCCAAAGCTGTTTCCACTCAGCCGATTGCAACGGGGAGCTGGTGTGCTGGCTGGGGCACGAGACGGAGAAGGGGCCCGTCTGTCTGCGCCTGTTTATAATGGGAGGATCCGTTAGGAAGCGGGTCAGGTTCGCTCACGCGGTACGGGGTGAAAAGGACAGCGCAGTGCAGCCGTCACTGAACCCTCCCCACAGACGCCTGGGTGCATTTAATATCCACTTGCTATCAGGCCGTTTTTGCTTCTGCTCAAGTCACTCATTCTTTAGTTCATTAAAAGTCCTTCTGAGGCGCAACGAGGCATTTTACACGCAAACATGATGCCTGATTCTATCCTTGCTTGTCCTATGCAGGATTGAAGGGGGAGTCTATCCAGGAAGCCGATGTTTGAATAGTAATTAAGTGTTTTATTATAATGCTATATGTCAACATTCAAAGAAATTTTCCTAATCCTAATCCTCCCTCCCCAGCCACAACCCCGCTGCTCCCCTTATTTGACGCAGGATGCCCGCCACCTCCCGCAGATCACAGAGCCACTGAGCTCCAGTATTGCTTGATCACCCTCTTGAGGATGGATAACTGGGGGCTTCTCTTGTTCACACATAGCACCAGGGCAGAAACTCAAACCCCAGTCCCCAGTGGCGTGAGGTGATCTCGCCAACCATGTTGCTGCTGTGCCGCCCCAAAGTGCCACCATTGTATGTCTAACAGAACTTTTATTATTGGTCTGTTTGAATGCAAAGTCTAAATGTCAAAACCAGTCACTGGGAACTGAGAACAAGGTTGACATAGACACCATTATGTCAATATGACTTTTTCTTCCCCAAATTATTGTGCTCTTGGTATAATCAGAGAACCAGTACTGTTACTACGTGTGATACTGGTGCATTTCTTTGAGCTCCAAACATCCCACTTTTTTGTTTTTTTACTATTTACATTTTTGTCTTTAACTTTCATATATTTTCTTTCCTTATCCTTCTTTTTTAGCACTCGCACTGATTAGAACTGATATGTGT
>JAABNY020000038.1:9773690-9791396 GCA_015164015.2 Brevimyrus niger
GTCGGTCTGGGGTCAGTCTGAGCTTATCTCAGTGGTCGGTCTGACCTTATCTCAGTGGTCGGTCTGAGGTCAGTCTGAGGTGATCTCAGTGGTCAGTCTGGGGTCAGTCTGTGGTGATCTCAGTGGTCAGTCTGGGGTCGGTCTGAGGTGATCTCAGTGGTCGGTCTGACCTTATCTCAGTGGTCGGTCTGGGGTCAGTCTGAGGTGATTTCAGTGGTCAGTCTGGGGTGATCTCAGTGGCCGGTCTGGGGTCGGTCTGAGCTGATCTCAGTGTTCGGTCTGGGGTCAGTCTGAGGTGATCTCAGTGGTTGGTCTGGGGTCGGTCTGAGCTGATCTCTGGCGTCTGCTAGGTGCAGTATTAGCACTGCCCGCTAGCACATCACTCACTGTATTGAGGTTATTTTTATCAGCTTGACATTTGATTGCTATTCATTGTTCAATTGACAGCTAATTAACGCTGGTGACTTCTTAAAGCCCGTCACCAGCTCTGTAACATATGCAAGAGCCGCGTGAATAAAATGTATTTGGGTCAATCTGGAAAAGTCATGATCAAACCATTAATCAAGTCATCACTATACAGTAAATCTCTAAATACCATTTACGGTAAATGGTTCATCTAGTGTATCTTTAATACTAATATCTTATTCATAAACACACACAGATCATTAGATATAACTCATTCATCATATAAGTTTCTAAATATTCGGTAAGCAAATCAAGGCAAACTCTTGAAACTTGATAACTTTCATAAAATGAACATGTTAACGTACATTGAGATGATGTGACCTAATGTATGAAAATTATTCTCACTCTCGCCTTAAAAATAATATGTTATGCATAAAATAACAGCTTATAGGTTTGCCATCGCAAGTAATTAACATGTGTATGGATTTGAAAATAATATGGAATTAGTACAGTGAAAGTAAATGAATCGGGGTGTGATGTCTGACAGTACTCCTGCAGGAAATGAATGGCGACATTCATCAATTTGTAATGAATATCTTTATAAGATTAGCATGTGCACAACGAGGCACTGGCACTCCATAATAAATATCCATATCATTCATAGCTGCAAAGAGACAGCAAAGTCCCATGGCGAGATGCTTTGATGGTGGTCATTGCGAGCCGTGCCTACAGCTAGCAGGCATGTGGCTAAAGCTATCAACACAAAGGGATATTAACATCCCATCAACTTGCAGGTTCCACGGCTATGGGCTCTAATGACTATTCAGGCTGCCTACTCAATGCCTGTGATCTCACAGGATCCTCAGCTCTGAAGTGTGAAGAATGGTGATGAGGGGTTTGCAGACATATTAAGACAGGTATTACATCACAATGCAAAGGAAGAAAGTAAAGTCAAACAACTACATATTGGTTGATGTCACTTCCTTAAATGAATTGTTAAAAATCAATGGAAAAGAGTCACAATATATATCAGCTGTAGCAGCTTTATTCAGGTGTAATACTACTAACCATAAATCACTGCCTTATTATACAAGTGCTTAGATATAATTGCTGTCATTGTGCCTGCAGATGATTAATTCTACAAAGCTGGGCTGGAAATACCCTCCTCAGAAACAATGTTTTATTACCAATATCACTTCATATTCATATGAATCTCACTGGTGCACCTTGATCAGCTCTACCTATGACAAAATACATATTAAGATCAGCACAATAACTTCCTTTTCTATTGTATGCTTACAGTACATGACGCTGTAATTGACACATTCTTGAGTCACAAATCTCTGGGATCAAATTCTTGAGGCTGATTTTTGCTTCTGCGGTGAGTCTGTGTAAAGCTTACACCTTGGCCTACTGTACCTCATTGTGAGCATTTATACTTGTGTGCTAGTTTGCAGGTCATTCTATAATTTCACTGCCACAAGATTAGTTGGCAGAGTGGGGATGCATTGGTTTCCTAAAACATGTTTCTATAGCTTTCCAATTTCCATGATAGTTCCTTTTCAACACTAGTATAATATGTTTAAAAATCAATTTAAAGTTTATCGCTGCTGCTTTTATTGTATGGGCTCTGCATGCACTCCGAGCCAATCATAATAATTTTTGTCCTTGCTATCTAAATCACTCATGAATGGGTTTTTGAGAAATGTATTTATCTCCTTTATTACTTCATAAATATCGCAGTATGTATCTAAAAAAAAATGACATCACCATATCTGAAATTTTCCAGTATTATGCAGCCTTAGCGTGAATGGCCACAACCATCCTATTTTTAACAAGGCGAATGGAAAATTGTGGCAGAAATATCAGGCATGCAACTTGCCCCAGGGTATATGACTACGCCATACTTACAGCGTACATTACAGCGTAGGGTACATGACTACGCCATACTTACAGTGTAGGTTACAGAGTAGGGTACATGACTATGCCATACTTACAATGTAGGTTACAGAGTAGGGTACATGACTACTCCATACTTACAGCATAGGTTACAGCGTGGGGTACATGAACCTACTCGGTAAGTATGCCGTAGTCATGTACCCTATCCTGTGAGTATGGCGTAGTCATGTAACCTATGCTGTGAGTATGGCGTAGTCATGTACCCTATGCTGTGAGTATGGTATAGTCATGTATCCTATGCTGTGAGTATGGGGTAGGGTACATGACTATGCCATGCTTACAGCATAGATTCTACGAAGAAGTATAAATCAGTACAAATACAGAAAACAGTACAGCATGGAAATCATACGCTGTGAGGTGGGCTGAGACTATTTTGATTGTATAGAAATACGTCAGAAAAATCAAATGTTCTGGTAAAAATCAGTTATATTGTTTGCTCCTAATAGGGAGATTTGTTGCTAGATAGGCTGGCTACCATTTATTTTCAGCTGTCACCGGATGACAGATTTCAAGTGTCCAAGCAAAAAAGAAAATGCTGAGGGAAGATGAGCAGACCTCTGAAGATCCTGGAAGGGAGACAGTAAAACATCAGATGGGGATGCCAGAGGATGGATGAATGTGACTTATGAAAGCACTTTTCTTAACATCGTTATTTCAGAAATGGGTCACTGTACCGCCCATCATGCTTCATCGGTTTCTGTTTTTTTCCATTATATTTTTGTATTTTACCCCATTGGTTGTCTTTAGATTTTAATACTTTTTTAAGTGCTTAAACACTATCAGTACAACCAACCTGCCCATCCATCCATCCATGCATCCATCCATTTTCTGCCACTTACGCAGCGTCGGGTCACGGGGGCAGTAGTCAAAGGAGCGATGCCCAGACCTTCCTCTCCCAAGCCACCTCCTCCAGCTCCTCTGGGGAAATACCAAGGCGTTTCCAGATCAGTTGAGAAATATAATCTCTCCAGCGAGTCCTGGGTCTGCCCCGGGGCCTCCTCCTGATGGACATGCCTGAAACCTCTCTTCAGGGAGCTGCCCAGGAGGCACCCTTCATACTGTAGATGCCTGAACCGCCTCCACTGGCCCCTTTCGATGCGGAGGAGCAGCGACTACGTTGAGCCCCTCCCAAATTTCCTGTCTCTAAGGGTGAGCCCAGACAGAGTCATTTCTGCCGCCTGTATCTGCAACCTCGTTCTTTCGGTCTCTACCCAGAGCTCATGACCATAGGTGAATATAGATTTACTGGTAAATCGAGACCTTGGTCTTCTAGCTCAGCTTCCTCTTTACCAGAGCAGTACAGCATCTGCATTGCTGCCGACGCTGCACCGATCTGTCCGTCGATCTCCTCCTTTGCTCATTAGCAAGACCCCAAGATACTGAAACTCTTCTGCTTGAGACAGTGACTCATCTACCAGCAGGAGAGGGCAATCCACCGTTAGCCCTTTTTTGCACAAATGCTTGAGCTTCCACAGTCATTTTTGGGTGCCTCTTCATCTAATCCCCTATTAAAATAACGAGCTGCCGCCGCAAGAAAAGTCCCCACAAAATCCCTACTTGTTGCATGACCGACTTTATCCTCCTGAGACCCAAGGAAAAAAGTGTCCTTCGATTTTAGGTTGTTAGTCTTTGGAGGAAATAAGACATCTTACAATTTAGATTTTTAATTTCACAGCATGTCCTCCTTAGTGTACAACTGGAATAAATATGTTGCCTTACATCAGTGAAAAGATGCAAAAACAAAATGTCCTCTACAATGGACATAACTGAATGGGTGGAGGATATAGCTATCTGTCATAGACAGAAATACCAAATGACAGAGATCCTACTTCTGCAGTATGATGGTGTTTAGCTGGAGACCTGCTGTAGACTCTGGGTCTAAGTGATGTAGCAGCCAGCAGGAGTGGATGCTTCACCTGCTGCTTGCTGTTGCCTTAAACCGGGCATCATAAGCCTGAGGTGCCAAAACTACGGGGATGGTGTAAACAGAGCTCCCTTAACCGTGTTCTTAGCTTCCATAAGTGGATCCCATCGCTTCACTTTAACTGACAGCTCTAGCTCCGAGTGTCTGCAGCAATCTATTACTGCCCCTAACCCCACACAGTGCACATTTTAAAAAGCAGAAGCCTGAAAAACAATGAAGGAAAAAAGGCCGAAGCCGTTCACACAAAGATTATGTCCGGAGGGGAGAAATGAAATTTCATTCCTGTTCTGTCAGTGTGATGCAGTCCTGAACTCTAGCTGAACCTCTTACCCTTTGTGGGAAATGCGACCTGGTCCTGAACGGTGGTTCTTAGGAACCGAATAGGAAATAAGAGCTAATGTCTGTTCCCATCTCCTGGGCGGACGCCTGCTGTGCTGGGGCCACGTGACAGCCGTGACTGGGGATGCTGTGCAAAAGCTCTGGGTGACTGAATGTCATGGAGGAGGCGTTACCGCGGAAACGCTGCCCAACCTATCAAAATGACTGTTATATGGTTTTCACAATTTCCTCTAGGATTAACACATACATTAAAAATGCCTTCCCATCACATTAAATGATAAGAAATGTTGTTTCTGGGTAATAGTAAGTTTATAGGCCAAACAGGTATCTAAGTTTGTTTAGGGAACAGTGCTTTCTGTCCTCGCTGTTGACGTCACACCTGGCCCTTTAGTTTCACCTTCCATCTTATGGGTCCACACTCTGATTACTTTCAGGGGTTGGGGCAGCCTAGAATCGGGGGTTCCTTAGGCTCTGTATAATGGCAACGTTTCATGCAATCCCTAGTTCATCTGCTATCTTTGGAATGATGAATCATTTTCTTTCTGTGACTGAACTGCTTGTTAATAACTAAAAGAAAGAGACTGTGGACAAAAATGTCTGAAATGAGGCTGCTTTGGAATCTCTAGGAGTTTGACGGGTTTTGGAAATGTAGGAGAACCAATCAAGGCCCGTCTGCATTTCCCGGCTGATGCTGGGATAGGAGACCTGGGATGTTTCCTGAATGTTCCACTTGAAGGTTTTTCCAGCACATGGTCTGTTTTGTTAACTTATCAGAGTTTAGGAATTGATTGAGAGTAGCTGAGATCCATTGTGATCTAAAATGCCATCCCTTGGCATGGATTGATTGATGAGTGGCACCGAATTCAAATTAATTTATTGAAAAGATTAATATTAGGATTTTATCTATCACAATTTTGCCAAAGCAATCAAATTTAAAAATGTTATTTATCTGTGACAGATGAACATATGGGGTATAAAACACTTCTGACAGGATAAAAATCATAAATTTAGATTGCTGGCTTAAAAAAAACAACGATACCAATCTGGTTATTTCAGAGCACAAAAAAACTACTTTTGACTGAAAAGAGTAGCTGAAAATCATACAACTCCAAAACTCACGTGCCATGTTTAAGAAGGACTTTATCTTAATGATATGTGTCAAAACATTTATTGGGAATCGCTGGGCTGGGAATCGGCCCTCGTTTCACAAAGGCCCATTGTATTCCATTTTGATTCTATTCAATCACTTAAGTAAAACACTTCTAATAAGGTGCAATATATGCAGATCTGTTGTAAAAACAACAATATATGAGTAAAATTCAATGAAAATATTATCTAAATTATGAGGAAAAGGCATAAATGAACTAGATCAATCTTAAGATCTTCAGATTTTGTGAATGATATAGAATCGTGAAAACCTGGATTGATCATAAAACCCCTATTCTTTTCCTCACTGCTATTAGATATATATTATGATTGTTTAAATTTTTGTTTCATTGGACTTCATAATCACTCCAGTGAATATTTTCAATACTTAGAAGATGTAAGATCTTATAATTAGCTGCAACAGTTTCACTCAACAAGCCATAGCTTTAAAGGGCATTTTTAATATTTCACTGCGCAGAGGGCTAGACGTGATTTATTTTGCCTTTAGACATGTATATATACCCATATATCATGTGCATACACAGACTTACATATACCATATGCTACAGTACATCCATCTGCTAAGACTTGTAAAGTATTATAGATCGAGTGGATATCATGAAATAAAGAGGTTTTTTTTAATGCATCCTTATACTTACTGTGTATTTCAATAGTCAATAAAAGAGTCATTTTAGGTCAGTGGTTCTCAACCCTTTGCGCTGTGACCCAATTTTCACCACACCAGCTCAGTTGTAACCCTATGTCAAGCACAGTTCTAAATGAATGATCTAATCAAGTCTGCAGTGCACTCTGCAGTTTACACCAATTGATGCCTATCGCACAAATCTTAACGACAAGTCAGTAATTTTTTAATTAAGCATCTGTGGCTTGGCTTCTTCGATTGGTTGCATGTTCACTAGTTTTGCGCTAAGCATTTGCAGACCCAAGACCCATTTATATAAGTTAATTCTAGGATTGGAGCTGGGAAATCTGATCGTGGATCAGCATAGGAGCTTGCTGGTTTTAGGGTACTTAGATTTCCAAATTTGCCTGGTGACCCTTTCAGAACTTGTCATTACCCAAATCTGGGTCGCGACCCATGCTTTAAGGTTTAAGGGAAGTATAATTGGAAATATTGGTACGTTTTCTGTTGCCAGAAGACTCATTAAAAGCACTTAACTTAAAAGGCTTAACTGAAAGTGTAAAATTGTGCAATATTAGTAAAGGAGCACATTGCATCGACACCATTTAAAGTCAAGCTACAGTATGAGATGGTTTCTGTCCAGTGCACCTTTAATACAAATGGCTGCCATTGGTTCCCTGCCAGCAGGCATCACTATTTTATATAAGATTAAAAACATTTTATCAAGCCTAAAGAGACAGCTTTCCGTGAATATTCTTTCATAGTGGACCTAAACCAGATGTTACCCCACATCCACACACACACACACACACACTCACACACACATACACACACACACATGTTTGTAATTATATGTTTGTGGGGACTTTCATTCCTATGGGGAAGACTCTAATCCCAACATGATGACCATAACCCTAACCCTAACCATAAGTAACCAAACAAAATATGAGCCTTTTGGCATTCTTAATTTTTTGGTTGCATTCACTGATCTTTGTGGGGACCTGAAAAACTTTTTTTTTTGGTCCCTATAATGTAATACAAACCTAATCCACACACATGCACACACACACACACACACACACACACACACACACACACACACACGCACACACATACAGTACAAACCTGAGTACACATCTGTACTCAAATTTTTATGGGGACCGTCCATTCATTTTTATGGGTAAAACCCTAATCCCTACAATTAGAACCTTGACCCCTAGCTAGAACCTAGAGCCTAACCATAACCACAAATAAACACACAAAATATGGTAACCACAATGTCAAAGTAACAGGTTTTTATCACATTGTGGGGACATTATAAAATCATGTGCAATTACAGTCAACACAAAACTAAGATACTACTTCTGATTGGATCGGTTTCAAATTCATTTTTTCTGGATTTTTTTCTTTTGGTTTTATTCATTGATAACAGTATACATTTCAATAGTTTTTGGCATTATATATTAATTTGCATCTTATCGTCTAGTTTTCGTCATTGAAAAAAACGAGAAGAACAGTTAACTTACAGAGAAAATGAGTAAATGTAGAGTAAATGAAACTGTGAGAGTCTGTAGTAGTCAGTTGTGAGCATTTTATGAGCTTTTTACAGTAAAATCAGATTCCTGGATGCCTCCCTCTGCCATTTTGAGCTTAAGAGATTATAGTCATACATCAGGCACAAAAAAGTATGGTATTTATGAGTCTAACAGTAAGGCCACACACACGCATGTACAGTTTGCTCCTTTTATGTTTCAAGTAAAATCGGATTGTAAAATGTAGGGCAAAAAATACATGTGCCTTTATTTTACACATCATATTGCATCTTTATTTATATACATTCATATTACATATAACTAGTCCTGAGTGTGTGTCCTGCAGTATTTTAGCCCTTTTTGACCCACATGCTGCTATTTCATTTCTAATTTTGCACTGCCAGCAGAGCCTGGGCACATTATGTGATATACTGTTGAAAATCAGCAAGTTACCCTTACTCACTTTGAGTCCACCATATAATTATTTGCAGCATTCTAGGTTATATATCATCAATGGCTCTTTTTTCCAAGACATTTACAATAATTCCAATGTGTTTATGACTGTCTATATCTCTGGTGACCTAAAACAGATTTTTTTTTCTGTTAGGATCCAGCAAGTTCAGATCAAATAAACAGCAGACCTTCGATTCCCCATCAAGATTACACAGTAAACCTTACTGACATGTAAGGTCCTTTGAATGCATGATTCTATAAGGGCAAAACTGCTGCTGTTTAGAACACGACTTCTTGGCTGCATCACTTATTGTTCTGGCCAGTACTTCATGTGCTTATTTAAAAATTTCAAAACATGCGTTAGACTGGATTACCTAATGAAATATTTACACACCTTTTTTATGGGATATAAATGATCTGAAACTAGGATGAGGACTATACTTTGGAGTATACCTTGGAGTATACCTCGCGACTCAGTGGTCACAATGTTGTAGCCCCATTCTTCCAGGGTTGGGGGTTTGAATCCTGCCTCTGCTCTGTGGACATGCGGCTTTCACCTTCTCTCTGTGTTTATATTTGCTCCATAGTCCAAAAGCATGGAGGCAGCTGAACTGAGGACCTCAAAATTGGCCATAATGTGTCCTTATGTTTGTCTGTGTCCTGTGATGGACTGGCATCTTGTTTAGTATGTGTTTCTTGATTTGAAAAATAAATGGGTGAGAAATACAATTTTACAAATGCTGAATGTAATATAATTAAAAATATGAACAATATAAAATATATTTAACCCTAGGGAACCCAGACCACCTTATCATTATAGGAAAAATATGTCCATTGGTTAAAATGATCATCAGACCCAGTGAACTCAAAAAAAGGTGTTTTGTAAAATTAAAAATGATTTAAATCAATACATGATCAATAAATTTAAAATGCAGTACTGTTGATGGTTGTAATTTTTATTATTATTCTGCTTCCCATGCTGGCATACTGTATATAGGTAGTGATGCAAACATCACCTAGACCAATCCAAGCCAGTTTTGTTAATGTGGTCCCATTTCAGTTTTTTCTTCAGACACACCATTGTGCAGTACAGTGTGCAGTGTGCAGTGTGCTTGCTTACCAGCCCCCCCCCCTTAGTGGTGTTGATGGAGTGACACCCCGGTATCTTCAAACTTCATTCCGCCCATCCAGGTAGCAGGTTATTCCCACTTGCTGCTGTCAATGCATCTGTGAGCAGAAAATACAGCTGAAATGTTACACAGCAGGTAATATTTTTAAAGGGAGGTAACGTCATGCATAATTCATGCGTCTCAGTTGCAGCGTAATCTACATTGCAAAACTCGATTTTCCTTTTGCCTGTCTAACGTGTGAAACAAACCATGTACCTTTATAATGTATCATTCCTTCGTGGCCAAAAGTGGCTTTGATCTCGAACTTTGGGTCTTACTGCAGCAGGCCCCGCTCAGCGAGGCTGTTACTTGGCAGCTCTATCTCTCCATCAAAAGCTGCACTACGGAGTAGGAAATGTTGCCTTTGTGATAAAGATAAGCAAAGCTCCACTTTCATTTCTGGGTTTGAAGTTCCTTTTGCCAGCTACTGCACCATGTGAACAGCAAAGCAGGAATTTTCTTTTGGTTTTAAAATTTCTTTTTGCTTTGTAATATTGCACATGAGTTACACCCTTCCTTCTGGCCACAGTATTAACGATACAAGTACAAGTTTAATGTCTGACCTGCTTCCAAAAATTTTGCTTATTGAAAAACTGCACTAGATAATAATGTCACAGCTACCCAGTTATCTTCTGTCCACTTATCCTGGTTGGCACCGGAGTCGTTCTCAGGCAACACATGGCACATGCCAGGATGCCAATGTATGGGAATACACACAATCACACACAATCACAGGCAATTTTGAAAAGCCATTCAGACTGTAATTAGGCAGCCTGGTAATGCAGAAGCTACCCTTTGACCCACTCACAACATTCAGTGGATATTAAGAGTGTACACACCCCTATTTAAATGCCAGGTTTTTACGATATAAAAAAATTAGACCATGATAAATCATTTCAAAGCTTTCCCGTGTTTAATGTGACCTATAACTTGTACAAATTAATTGAAGAACAAACAAATCTGTTGGGGAGGGAAATATAAAATTTCTTAACGACAATAAACTGGTGGCATAAGTGTGCACGCCCTTAAATGAATACTTTGTTGAAGCACCTTTTGATTGAATTCCTTTTGGGTAGGAGCAATATTTGCCCACTCTTCCTGGCAGAAGTGATCCAAATCTGTCAGACTGCAAAGGCTTCTCCTGTGCACAGCCCCCTTCAGGTGACCCCGCAGATTTTCTGTTGGATTTAGGTCTGGGCTCTGGCTGGGTCATTCCAAAGCTTTAATATTCTTCTGGTGAAGCCAGCCTTTTGCTGATTTGGATGTGTGCTTGGGGTCATTGTCGTGCTGAAAAGTGAAATTCCTCTTCACTTTCAGCTTTCTAGCAGATGCCTGAAGGTTTTGGGCCAAAATTGACTGGTATTTGGAACTGTTCATAATTCTCTCCACATTGACCAAAGCCCCAGTTCCAGCTGAGGAAAAACAGCCTCAAAGCATGGTGCTGTGACTATCATGCTTCATCAAGGGTATGCTGTTCTCTTGGTGATGTGTAGTGCTGTTTTTGCACCAAACATACCTTTTCGAATTGTCCAGAGGTATGTCTGGTTCTTGGTAACGTCACTGTTGTCCCATATTTTCGCCACTTCTTGATGACTGTCTTCACTGTGCTCCATGGTATATCTAATGCTGTGAATATCTTTTTGTACCCTTCTCCTGACTGACACCTTTAAACAATGAGACCCCTTTGATGCTTTGTAAGCTCTCTGCAAACCATGGCTTTTGCTGTAGGATGCAACTGAGTGAATGTCAGGAAAAGCCTACCAGGGCAGCTGAATGTGATTTGGGGTTAATCAGAGTCACTTTAATTGTTGGCAAGTGTTTACCCCAAAAGACTGAATGCTGTAATTAAATCAATAGGTTCTGCGAACAGCTCATTGTACATTTTTTATTTTTTGTATTTTTCTCTCCAACAAATTTGTTTGCTTTTCAGTTTATTTACACAGGTTCTAGGCCACATTAAAGATGGAAAAAGTTTTGAAGTGATTTATCATGGTCTCATCAGAAAAAGCTGGCATTTTACCAGGGCAGACATTTTCTGCCTAGCGATAGGTTGATGCCCCATCCGGGGGGTTATTCCTTCCATTGTGTATCATTCCTCCGTGGCCGAAAGTGGCTTTCATGTGGTTCATTGACCCCCACGACCCTGAATAGGACAAGAATGCATAGAACATAGATGGATGGATTGATTGATGATCTGTTTTCAGTTATCGAAATGGTGACTTTACATAATACAGTATACTGTACTTCTTAACAGACAACAAACCGGCACATGATGCTGTTGCTATTCTATTTAGAGGCTCTAGGTTTAAGAGGATGATTTTGAAACACCTCCACACACACCCAACCTTTCCTCTGCCACCAGTACAGTGCCCTGATATCTGCTGAAGTGGCCTCCTTATTAGGAATAAGAATATGGACAACATGCACTCCACAGCAATATTACCAGGGCTGATTTTCAGGGATGGGATTTTCTGCAGGTTCAGGAAGCTGCGTTCCTGTCCCGTCTCATTTTTCTTACAGTGGAAGAAAGACCAGAAATCCTGAATAACGATCTATCAAATATGCAGCGGAATATAGAAGCTTGAGGTCTTCATAAAGTAATATGGAATTGATGACACATTGTGGGGGAGTGGGGGGGGAGGGGGCAGGTAAGGAGGCAGCTTTGATGAAAGAGGGCTGGCAGGTGGAGCTGGGGAGTGGTCCAAGCGTGGAAAAGCGCTGTTGTCAGCTCACGGAGGAGTGTCTCCCCAAGCATCCCTCTGAAACCATGCACTGGGCACCTGCTGGAAACAATAAGACAGTCACACACACACAGGCTTGTAATTATATCTTTGTGGGGAATCTCCATTCATTTCTATGGGAAAAATTCTAACCCCAGCATGACAGACTTAACCCCAACCCAGCCCTAACCTTATCCATAAGTAACCAAACTAAATACAAGACTTTTGGCATTTTTCGTTTCTTGATCGCATTCACAGATCTTTGTGTGGACCTGAAAATGGTCCTCATAGCGTCAAAATAACAGATTTTTATCATATTGTGGGGACATTTGGTTCCCTGTAGTGTAATATAAATCTAACACACACACACACACACACACACACACACACACACACACACACACACACACACACACAGGCAAAACACTAATCCCAGCAATGAGAACCTTAACTACAAGTAAGTTTTTTGATTCCAGTTGCAGATTTTTATAAAATTGATTTTCCAAACATGGTCCCCATGATGTCAAAATAACAGGTTTTTATTGCACTGTGGGAAATCACATTTGGTCCCCACGATGTAATGTATATCTGAGCCACATAGACACACAGCAGATCATGCCTGCTTCTCAGTTCAGGGTGTCGCAGCCTTTCCTGTTAGCACCCAGAGAAGTGAGCCAGCAGAATGATAATGAAGCAGTGGGATGCCCGCCCCCCCCCCATTCCAGCCTTACTTCAGTGCATTTAGATGGAAGCTTAAAGAAGAATCACTTGTCAGGTCTTTCGCAGGCTCAGGCACCAGAAAGCAGCCTGAAGCTTCAAGTTCCATTAGCTTTCTGTTTCGAGGGGTACCTTGTGTTCCCCTCAGACAGGCAGGCCCAGACACACCATCATATATATCCCCCATGTGTGCGGACATGTTCCTCTCTGCCCATCCCTGATATTATTAGATTATTTTACGCTGTCTTTTTCCTTCCACTTCTGCTCTGGCTGTTCTGAACCCAACTGCATGGGATTCAGCCACAGCCCCTGCAGTGCAGCTGGCTGAACCCCACATGCCATTTGTCGCTCTACCCCGCCTACTTCATTACCCAGCTATGAGAGAGCCGACCACCGAAGGAATACTCAGCGAAAGCATGGAGAGTGTGTGGGTGATGTTTACCGTAAGACCGAATGAAAAACAGGACTCAACATGAGAGAAAATCATGGCAGGTAGCGAGCTCTGAGGGTCTAAATCAAAGCAATTAACAAGCAGGAAGTGGAAAGCGAAAGGGAGGGAATGGAGCGGTAGTGTAGAGGCTATTTGTGGCTATCTATGAGTATCAAAATATTGTTTAATGTAGAGAATCATGTGGAGCCTTTATTTGTATTGTGGTCTCGCATTTCAACCTGCTAATGGGAAAACACAACAGTGAGCTGAACGTAAAACATTTTGTCGTCTTTTGTCATGTTATAAATAAATGTGTCTTACTGTCTGAGAGGGTCACAGTTATTCCACCGCATGCCGTTGCCTTCAGATTGGATCCAAGATTGCAGCTTTCGAGACACAGGGAGTGAGAAATGCTATTTGTGAGCAAAATCTAATGGCAGATCTCACTGAACTACATTGCATGTTTATGTGTTTTTTGTGCAGCCTACTTGAAACCTACATTTTTCGGGGTCACAAGATTAGATGACATGCATTTGTCAGTTTCTAGAAGGAAGACTGAAGTCAGAAATCCCTGTACCATGTAGCCAGTGCTTATGCATGGTGTATAACAGTGCTTATGCATGGTGTATACCAGTGCTCATGCATGGTGTATAACAGTGCTTATGCATGGTGTATACCAGTGCTCATGCATGGTGTATAACAGTACTTATGCATGGTGTATACCAGTGCTTATGCATGGTGTATGACAGTGCTTATGCATGGTGTATACCAGTGCTCATGCATGGTGTATGACAGTGCTTATGCATGGTGTATACCAGTGCTCATGCATGGTGTATGACAGTGCTTATGCATGGTGTATGACAGTGCTTATGCATGGTGTATACCAGTGCTCATGAATGGTGTATAACAGTGCTCATGCATGGTGTATAACAGTGCATATGAGGTGCAGCAAAGTGCCACAAATCCAGCTTTACTGCCATGGGATTATATGGGCATCTGACACTCAAGCTTCTGCCACTGGTCAGATTACACTGTAATTTCACACTTTCCTCAGATGTGTCATGTCCAGTTAAGGGCCGTAACTCCCGAATATGGCCAGTTATTTCAGCGGAAATAGTCTTTTGTGCAGCGCAGTTTGACTTTTAGGTACTGACTGCTCTTAAGGGGGCCATGTTCATTCCTTACCTTGATTTATTTTGTATATCCCCCTAGAATAAAACATGACCTGTCAAGGTCACTGGTTTCAACTCAGGCAGAGCACCAAGTGAGTTCATTTTTTTTGTCATTAAAATTTTTGTTTGTTTACTCTGACCGGGTTGGTGTGAACTTTTTAAACCGAACTGTACACATGAATAGTGTTGCACCCCCCACCCTGTTCTGCATAGTTATACAGTACCAATCAAAACTCCCCAAGCCACCTATAAAGTGTAATAGAGTGTTGTATCACATGACCTGGCCACCTGACCTAAACCCAGCAGAGATAGTTGTGGGGGAGTTTGACCAGAGAGTGAAGGAAAAGCAGCCAATGAGTGCTCAGCATATATGTGGGACCTCCTTCCGGTCAGCTGGAAAAGCATCCCAGGATGCCACCTCATGAAACTGGTGTAGAGGAGACAGTTGCATTAGCCAGTTGCTGGAGAAAATTGGGGTTAAGGGTCTTTCTCAAGGACTCAGTGGTCAAATCACTTTGTCAACCATGGGATTTGAACTGGCAACCTCCTGAGTCCCAACCCACAGAACTGTCTCCTTCTCAACAAATGATTTTTTGTGTAATGCTTTTTTTGGTCCGTGTGTGATTCCATATATTTTATTTAATACTTTTGATGTCTTTATAATTATTCCAAAATGCAGAGAATAGTACAGATAAACCTTTCTATGGGTAGGTTTAAGTTTACGACTGGTATTGTAGTTATGATGCAAATGTCTGTGCATCCATCTTTCAACTATTAGTCCTGGTCATTGGTTTCAGGAAGAGTGTTTCTCCCAGTTTTCCATAGTAGGACATAGTTAGTTGCATTTGCAAGAAGGAATATTTTCATACACCTGAACAGTATGAGATATATTAATCAGAATATTACACTGACATGCAGCTCCTCCAGGTGGTAATATTAAAATATCTAACATTATTTTAAAGCATATTTGTCCATACATTCCCACATCCCTCTGTCCATATTCCAAAACTTAATCCAAAACACAGGGAGCCTGCAGTCTATCTATAGGGCCCTTGGAGTCTGGATGGGATGTTAAGATTTGGACTGAAACACTCTGTAACTGGGTAATAAGGATTTCAAAATACACCTAATTTACGATTGTTCTGAACAGTATGACTACATTTTACTCACACCTAAACACTCTAGCAGACCCACAAACTGTAATTACACAGGAACAGATTACTGAATGGGCCAAGAACATATACTGCTGCAGCAAGGCATGGTAAACAGACAGATGAACCACAGGTGGCCGCACAAGGGTAAATTTATTGTCAATAGCCAAAGAAAAACATAACTAGAAAACAAATGGAACAAATGGGGTCAAAACTAAGGCAGAACAAACTGAATAAAGTTAAAACTGTCTATCAGCAGGATCTGATCTAGAAACACTGGGAAACCACAAGACCAAACAATCAAACGCAGTAAGAGCCATTATGATCAAATGAGGAACAGACCAAAGGCGCTTAAATACACTGATAAGACCAGATGAGGAACAGGTGTGAACCACAACCAATTAAGCAATCACTAAGGATTTGGAGCAACAAGGAACAGGTGGGATATATTACAATCAACAGGCACTAAAGACTACAGAACTAGCAAATACTGAGGGTTTTCGATAGTAGGAGAGACTTGGAACACAAGTAAAACTGAACTAAACGAGACACAGGCAGGGTGAACTATTAACAAGAAGACAAAGCAAAGACCTATATGACAATACCAGAAACCAGGGGAAAATAATAAACCGGCCAGCCTCAGGGATTTGATGGAAGGGATGCCTGCCTCTTAGCCACACACTCAGCCTACTGAGCCACACAGCAGCCCAGGGAGCAGCCAGACACAGTAGCCTAAGACCAAATGGCCAGTGAGTGCTGCTGTCCAAACGGAGAGATGACACATAGGACAAGGTCAGATGGGTACTGATCTTGACATATACGTCATACACTGCCTTAAATTATTACAAAGATACTAATACGTAGAAAAATATAACTAAAAATTAAACTCTCATGACCCTGTTAGAAGTTATGGAAGAAAAATGGATGGATTTTTGTAATCCATTCAATAACAGAGTCTTACACAAGTCACCCAAGATTTTTACCCTTTATCTTTTCAAGAATGAAAAACAATGATTGGACCAACACTTATAGGAGATACCTAGATACATAAATGTTTCTTAGATCTGCAATTTCACAGAACTTTCGCAAGAAAATAATAGTGCAATGGGACTTTAACCACCTTTCCTCGTCCTGATGGCTAATTTGGATCTACGGTAAACCCCAATGTTGTTTGTCTGAGAACTGCTGCTAAAAGTCCAGCTCTGGTCAAGATGAAGACTTGAGGTGACATCACTGGGCTGTCAGGGCTTAGAGGCCTGTGTCCCACTCACTCAAGGATCTGATTACTCACAATGGTCTCACTGGTTTACCGAAGGGGAGCTTCAGAGCCTAACATCTTCGATCTTCCTGCTTAATCCCAGTCATCCTCCTGCTCTTGTGACACCCATCATGGAAAGATGAGTTTTCTTTCCTGAACAGCACAAGAAATTAGCCTCCACTACCTTCCCTTATCCTTATTTTTTATTCCAAGTTAATGATATTAATTTCTCAAACTGTATTCTCTGAATATTCAGAAATTCAACTCAGTTTTTCATTTTTACCTATTACTAATAATATACATGCACATTGTCATGCCATAATCTATGGCTTATTTTTACTGATCTGTTACCAGAGCTGTTTGAAAATGTTTCATACCAACTAGAATAGGACTTGATTTTATTTGCTAATTATTCTTTATTTTATTTTCACAGCAAGCATTGTGGGAATTAGGATTTTCTTCATAGATACTGCATGTTTGAAACAGTATTTATCTTGAAGCTTAAATTGTTTACAATTGTAAAAGGCTAGGTTTAGGTTTCCCATATTGTAAATGTTATGACTAAAGATTCTGTTCCTTGTGATGCCATGAGAAGTTCAATGAGTTACTGCACCTACATATTATACAGGTATGCATGCTGCAAAGAGTCACATGACACGTTCTGCAGGACCTACATATTATACAGGTA
>JAABNY020000038.1:9811228-9829533 GCA_015164015.2 Brevimyrus niger
AAGCACTGAAATGTCAGGTCTTGGTTTACCTGAGTTGAATAACAGTGCCTAGATGTTTAATTCCTAGAATGAGGATAAAGTTTTTGTAGTAAAGCCTTTAACTGTAGATCTCCATGTCTTTCAAATTTTCACCCTGCCAATATATGGGATGCTCCCTCTATGTAAGTATTAAAATCTATAATAAACATCTACTATTCCAGTCTAGTTTATCCACGCCTAGTTTAATCTGTCTTACCTCAAAGTAATATGTACACGTATTACACATATGTATGTGTTCATGCATGACTGTCATCATTCTTACCCTCCTATCATTTTATAGATAAAGGTCAGGCCGCCTCCCTCTGCTCCTTCTCTGTCCTCCAGGCCTGTACACGCGCTGAACATCCGCCGAGCCCAAGCTGCGAGGCCTGAAACCTCGAGCCCCACCATGGCTGCAGCCACAGGGCAGGCCGACCTGCTGAGCATCGCTGGCTGCATGCAGGCCAAGCAGATGCTCTACGTTCCACTTCTAAATTTAGTACTAAGAGCTGTTACGTGTTACGTGTGTCACGTGTGTATGACACGCCCATTGCAGGGGGCTGGGAGGGCTGGAGAGCCTGCTTTCCGACCACAGATTGACTTCTCTCATTTTCAGGATTTTCACCACTTTGACTTTTAATGTTCCACATCATTACTGAGTGTTAATCAATAAGGTTTGTTGGCAAGTATTTGTTAAGCACCTTGTCTAATATTGAAGCTTCACCTCCAGGTTGTGGGTTCAGTTCCCACCCCAGTTCTCTGTTTGCATGTTTTCTCTCTGTCCACATGGGTTTTCAGTATTTTTTCAAGGGTTCCCCCACAATCCAAAGATGCACTAAGACTGCATCTAGAGATGGATGCACCCAGGGTGAGCCCTACCTTGGGTCCAATTCCTGGAGGAATATGATCCAGGTTCACTGTAACTCCAAATGGATAAGTGACTATGGATGGAGAGATGGATGGATGAATGGATGGATGGATGGATGGATGGATGGATGGATGGATGGATGGATGGTGGACTAAAAGTTCAGACTTGATCACCTTCCCTGTCATAAATACTAGTCATGGAGCAAGACTTCTTCTAGCAATCAGGCTGATGTGATTTAATCTGGTGCCAGCAAGGGCAAATAGTCTATTTTCTCACTCAGTCAGAGTGGAGTTATGACACAGGATCGCCGTCGGCACGGAAACCCGTAATGTACAGGAAGAGGTGCGATAAAGATATCAGTGAGCACTGAAGTGTCCGAGCTCCTGCACTGTCAGAGGTAAAGACATCTTGACTGGGGGGGAGTTTCTGTAGTCATACTCGGATGTCATCTGATACGCCAGTTTTCAGAGAAGGTGACAGAACAAACAGACACTCTCTGTCTCAGGGATGCTTTTGGCAAAACGCAAAAGTTCTATACTTGGAGTTCAGAAGTTCAGGCAGCAGTTTATTAATGCCTTAGACTTTTTATGACCTCACCTTCTCTACAATACTTCTGTCTCAGCCACCCACCCCCCAACACACACACTCATTGAAACCTGGTTGCACTTCTCTGTCTCCCACAAAACTCCAAAGATTAATTTATCTTTTCCCATTAACACACAGGCATGATCTTATCCATCTGCAGCTTTTTTATGTCTGACTTTTGTTATGTTTCATTGTCAGTCGGATGCAATTTCATCTGCATCTTTCCACGAGGGACTTAGATTTGGGAAGCTGCAAAGGACAGACCATATAATACCCCACACGCTCTAATAAAGCTTTGTCTTTTGAAACTTTTATTTCACATGGCAGCTCTAGAAACAAATAAGAATTCATTTATGGAATGCCGTAAATCCCTTTGTCAAGTCCAACATCTGCATAGAAGCAAAATGTCTGTGTTGAAGGCATGAAAAGTCTCTGAATCGATCATTTTCAACGGAGACAACGGAATCTGGAGACCCACTATTTACTTGACCTCTGCTACCGTAGGGATCAGAACAACACACTGCCGCTGCCGTGTTCTTTGTTGGAACAACCCTGAGAGACGCCGGTGTGTGTTTTTTCATTCCAGCTCACAGCCTCCACACACACAGAGCATCACATATGAAACATATTTGCTGGAGGACAGTTACGCAATGTGAGAACTTAACCAGTTATGACAGTCTCACGGTTATGTTTGCGGTCAGCTCCTTTGACACGGCATTGGGATGCCACCCCTGAACAAGGCCGTTAGACCCAGTCGCTGCAGGTCCCAAACTTATCGTACTCATTTGAATGGCACCATGAATAAAAGTACCTGTTACATAGAAAGTGCCTAAGAGCCATGCCTTGTGTTTGTGCCTCTATGAAGCGCTGGAACAGGGGAGGGGCCCTTTCAGCCGTTAGAGCTCATTAATGCTGCGGATCAGGATGCGTGCTCCTCACACGGTCCTGCCGGATGCACAGTTACGTCTCAACATCATGAATATTGTAATTCCAGCAGGAACGGCTCGGGGACAATTGTCTAGGCGTTGTACAAATAAAGGAGAGCTGATTAAGACAATCCCCCCCCCCCTCGAATATCAATCCCACACGCAAATGCGCAATAAATTCCTGCACGGCTGCTAGCAGCTCTTCCAGACCTTCTCCTCATCCGAGCTGAGGATGAAGAGCGAGATCCTATTAGAGTCTGTGGCTTCTTAACGCTCAGCAACAGCAGCTTAATAAATTTTTATCATATAAAAAAAAAAAAAAAAAGAAGAACGAAAGAATAAAACTGCATGCGTCACTGTGATCCGTGTAAGTTATTCATGATGTGTGAATGTCCGAACATTTCATTGGTTGGGACAACTGATAGTAACTTGTCAGGTGACCTGTTTCCTAGACGTGTCACCAGCAAACCAAAGGTGTCAAGACAGCAGCATTCAGTGTTCTTATGAGAAGTTGAAACTACTCAATGATAAGCCGGCTTATCATTTTTGAGATGGATTACTGTGGGTAAAACATTATAATCTAAGACATTAGGTTGTGACATTCTTGTAAGGTCAGGCCTTGACTCAAAACAATGCTTGTCCCCTATCATAGTGATTACTTCACGTTCAGTACGAGTTAAATGACCAATTACTGTAAAGGCAGCCAGCACAGTTTGCTCTAACACAGTTCAGATATATGGGTCATTGTGGTTTAAGAGCACAACTCAGTTTAAATGTGGAAACTCTGAGTTAGGGCAGCCAGAATGAAATGGCAGCATGTACTGAGACAGAGAAGACTGAATAGATTTGCTACCATTAAGGGCAAGTCACAACCTGATGGCATTCTAAGGTGAATGAGAGATGGTCAAGAATTCTGAGGCCACTGCTCACTGATGTCATAAAGAGGTTGCCATGATGGCTTGATGACATCGTCAGTATTAGTCCATCTTCTATTGCAGAATGATGTTAATAACGGGTCATCAACTCGGGGGAGACCTGTGGACCAATACACTTCCAGAGTGACTCTGCTGCCAAACAACTTGTCCTCTTAAACATTTCACAATTTGTCCACTACAGACATACTGTGAACTTTTCTTTTCTTTGAAACTTATTAACTATAAATTCAAACCATCCCGACTTCCTGCTGCCACAGGATATCAACTTCACACATTCTGTAAATCAGGTCTATAGGTCACTACAATTCCAACTAAAAGCACAAAATATTTTCTGACATACTGCGTAAAAATATATTTTTTCTGTCATCCTGTATGCTCCATTTAACAGTGACCCATTGGGTGTTAGGGCTATGTAGCTACTGCAGTATTTTTAGAACCCCGTCTGACTGATATGACTCATGTGATTTCCTTCATCTTTCCATTCTTTTGGATTGGAAATTAATGAAATGTGAATGACAGGCCAGCTAGCAGTAGGATTGCTTTTCGAGGAAGAATGGTTCTGTTCCATGTTAAACACTGAGATTTCACTTCTCGCTTCCCTGTGTTTTCACAGTCAGGGTGAAGTGGGCAGACTTTCAGCGTCTTTCATCTAAAACTTTCTGAAATCTCCCTTTCAAAAATCTCAGACTGCATGCATCAAAGTAACCTTGACAAGCACTGCTTAGTATTAATACTTCAAATTATATATTAGTAACCAGTATTATGCTATAATAAGTATGTTGTATTTTTGTGCTGCAAATATGACAGAATAACTTTTTAATAACACAAAACAAAACAAGGGAGTCTTAAAAGGAAGGAAGAACAATAGAATCAACAATAGAATTCTCAAACTTTTGAAACAATTAATTAACTCAGAGGTTTAACTGAGGAGGATGAGGTGCAGGAACCTGACACTAGTACAGAAATTACCGGCTGCTGCATCCTGCCATGTTTCTGCTGTGATTTTGAGGGTCAAGGATGAAACACAATCCGCCTGGGTGTTGATATTCTGCCCTCAAGTGTGAAAATCAAGATAAGAGCCTAGACTCATGGGAAATCACTTCACAAATGGTGAGGCAGTTAGGTGAACAGAACTTAGGCCAGAAGGGGCTGCCATCAAGACCCCTTTTATTGCCAAGTCTTTTCATCACTGCTCTCCTGAACATCCAAATTCCTGTAGGCATAAACACCACATTAAACATGTGGCAATCAAGGCAACTAAGCAGACCTCTATGCAAATTTCCAAAATATTCATTGTTAGTTTTGCCAATTATACTTGCCAAAGGGGAACTGAGCGTCAAACTTAAAAAGTGGGACAATTTTAATTCTTACAAACAGTATTTCTGAACTGCATTGACTTCCTACACTTTCTTCATAGACTTTCTTAACACTAGGAATTAATTTGTTCTTCCTGTCAAATAGATTCATTTACAGGAACACATGTGATATAGAAAAATGAGAATGTGACTTTACAGTAGAGACCTGAGGCTAAACTAAGAAGCTAACAGGTACGTAGCCTAAAGATGTCGCTGTGTCTAAACCTTTAGCTTGCCTAAAAAGAGCATTGATACCGTTGTCAGCAAGGCAACTTGAAACCTGTAATCCCAAAACAACCACACTAATGCGTCACAACCTGCCACCACGGTTACTGTCTCACATATCTGTCACTTACTTACGACCTGGTGATATGACCTGTTTCCTCGAGATGCTGAAAAGCTCCAGTGTCTCACATTTTTATTAACCTGACCTGGTGCTTAACTCTTGGGTGGTTCTGGCATTTGATCAGCATTGTGGTGTTGAAGGGATCTGAAGAACGGATCTGTTATAATGACTGAAGAGTCTGAAATATCCCAATTAGCAGCTTGGTGTTTCATTTCATTATCGAATCAGAGCAAATTCACAGAACTAAGAATACAGGAGAATCGGGACTTTTTCCTATAGCTACAAAAAAAGTCAGATGGAACTAATTAATTACATTTTAAAGTTCTCAGTTCAGTTTAAACTTGAAATAACGATGTTAAAACATTGGGCTAAATATAAAAAAGCTATTCAAAGAATAAAATTCAAGGAAGAATTTTCCATTATAATCCATTATGCAATAATCATGGCACAGTATTAGTATTAATTTACTGTGTTTAAAATGCATGTAATTGGCATCTACAGCACAACAAAAAGGCCAAAAATATTATTACAATCTTGTGCTCTAACTAATTATCTTGTTGTTTGTTTGGGGTCAGTATTTTATCAGTGTCTTACCTTGGATGAGCATCTTCTCTTCTGTCTATGCAGAATAACGAGATGTAAAATACACACATTAGTCATATGAATTTGCAAGGCATGAATATACAGTACAGAATGCTTGAAAGACAGCTTGGCCAGGCCAGTTCAAAGCATGTCTTTCGATTAGTTTAGAAGTGCGCAGAGATTTAACTTACCGCAGGGTATGGAACGTAATGCATAATCACTCCAACTGACAAAACAATTTGATGAGGAAGGTGAAAAGGTTTGACCATTAGGTAAGGTAACGCCTGGCTACGCGCTCAACACGAAACAGCTTCTAGACATTTTATATCACCAGCCAAGTGTCTGTCCTTTTGTAAAGAAGAAAAGGTGGTTTTCTGTTGCTCATATAAACTTAATTAGTATTCACTTGGCGGGTCTATTCATCTCCTTATCCTAGTCAGGATTCCGGATGGGGGGTCTGGAGCCTCTATCCCAGACAGCATAGAGCCCACGGCAAGGCTACACCTCACAGTTCATCCCAGGGTACACACAGACACACACTGCTAATTAGCTTAACTACATGTCTGTGAACTGTGAGAGGAAAGCCAGGATGCGCAGAGGAAACCCACACAGCATGGGGAGAACACGGAGGCAGCAAACACGCAGGTTAGGAGGTGCCATTCACTCCCCCAGCACTGGAGGTGTGAGGCAAGTCAGCCAAGCCAGTGCATCCCCCGTATTACGGGGATAAATTCACTCATTCATAAAGTTCTCCATAACGTGCCTACACCAATAATATTTCAGTGTCAGTCTAATTGAGAATGCCCACCACATATTTTCGTAATAAGGGAGAAAGATAAATAGGATGGTTTTAGAGTGAAAATCCGTAGTGTACGATGCAGGTTTCCCTGACATCGGGGTCAGTGTCTCAGGGACAAGCCTGTTAAGATTTCTACTCCATTGTCTTAAAGGCCAAAATCAATACACTCATCATTTAGTCTCATCACTGTTTGGCTTCAACCTATTGAGAAGCATAGAAAAACAAAGATAATCCTATTATGGTTAATATGATAGGACCATGTGACAGGGATGTCAGAGGAGGGAGCAGGCATTGGAGTACTTGTGGTGTGTGTTCTGCGACTGACAGAAAATAACAGAAGCCATTTATGGGATCAGTAATATCTCAGCGGTGAAGCTGAAGAATGTCTTTAGCCCTTGAAACAACCTCGATCTCTCAGGATTTAAGGGCGAGCACATTCACAGTGACCATTTTCAGTCACAAAATGAAAAATAATTGTTAACTCTGTAAATAAAGATTGAATGTCCTGTAGAGAGTTTGTTTCCCCAGGTCTTTATTCATACTTCTGTACTGGCAGTTCATCACGGAAGTTTGAAAATAAACATTTCCTAGGACACATGGACAGAGGTCTTTTCCACCACCGTCCATTAGGGGGCGGGAAGCCTCCATTCCCACCCTGTTACAGGCATCTGGACCAGCATCAACCACAACATCAATATTCCCCTGAAAGCCAGCGGTCTTCTCCCAGTGCCAAGCAGCTTTGTGTCAACAAACAAGCGTTCCTCCTTCTCTCCAGTTCCCCATGACTTTTCTCCCATTGTAAAATAGGGTCAAAACCAAGTCGCTACACATTTTCCTACACAAACACTATTTGAGAAGCCATGTAATTGTGTCCCTAATAAAACACCAAGATATGAACAATGTGAAATGGATGCATAACCATGAATGATTGAAGGCATCATTTAAATCTATGCATCAGCATGATGAAGATAATTAAGTTACAAGAAATTAAATGTTTCCAAGGTACTGGAAGTCAAAACAAGGCATGCAGAGAAGAGAAAGGAGATTAAACATAACAAGTCAAGGCAATGTGCTATCATAAGGCAACGCATAAATCATTTTAAATATTAAATGACACTGGAATGACAACCATTATGCATATCACTTTATACAGGATAGTTATTCAATTTTGCAAGGTCTCCGTGTCATCAAAAGGTAATATTTCAGCGTTTAAGTTGGATGGGATAATTTCACAGATGACAGGTTTTGGGGTGGCTTTGATCATATGAAAAACAAAGAAGCACTCCTTATGTTAATCTCAAGTCAGTACAGCCGTAACGGCATTTTTAAACCTGCTTTTTGGAAAGATAAAAATACAATGCACACTTTCTTTCAGTGACATTGGTATAAAAGTATTTCCCTTAAAAACCCGGAGTCAGGATGTTTCTGTGCACTTTCCCTTATTCTACGTACTGTATATCATAACAAAGTGTAGCTGAAATGTCAGTTAGGCATTTGCCAGCTCTTGGGCTGAAAATACCAAAAAAAAAAAAAAGTAATGTTAATGCTCATGGGACTACCTGATTCCCTACTGATTGAGAGCCTAACACCTAACAAGGAATTAATTATTACCTTAAAGGAAGTAATTATTTTTAAGGAATTCACACCTCCGTCTGCCTCAGCTTTATTTGTAATCTAATTTTTTTTTTTTTTACTATTCTATTCAGTTTCTTTTTTAAGTGATTGTTTGCAGTGGTCAGTATGGTCACCTCACACCTCTAGGAGCAGGGTTTGAGTCTCTGCCATGGCTCCATCTGTGTGGAGTTTGCATGTTCTCTCCGTGTCGCTGTGGGATTTCCTCTGGGTACTCTGGTTTCCCCCCACAATCCAAAAACATGCTGAGGCTAATTTGTGTTGCCAAATTGTCCATAGGTGTGTGTGTGTGTGTGCGAGTGAATGGTATGTGAGTGAATGGTATGTAAGTGAATGGTGTGTGAGTGAATGAAGTGTGAGTAAATGGTGTGTGAGTGAATGGTGTGTGAGTGAATGGTGTGTGAGTGAATGAAGTGTGAGTGAATGGTGTGTGAGTGAATGGTATTCCCTAACTTCCGCCCCCACAGGTTCTGAATCACCGGTGACCCTGAACAGGAAGAAAATGGATGGATGGATTCATTTATTTGGATTCCATTTACCTGTCCACTCGGATCATTATTTACACTGCAAGTTCTCTTCAGATATGAACATAAACATTATTGCACTCTTTGCTGCGGTAAATGAATAAAGCATGAGGCTCGCTTCAAAGCTTTATGCGTCCGGTGGAATTCTTAGTTATTTTTTGCCTATGCATTTCAATAGCCTCACACCATCTCATTTGTATTTCTGGATTCGAAGCTACGCACGATCACGCCAGTCGCCATCATCCAGCAGTGCAACTTAAGTCACTTTAACCTTCTTCCTGCAGCCTTTAGTGGTGAAACTGAAGCAAACTGGAAAGCAAATGTGACAATTATATGCAGTGTGTACAGTGCACCGCTTCTAATGCATTAACTGTTGCTCAAGGGTCTCTGTGCAAAAACCCAGCCTGCTCAATACAAATTAAGTCCCATGCAAACACAATTTCTTTCTCAGAATATAATGGATGACAGTCTCTGTGCCTCATGTCACCACAAATTCAGCCCTAAGGTTTTGCACAGCTTCTTTTACATACCGTAGTGTTTTAAACTAAATTAAATATATATGCGTGGGTTTTCAATATATATGTCTGATTTATTGGCTTCAAAATAACACTTCAGCTCAGTTATGGTTGGCTTCGGGATCAAGGCTAAGCTCGCTCTCCCTTGTAGGACTTGAACCAGCAATGTTCAGCTTTCTACTTTAAGTCTTTGTTCCAGTTTTTGGAACTTGGGGCTTTTCAACCACTTGAAAGCCTGCGCCTGAATCTTAGCATAGCTCTGATTCACATGTAGATGCAGAATTACATAAAAATTAGGGGGGAACGTGTTTTAAAGACTTTTAGGCCAAAACCTAAAAACTGAAATCAAACAATAAGTTTTATGCAGACACTTGTCTGGCCAGGTCTACATGCAGTGCGTCTTGTTTGCTTTCAGGGAAATTATGTAAACATGGTTGGTCTTCCCGCACTCTTCAGCGATGTCGTAATTAGATGAGCTGGAATGAAATGAGCCTTCTGTGCTCAGACAGCATGTTCTCCGGCATCTGAGCGAAGGACAAACCGGTGAACAGGGGGGTATTAGGGGGTGCAGCCAGCAGACAGAGAGGCCCCTGTGATTCACACTGGCCCCTGTGATTCACACTGCCAACGGCTGCTTCAGTACAGCTGGCAGCCTGCGGTTTGGATGCCAAGACACACGGTAATGGTGATGTTAACCGATCGCTCACTCTCCAAGTACGAGTCCTATCTGTGTGTTTTAATATTAAATCTGATATTTTATCTGTTACCAAGTATAGTTATTGTGGTTGTTGTGTACAAGACTCAAAACCTATTTGTCACAGAACTCACAGTGAAATACAAATCTGGTTACTTTGTAGATTCTCAAGCAAAATAGTCAACTAAAAAATAAATAAATAATTTAATTTTGGGTAAAAGTAGGAAGTGATGACAAGATACATAAAAGTTAAAAAAAGACTATATACATTAAAATAACAATAATTATAAATATATATATACACACAGATATATATTCTATATATAAAATTCTTATTTTAGTTATAAATATGTCACACGGAGGGAACAGAGGAGATGTGAATCCACGTATGCAGGGAACTGGCAACTTTAATGAAGGGAAATGTGTGTGTATGTGTGTTTATATATATATGTAATAGGGTCAAGCATGCAGTTGTGACATTCATTTTAATAAAAGCTGTTTGATATGTGTAGACAGATTAATTGGAATCTAAATATCAGAACATTACTTGTAACATTTTTCAAGGGCATTTCACTTTTCATCCTTTTAGGGTGTTGTTTTGAACATGTTGAACACTGTGAGTCCTTAATCCCTGCAGAATGCCATGGAAGGAGGCAAATATATAGATTCTTTCAATGATCTTTCAGTTTGTCTAGTTTAAATGAGTCTGTGAAGGTATACTTAAAGTCAACATTCATTAATTATACAAGGTGGCCATTTCTGGAGACGTGCTTGTATAACACCAGCCTCCAGTCCTCTAATACAGCTGACAGATATCTGTCGGTGTGTTAGAACTTTAGGCTGAGTCTAAAGGAGAGGAGTGGAAAGCCATGGTTTACAAGCTGAAGTTTATGTATGTGAAGGCGCTCATGTGTGTGTGTGTGTGTGTCCGTGAGTGTGTGTATACATTAACATTATGGGTGACATTTTGGAGGAGAAAGACAGGAATATCCATATATACACGACACTGTAAGCATGCTATGATCGTCATGTGCAGAACCGGTCCTAGTCAATGTGGCACCCTGCTGGAGTATCAGCAGCATATAAAAACGATTATTTCACCATTAAGGGGATATCTATATATCATATTGGAAAATGAGTTTTTACGGTCAGTGCTTCAGGTGGAAGAATCATTTACAGGGAAGAGGGCATGAACAGGTCAGGAAGTCCACAGTCATGTTTAGCTCATCTACAATGGCCGCCATATTGCGCTTCTTGGTAGCAGTGGAGCCGCTGTGTGCCGGTCCTTCCATCAGGCAGCCTCCGCAGGCTGCTTGCAGGCATAGATAGAACCTCAAATTAGCTAAGGTCCACGGATTAAAAGGCGCAGCAAAGCAGATCTGAATGATTAAAGATAAAGGCCACGGCCGCTAATCCTGGAAATGAAAGAGTCACTGAAGCAGGTAGCCGTGAGGAGGGGGCTGACCAATAATCCATATTGCAAGAGCCACCGCTGGCTTTTTTTAAGGGCAGAGCCGTCTCAGAGGGGGTGACGGCCAAGCGCTGGCGACGTATGGAGCCGTTTGCCTAGCAACAAGCGTGCCAATGATTTCATTAAGTAAAAGGAGAGCAGACGGGGCAGGAAGTACGCTCGACTGTGTTTTAATCGCGCGTGTTCTACCGAAACAGAGGGAAAAGGGTAGCATTGAGTATGCATTAGCATGAACTAAGTTTCCAGTTTTAATAATGTGGTAGAAGTATAGCTGAACAAGTAACTAGCATTGTGTTAACGATGCAAAGGTACCGGATTTGAATGCAAGAGTATGCAGACCAAAAACTGTAACGTTTCCCGCTGTACTATAAGATGCTCGGGATGAAAGATAAATGAAGAGCATGTAATACTATTTATGAGGCTGCTGATAAATGAACAGTATGTTTCTCGTTTAAACTAATCGGAATGTGAATGTCACATATTAATGCTTCTGTCAGCCTTCATTGCAGTTTCAATGCATATTCAAGCTGCTTATGAATGTCGTCAAAACTAATAAATGATGTGATAAATAATATGCGACGCAGAATGTGACAGCTGTCATTTGGCACCAGAAAGCCTCACAGTAAATATGTTTTTGAGATGGGGTGTCATCCTCACTGATCCATGATCTGTAAAGTACGGGGTCATTCTGCACTGGCTATTTTTCATGGTCAGGCCACTGTCATCTCTTTGGAATTCAGCTTAGTGTCCCTGTTGCTGGCCAGCTTGCAGTGAAACCAGGGCGTCCAGTTTGGCGAGAGGGGTGTCAGCACATGGAGCAGACAGAGACAGGAAGACCCCACAGCCTTGGTCACCAGAGCCCAGGCCCCCACACCAGTTAAAAGCCCTGGTGAAATACACTGTCAACAAAACAGCTCATAAGGATTCCGATTGCTGTTACATCAAAGGGAACATCTAAAAGGGACACAGCAAACCCCTTCCTTGATAAGGCACAATATAAGTAATTGCTATATTTGGCAAGCTGCTGGCAGATATGGATGAAAGACAGGACAGACATCCATTTCAGCTGGGTGGAGGTGTGTGTGTCTGTGTGAATGTGTGTGTGTGTGTGTCTATGTGCTGTATGCTTCTATGTCTATTCTAACTGTGCATTTGATCCCATGTGCTTTTTAACATCACATATATGTGAACCACCCGCAAAACTTACATACAGTATTGTACGTGCAAAGGTTTCCCCAAAAGCTTTACTTAACCAGTTTCCAGACCTGTCTGGCATGAGGAGTGACCTTTATACTGCATCAAGATCCTTACAGAAAGAAAAAACAACCGATTCAACGGGAATAAATATATACACAACACAACAATATTAACGTGAGCACAGATATTCCCATAAATGACTGCTGATTAAGCACTGGAAGGAAATAGCTGTATTATGTAGAGATCATTTTATGATGGATGAACTGGCCTTAATCAAGAAATCCTTCTGAGACCAGGAAGCGGACGATGGCTGAGTCATAACTGCCGTTGTTTCCTGCCTCCGTTCTCTTCTCACATTGTGTGGTCTTTGCATTTCCTATCGTTCGGTCAGGCAGTACCACTGTCACCTGGATCTCCACTGGCCCTGTGCCCCCCCCGAGCTGTGCACCAGTACCAGGAAAGGGCGAAGAGGGCAAAGTTTTTCCAAGAAAAGCAATCCCCCACTCGGGAGCTGAAATTGAAGGGGGGGGTATAGTGTTGTAATGCTTCAGTCCAGTGCCTTCGAGCTGAGGCTCTCTACATCTGACGTCCCCAGCACTTTTACACATAGTGTTAACACTTATCAGGATAAACCAAATGACATTTAATGGGAGAGGCAATTATGCCATCTTTAATGTTGCTCCAATTCCCTTCCCAGTTGCCTAATTGGCCCTTTGGCTTACTCAAACAAACAAACGAAAATAGACGTTTCGTGGTGGGACTTGACGATTCTCTTAGCACCTCTGAGTGGAAGAGGCCACTCCTCTGGCTGTCCAACGCCCTGGCTGTCCCACTCCCTTGGCTGTCCACTCCTCTGGCTGTCCAACGCCCTGGCTGTCCACTCTCCTGGCTGTCCAACGCCCTGGCTGTCCAACCCCCTGGCTGTCCACTCCCTTGGCTGTCCAACCCCCTGGCTGTCCACTCCCTTGGCTGTCCACTCCCTTGGCTGTCCAACCCCCTGGCTGTCCAACCCCCTGGCTGTCCACTCCCTTGGCTGTCCAACCCCCTGGCTATCCAACCCCCTGGCTGTCCAAGCCCCTCCCCACACCACTGTTTCATGTGGACATGTGAGGGCCTCACAGTGGCGTCTCCTCTTGCCCCCCTTCCCATCCCTCAAGATGCCGCCAAATCAGTCAGGAACTTGAAATGATCAGTCCAGTGTTTTGAATTTCAGTCCTCATGTGTCTGAGACTGAAGCAGCAAAAAAATTAAGTGAACTAAAGACTCGTCGAAAATTTCAAGCACTTAATATGCACATATATTATTGAACCATCCATGCATGTTAACATAAAGAGTTGTTTTTTAATTAAAAGTTCATTGCACTGTTATACATTTCTATAGTTAATATCAAATAATTAATTTCTTTAAATGTAACCAACAAGAAAGATAATGCGGCACCAATGACAGAATCTCAGCTAATCTGAATCCTAACATTTTCCCAAACATAATACTGTCTTATAATCCTATTACCAATAGCATTATTCAGAATTTATTGCCGGTGCTTTTTAATAGTAATCTTACAAATTTGTACAGCTTGTGACATTTAGAAACAGAGTCACATGTAGTCGTTTTATTACCCCAAACAAACCACTTGGCCAAATAGCGTTGCGTCGATCCATAGCCACACAGGAGCGCAGTGCTTATGGTAGAGCAGCCGGTCAGCACATACACCAGCACGTACACCAGCACGTACTGTACACATGTACCCACACTAAGCTCAGCTCACTGGTATCAGTTTCCTTGAAGCACACAACAGAAGAATCCAGGCTGAAGCTTGCGAACATTCAGCCAGAATTCGAACCCAAGTCATTGGAGGTGTAAAGACAGGGTGCTGCAGTTGTGCAGTGCTACTAAAGTCATGTACATGATCTCGGTTAACAGCAAGCGGACAGCCAGCAACACACTAAATACATGATCCGAGCACTGTCACTGCCAGTGCTAGGGGATGGTTTGCCCAGCTCACCAAAATCGATCGTCTCTTGGTCTACAGACGTGAAAGAGTGAATTAAGATGTAAGACATTTGGATTAAAGTCCACTGGCTACCACAAACCTCACCACCTTGTATGGTTTCCTTCTGTAGCTCAGGAACATCTCTAAAGAGCCCATGGAGTGTGAGATTGCCTGCTGAAGGCCTGGAATCAGTCTCCAGGGCGTCTCCTGCCCTGAACTTGCGATGGGCTCCTGGCTCTCTACGACCCTCTACTGGACAACCCATGTTTGAATAGGTACATATTTTATCACAAATATGAAATCTGCCCCCAAAACATTTTAAGAGGTTTAAAAAGCTCCACATTCACAGAACTGATGATATTGTCAGTATCTATCTGTTTCCTGTGAGAGGTCAAGCCAAATTACCCCCAAGAGAGAACATTGCAGCTCCTTTAAGGTTTCGGCTCTGCTGATTTCTGCCAGTAACCCATTAAGTGATTAAAGCTTTACAATTACAAGTGTAGCTACTGTAATTGGTCAATTTAGACTTTTGATGTTGATTTATTTCCGGTTTCTATCACTTTACTCCCCCAAGGAGATGCCTATTTTAGTCTTGGGCAGTGTGTCTCATAGGCAAGTCCGGGATTTCTCAGAGCTTAGGATCGTTACCTTTTGCAGAAAAGTTCTTAGCTATTCACCCTGCACAAAACCAGCATGTTTAAGTATTTTTTTAAATGAAAAATATACCATATTATTGAATGATAACAATGCAAGTTGGTTAAATTGCATAATAAATGTCAAATGGTTGTTAAGGTGCTGTGAGAAAGTTACAAATATTTAGCAGAAAGTCAAGGATTCGTATAGAAATGTTAATCCAGCCAGCAATATAGTGCTCAAGTTAAAAATAATAATCATAAAAGTTTAATCTGAATGACACAAGTGCTTCAAGTCAAACGGAAGCCCAGAAGTAACAGTGATCTGCAAAACATCCCCCCCCCTAGATGAAATGTAGGGCGCCTGAGCATCTCCAGAGCTCTGCTCTGTTCTCCTGCTCAACCCTGGTTCTCCAAGACGTGGGTCAACCCTCCATCTCATTCCAAGTGACCCCATTGGACGGCTCGTCACACAGAGTGGCACTACAGCATACTCCACGTGGAGATCTTCAGAACATTGTTCTGGGGTACTATTGGGGAGGTTGGGGTGACCAGCAGGAAATCTATTATGGTGGAGGCTATGAAAGAGCGTGGCTGAAGAACCTGCCCAAGCACAGCTGCCATTACCGACTGGGACGTACTCCAGCATACTGACTAGAGGAGGGATGTTTGTCATTTGACACAGGGGTACTGTACCTGCCAGTTCAATCTGAAGGCACTGGCAGCCATAGTCAATGGAGCAATAGCCATTACATTATTGTAAGTCCAGATTGAAAAGGTTAGAGCTGGGACGTGTTCATCAGAGTCCTTAAAGGCAAATGTGTTTTCAGTTGTTATTACTGAAAGGTTTAAATGGGATGGTACCTTAGACAAGCTGAAGGAGGAGCGAGAGCAGAACAATACATTATAATTTGAAGAGGGAACCCAACAGTACACTTACTTACCTATACCTATACCTATATACTATATACCGTGCCCTTGTATATGAACTGCTTAAGGATGCTAACATCATATAGGGCAATGTTTCTCAATGGGGACCGTACACATTTTTGCTCCCTCCTGGCTCCCAGCACACTTGTTCTACATATTCAGTGTTCTTGATTGGCTGGAATTGGATTGAAGGGAGCAAAACTGTGGACTGTCTGGGGGTCCCCGAGAACTCTTGGGGAGAATCTCAGTGATCACAAAGCACTTGAGGAATTCATCGTGAGCAGAGAAAGGCAAGGAAGAGAAACCGAGTAGGTGAGGATCGCAGAATCATCAGACAGAGCCAGGTACCTGCAACCCCCCTGACCTGGCAAGGATCAGAGAGGCTCCAGCAGAATTCTGTCAGCAGGACATTTAACCAGATGAGTCACAGACTGGAGGAGATTGAGGCTGGACTGTAACTGCCCTGAAATATCTCCAGCTGTACTGAGTTCTAGATGCACCAAACTCTCTCTCTCTATATATAGATACGTGTCTGTCTTTCTCTTTCTCTCTCTATAGATATTTGTCTGCCTCTCCCTCTCTCAATTTCTCTCTCTCTCTCCTCTCTGTATTTCTCTTTGCTAACTATGAAAGAATGATAAAGCCAGAATTGCCTGGCCAGATTCTAAGCCTGAGCCCAAAGGGGCAATGGGATAGAAATTATATTTATATAGTCTTTATGAAGTAAATAATCTTCATCTGTTGTGGTCCAGCATCAGTAAAAGCTGAATTTCAGTTAACACACATAACCACACTTCAGGAAGCAATTTTCCCAATTTAAAGATATTGTGCCTAACTTCCTAAAGCTATATAGTTTAGTTGATTGTATCAGTGGGTAGTCTATTAGACTGTATATAATACACATCTCCTGCCTAATTATTAAGAGAAAGTACCGAATTGTTTGTGTACTGATGGGGTGAGTAGATATAAAGCAGGGGTTTCCAACTATTTATCTCTGAGGGCCAAATTTGATCAGCAGCACAAAGCCAAGGTCCACCGCATCCCTCAACAATAAAATTCACCAACCTCTCGATCGTAGTTTAGATTTAGTTGTGTTTCATTCTAGATGTGGACCAGAGTCCTAGTCCTAGGTGACCATTGACATAAAGCATTTACAGTAATAAACATGGGAGAGGTCTGATTCATGCAGCAACAATGATATGAAAAGAATGATTCTTAAACATAAAAGACTGTTTAGGCCAGATGTTAAGATCTACAAAGATAAGGCATCCTCAGTAGTGAAATTAAACTTTGTTTTCATTATGTGCGCTGCAAAACACAGACAGTATTCCGAAAGAAATCTGCAAATTTGTTGATGGGGTAACACAACTGGATTGGATTTTAACCAGCATGTGATGCTGAATGTATAATTCTAATTATGACAATCAAGCGGGTCTGAATAATTATATAAACTCTTCTTGGTGACACAGCTGCATTTATTTAGCATTTAGTGTTTTCCCTGTTTGGTGGAAATTTAATAAATCCAGTGTAACACTGCCACCAAGTGGTCATATGTTTATCTACTGGCCTCCACCTCGATACTACTTCTATAAACGCCTGCAGCTGAGAAGATGATAAATAAATGGTAAATGGACTGCATTTATATAGCGCTTTTTTCCAATGCGCTTTACACTATGCCTTACATTCACCCATTCACACGCACACTCACACACTGGTGGCGGAGGCTGCCATGCAAGGCACCAACCTGCACACCGGGAGCAATTCGGAGTTCAGTGTCTTGCTCAAGGACACTTCGATGGGGTCAGGAGGACCCGGGTCTCGAACCTGCAACCCACCGGTTGCCGAACGATAGCACTACCTCCTGCACCACCATCAAAATGAACTGGAGTCTAGTGGGAATCTTGACCAATACAGCGGTCTATGGTAACGTTTAAAAAACAGCGTTTTCACCATCCACTCGTGTTACACGCCTCTTATCTAGCAGAGGGCTATGGTGAGCTGAGAGCCTATCACTGAAAGCACAGGCCAAATAGGCACGTGTGAGCCATGAACAGATTTCACCACTTTAAGAATACAACACAATGAAATACAAATGTACTGTAAGATGTACATAAATGCCAAAATATTATGCATCAGTTGCAGAGAGATTTCTGTTTAGAAATAACAGTGGTTGAGTGATATACAATTTACACCAATTTTTTTTTTTTGAATTGTAGCTCATACATTGCGTACTGCTTAGAGACCCTGTATTGTATAAGTCACTGGATGGATGGATGGATGGATGGATGGATGGATGGATGGATGGA
>JAABNY020000038.1:9829633-9840086 GCA_015164015.2 Brevimyrus niger
TACTGCTTAGAGACCCTGTATTGTATAAGTCACTGGATGGATGGATGGATGGATGGATGGATGGATGGATGGATGGAGCACCTCAGGTTTTATTGCAATGTTTTACATAATGTGATTTTTATCTGGCATTTAACTGCTAAACAGCATTATAAGAACTAAACAACTGCATTATTAGGGCTGCAAAAAACAACTATTTTGATTATGGATTAGACCTAATCATGTGATCAGCCGATCAACTAATTGATTACTTAGGCCAAAACAGGGTTTCAAGAAAAGGACTTGAAACGTGCTTTATTAAAAAAATATTAGGAGATATTTTTAATTCACAGTTAATTCACAGTGTAGAGAATTTTCAGTTGAAGTGACAAGTGGCATGGAAACAAATATCTGTTATCTCCCCATATTCAGCTTGCTAACAGTTGTACTTTATGCCACGGTAAACAGTATTTTGATGGTAGTTACAAAAATACATTGGTGAAATGCTGCCACAATAACAAAATAAAACTCGCCCAGTTTCTCATTGCTATGTATTAGTTATTATAGTATATGAGTTTGAATGACTATTATTGGATTCCATTCAAGTCGATTAGATTACGTCTGATTAAGGCAAATTATGTCACAAACAAATTTTTACAAGATATTATGTCATCGTTACGAGATTATTATCTTGCTAAAATTACATAATTGTCTTGCTAAAATGAGATAAATATTGTGTTAAAATTACATAATTGTCTTGTTAAAGTGAGATAAAAATCACATTAAAATGACATAGTTGTCTAGTTAAAATGAGATGGTTTGTGACACGTGACAGCTGACATCACAATGGTGAGGGAACACAAGCTAGGTGCAACCTCTGGGGGAACTAAACATTGGGACTGCTACAGAAAACAAAGGACTACAAAGTTAAAATAGAAGGCGGGGAAGATAACTCCAAAGGGACTAGAACTCATCTGCACAGCTAGGAGCAGAGCAGGTAAGGCACTGAGACAGTACTAACAGCTATAACAGCTAACAATACCACCAATGAACAAGCTAGGAAGGCTGTCATCTTCAGGAACATGTATGCACAGATAACGAGTATTACACGAGGGGCAGGTGTAGACCGTAACAACTGAGTAATGGAAAACATCTGGGGTTAATGCAAACGTGAGGACACAGGATGGCCAGCAGTGACATCTGCTGGTCAAACAGGAACAGGACAGCGTGTACAGAGGCAAAACATGGCAACAATCTTCACCCAACTGTGCCTTATATATTTACACGACAATGTGCATTAAAGCGAAACTGATTCAACAAATTATTTTTTTTATTTCTGCCTAGGTTTAAGCCACAGTGAAATTTACAATTACACTGTTTTAACATGATATTTATCTCATTTGAACAAGATCATTATCTTGTAATTAATGACATATAAAACAATATAATTGCATGTTAAAACAACATCCATGGTAACAATACACTTCCATAGAAATGTTCCTCATTTTAAATAAATCATCAAGGTTCTTGATTTAACCAGATTAATTATGATTACGTTATAACGCAAAACCTCTCGTATTATCAAGATAATTAACACAGTGATTTATAATGTTGTTATAACAAGATAATCTCATATTCAAACAGGTTGAAAGAGAATGAAAAAGAGTGTCCAAAAACGGACATCGAACCATGGGTGATGAATGAGTGGCTTTCACACCAAGAGCAGGGACAGCCCAAGGTGAAAGCAAACTAAGTGGCTGCTTAGACTCAATGGCCACCAGGGGGCGCACCATCTGTTCAGCCTGTCAAGGATGATGACAACTAGGTTCATCAAATTTTGCTTAGGGTCCTGAAAAGGGTTGGGTCAATGAGAAAACCTGTAGGTACCTTCTGCAGGGAGAGTGACAGGCAACTGGTCTTGCCAGCAAACCAGAAAAGACAGGCTAGGTTTTATCACTGGTATTTTTAATCTCTCTCAGGGAAACTCGATGGTCCCCACATTTAAAAACACCATTATCCTGTCCCAGAACCAAATGAACTACACTAATGTTTACCACCCAATGGCACTTACTCTCATTGCAGTGAAGTGCTTTTATAGGTTGGTGCTGGAACACATTAAGGGCATGAACCTGATCAGTCTGGACCTCCTGTTTGCCTTTCACCATGACAGACCCACTGAGGATCCACAGCAAGGCCTCAGATCTGGGACTCACCGCCAACTTCTGCAAGTGGATCCTATACTTCCTACCAAAGTACCACTCCTATTGTGATTGTTGGGGAAGCCGTGGACAGCATCAGTAATGTTAAGTTCCTCTGTGTTACCCTCTACACAGACCTCTCCACAGACCTCTCCACATTACACTGCAGCTGCTGTCAAGAAGGCCAACCAACCGTATCTTCTCAGGCATCTAAGGAGGCCCAGAATGTCACTATACACAAATATCTCTTGCAGGCCCTCCGCTTGCATTCCCCAAGCATCACTCTCAACTTTATGTGCAATCAGACATAACATTGTGCTGCAAAACAGCTCTGACCCGATGAAGCATAGACACGGGATGGACATGATGCATCAAGAATATACGCTGATCCTTAAAACCTCCTGCCTAATATTTGGTCCCCCTCATACCACCAAAACAGCTCTGAACTGTTGAGGCATGAATGCCACAAGACTTCTGAAGGTGTCCTGTGGTATCTGGCACCAAGATGTTAGCAAGAGATCCTGAAAATTGCTAGGCGGAGCCTCTACTGGATTGGATGGAGATCTGGGGAACCTGGAAGCCAACTCAAACACTTTTTCATGTTCCTAAAACCATTCCTGAAAATTTTTTGCAGTGTGGCAGGGTGTACTTCCCCGCTGAAAGAGGCCACTGACCATGAAAGTGTGTACTAGGTCTGAAACAATTTTTAGGTAGGTGGTACATGCCAAAGTAACATCAACATGAATGCCAGGACTCAAGATTCCCTAGCTGAACATTCCCCAGAGCATCATACTGTCTCCACTGGCTTGCCTTCTTCCCATAGTGCTTCCTGGTGCCATGACATCCTCCAGGAAAGCGTACACACCTACCCAGCTGTCCAGACGATGTAACAGAACTACTACAGCTACTCAGCTCAGGACCACAAACACTGCAGGAAGCAATGAAAGTAGCACTGGGCATCACAGGAACACCATTCTCAGCAGCTTAACACGTTCACACCACACTATAAAACTTAGAATGCTTGAATCCTAAACAGGGAGGCTTGCTGGTGGGCATCCTAGAGGAATGACGGCAGCTTAGTAACCACACTGCGCTATTTTGGCTTCTGGGTTACATGCCCAGCATAATGAAGCCGAGTTTGCGTTCCGCTAACATCACGTGACTCGGTGCCTTTGACACACAACATTACAATATAGTTCATGATTAAATTAAATAATTCCATTGGTATTTATGTATTTTTCTTTTGCTTACTAATACATATTAATTCTGTACATTGTATTAAATGTATTGAGACAGCTATCCAATGCAATATTATAAAATGAAAGATAATATTTTATTATACAGTATAATAATAATCATGTTTTTATCATTTATTAACGAACAAATTAATCCATGATAGGATCAACTTCCTATCACTTATGCAGTAGAAGTCACGGTTTAATAAAACCGCAATTGAGTAATAACATTTGGCGTACTTATATACTGTAACACAACCGCGCGTCAGCTGAACGAGAATAAATGGCTTGCTTGATCCAGATGAAAGCCAAGAGTAATGAAAAAGGTGACATTCTTAAAGCCAGTGCCTCACGATGGTGTTAAAGACAGTCGTAGAGGTATAGAGGTGTGCCAGTAAGTCAGTCACGCCGGAAGATGGCAGCCAACGCTTGCGAAAACGTGCAGTCTTAAGTGAATGGTTGAGGAATGCCCGGATATAATCACGAACAGCAACACTGACGGCAAGGCGATCCACGAGCAGTCAGCTTAACGAGTCGCCGAACACAGGTCCTTTTAAGCAATTCCGACTCGTCTCGATCATCATTTCTTGGGGAAAACAACGGCACACGCAACGATATCGTAAGTAACAAAAATCAGGTTACAGCTCGACCAGAGGAGTGGTGTAACCGTAAACATATGAGAAACGTAGTTTGTGCTAGTAAAGAAAATATCAGTCCAGAATGACCATACTGTTTAGTGTGTTACATCTCCAGTTCATTTTACATTTTATCGTTCAGGTTTCAGCGTGGTAGTGGGCTGGGCGGCTGATGGGCACTAACCGTAGCTGTTTCTCGATGTCAGCGTCTCATATGTGCATAAATCGCGAACGATCTCTTCCTATATAACAAATGGCGAGAACAACTAGCTGTCAGCTGCTCTCGGAGCTAGAAGGTGGTGCGGATCCACTGACTCTGAGCGGATCATGTGACCTCATGTGGTCATGTGACCGTGGGCTTAACGTGCGTGCGGCTAACCTGCAAAAATTATATCCTGCACCAAAGAACAGCACAGCATATTTATGCGAGCAAAGGAGAATGGGTTTTGTTTCGACCAGGTGTCCATGCACTTTAGGCAAGCAAAAATTAACAAAATTTCCATGGTTACGTGCAGAGAAATACTATAGCTATCGAATTCTTTATTTCTTTATGGCTGACCTCGCCGAATATAAGTCGTATTTCTCGCACCGTACAAGGATGCTTATTGCAGTATATTATTTTATTGGGTCAGGAAAAGACTTGTGTGCAAGTACTGAACACGTTTTAGGAATACCAGTGACGTCGTATAGTTTTCCTCCTATCTAAGCATCTTGTTATCGGGAATCCCATTGCAGACCCCCACCATTCTTGACAGAAATCCCACTGAGGCATTATAGATAGATAGCCTTTATTGTCCTATAAGTATATTTGTCTTCACAGTCTGTTCCAATACAAACAATGTACATTACAAGCCTCTAACATGTAAAACATGTTGGGTGACATGCATAAACATGTACACACAATATTGCTAGTCTGTAAAATGGAATGTCTTACTGTTATAGAGTTTTAGTACCACTGATGAGACGCACATAACCTCAACAAAGCAGTTCTGTTATTGAATATATTTGTAATTTTCGTCCTTCTGAAAACAGTTTATAGACAACATTTTTTCCTATCTAGCTAAATCTGAAATTAGTTACCTTAAAACATGTCCCATACATGTTAGTTTTTTTATTGTATTGCTAATATGATTATAATTAATTATTTATTTTCACGCAATTATTTCCATAGATTTTACTTTTATACTATGTTTAATTTTCTATTATGTTGATTATTTTTGTTGCATAAAAGATTTAGTTTTAATACTTATACATGAATATACACATCTGAATGACAGAGGTGGAAAATTTGGGTCCAGAAAGTTCCAATCCAGATCACGATTTAGTTTCAGTCAACTAGTTGAGTACTTTTTCCACCTCAGCTGAATGTGATTGGCTCTGTAAGATTTCGATTACAGTGCGCAACATCAGACAAGCAGGGAAAAATACTCGTATTTCACTTTGTTTGTACTGTCTTCCCTGCTTGGTGTTTGCCATCACCATTTGTCAAAATGAAGTACATAAACGTTGGAAAAGTGTCCCTGAAAAAAAGTAATCACAGCCACAGACTTTGTTGCCGACATACATTAAAACATTAAGATGGCATATCTAACCTGTATGCAGACAGATGTTAAATTACGTTAAGATCAATTTGCATATAAATAACAACATGCAGTCATTCAAATAGCGTAAATGTGTATCCTTCTGCATTACAGATTATATATAAACAAACAGGACACTTATCAGGCCCCTAAGCGCAATATTTACTTGCTGCTTACTGAATATGTATGGCATTTAATTCCACTTCTGTGACTAATCGCCAGTGTATTTTGATTTCTTTGCCGGTTTACCTGTTTGATTTGAAACGAGTGTTTTCTGAGAATCCAAACTTAGTCAAATTGATTTCCTTTGTTCATTGGCACATAATGGCCTACCCGCCACATGCTTAAATAGTCGACCTGAAGCATGAAGAAAACACAGCCGGCAGCTGGGCTGTCTGGCCTTTTAAATTCCACCAGCCATACGTACATGAATGAGTCTGTTGTTAAGAGACCTGCTTATGAGCTTTTCTTTTCCCGTTCCCCCAGCGACATATGGAATCAATATCAACACCCTCTTCTTGACCTGCTTGCTCTTACTGAAATGCATCCTGTTGTTGTGTTGCCCTGTGTGCATGGTCATTCTGGTGCTTGACTGCTTGTTCATTCTGTTGCTTGATTACTGAAGAGAGGTGACCTTGCCCGTGTCCCCCTTCACTCTCCTTTTTTGTCCACTAGCTCAGCCGGTTAAACCTCGGAGAAGCAGGAGAACCTAGCAGCAGGGCGTCACACCCGTTTTCCACGCTCTGCTGTTCTTCTGCGAGCTGTCGTGAGCATCTCACTTGCAGGATGTCTCCTGCCACTTGCAGACCCTCTCCAGGGCCCCCTTCCTGTGTCTGTATTGGGCCCAGTCTTTAGTAAAAGGGACTTGTCTGTAGTGGAAATGCAGGCGCTGTCTTTTCCACACTGAGAGGCAGAGGCCCTATGTCTGTTATGTCGACTCGAACATGTGTATGTATCTATTTCGCGTGACCTGCATTTGAATGGTGACCTGGCATAAATGTCTTTGTTTTGTGAGGTAGGTAGGTTGTTTCTGGGGCCTGCTGTTGAACTGTGGGGTGGGGGACGACGACATTGTGCCTTCTGGCTTTTTGAGCTGGTGCTTTTATGAGTCATTTCGGTCCCTGCAGGGGAAAATCCCAAGTAAAACTTTTACAGTTGTGCATTGAGAGTCTTTAAGAGCAAGTGATTCTCAAACTGTTGCCGAGCAAGGGTATCATAGCTCATACTGTGAGCAAAGTATGCATTCAGAACCCTATTGATTGCATCACCACCTCACAATTCCACATGGTGCCTAAAATTCAGTTAATTACTGAAACCATGAATCATGAACTACACGGTGAAATTGAGGTTGAGGCTGGCAGTACCTTATATTCAACCACGCTTTCCGCCACCCACTGAAAATGGAGAAACACTGCTGTAAATAATCCAGCTAGTGTTTTAGTGTTCTTACTTCCTGTAGGTCGGTTAACTCTTTTGCAAACCTTAGAAATGCTTGAAAGTCTGGTCTTTGCCTTCCATCATCATCTGGTTGTATGAATAGTTTGTGAGGGAAGATGCGCTGAGTAGGATGACTCAGAAAACTGGCTGCAGTTTGCACCTGCTTCCTTACTTCATCATTATCAGTATATCCAGCTCAAGGCCATTTTTATATTTTATTTGTTTTGCGTACCCTTTTATCCAAAGCATTGTATGTTTGAGAGGTCAAACAATCTTTTGATCCTTGCTCAGGGGTCCAACCCTAAAATCCCCCTTCCAGCCTTGTGATTTGAACCAGTGATGGTCCCATTTCAGACCCAGTATCCTAACCCTAAACCCCTGAGCCATACGGCAGATTAAAGTCCTAGATCATCGACGTTTGTCTTATATTTTCATGTCTATATCTTTAACGTCTCAAATGTTTCCCCACTTCTTTGCCAGAAAAAAAATCTGTAGAAAAAAATATCTGAGCAATGGCACATTTGCAGTTTTGTGTATGCATCTGTTATTGCAATTCAACACTTCTTAACTGAAATGTCCTCATCACTTGCAAACTGTATGTGTGAAAATTAGCTGATATGTGTTACCATCGCCGTTCTTCGCCGGTAAGACTAATCTGTCTGTGTGGGCTGAGTAGCATGCCTGATTTGAAGCTGTTTTTAACAGCCTCGGACAATATTGTCCAACAGGATGGTGTTTAGTGCATTAGTTGGATCTTCAGGAAGCTCTGTGGGCTGCCTGTCACTCTTGCTTTGCTTATAGGAAAGGTTTCACAGTAACTGATGGGAATTACTAATGAGTCTGCTATACTATAACTGGATCAGTGCTCTGCCTATTGGGCATATTAGGAGAGAACTCTGTTTATAGCTCTCTGAAGGTACTCAAATGTGAAACATTGTCGTATTCCAGTTAAACGTTGAATGAGCGGGATTCCTCCCGGAAAGAGAACGACGTGAGCGATCCGAAACATTCACAAGGCTGAGAAACAGTGCAGTTACTGGTTCACGTCTGTATAGCCATTAATAGCCTTGGAATATTTGTGCAGGAATGCATTTGGTTCATTTAATGAACGTGCTTATGGCTCATTGAAAATGATGATTTCATTGATTTGAAAACGGGGTAGGAAAATAGTGCAGCTTTAACAGTCTGACACATTATGAATGGCTTCATAATGTGCTGTTTTTAGAGCAATTTAATTTTATTTAGTTTGGTTCAGTGAAGCCCAAAAGACTTATGAGAACACATACCATTATTATTTGTGTGGTATTTTTATTAAGAGCCTGGGCTTCCCGTTTTGTTGGGTTTTATTTGATGTTATGAATGTGCTTGTAACTTTGGCTGGGATTCTTACTTCTCAGAAGTGTCCAGAAAGACGTCTATCTTGTATTTCTTCTTGTTTTTTCACTTCATTAGTGGCCCTTGAAATAAACACCATCTCTTTTCACAGCCTCTGGAAAAGTGGGGGGGGCTAAAGCTTCGAGGTCACCTGCCGCAGTAGCTCATGGATGAGGAAGAGCTCCAGACTGACGAAGAGGTCGGAGAGACTGCGGCTGATCACCGTTCCATAGGTCTCGTGTCCTGTCACCAAGGCCGTGAGGCGGGGCAGGAAGTCCCTGATCAGGATGTCATGACTGACAATCGGGAGGAAGGCTTGGGAGCTCCGGAGCAGCTAGGTAACTGTCACAGGGAACCGTGCTCACTACAGCTCGAGCTGGCTGGGCGGAGGGCTGTGTCTCATCTCAGAGGCGAGGCATCCGTTATAGTTAAAGTAATAAGAAACATTTAAGGGTCCCAATATCTGCACAGAAAGCCCTCTTCAGGCATGTAAACAGAACCCCATGTTTTGCAGTGCAAAAGAATCTTCAAGAAGTGGCATTGTGTTTGTGTGTGTGTGTGGTTAATTATTACATTGTGACAACAAGATTCACCCACAATGTGGTGAAAAAAACAATAACTTTTTACCAGGTGGGGACCTTTTTGTGAGTAAGTGAAAATGAGAAGGAGAATTCCATACAGTATGAATGTATGTAAGTTAATCTGCAGGCAAACAAGTTAGAGGACCAGTGAAAAGCTTGCTGGAAACAAATGGTCTATGTTTTTTTGTAATTGTATAATTGTATAAGATAAAAACAAAAATGTAAGCAAACAAGATGTAAGCAGTTTCCAAGCAGAATTAGCGAACTGAAAATTATCTCCAAATCTTGGATTCCTCAAACATGTCACCATTTGTCTCCCGGAGGCCATCTTCTGATAACGGCTTCACAAAGTCAAGGCATTTAGTTAACGAGTTTCAGCAAAGGAATCACCCAGCTGTTACACAGCCCTTCCCAGATGGGCGGGGTTCTTATGGAGCACTTTGCTCTGAACCTCCTGTCCAGTCTGACCTGTTCTGTCAGGTTGAAGTCTGGAGACTGGATAAGCCATTGCAGTAGTTCGTTTTAATCTTTAATTTAGTTAAGTTTAATTTTAAGGTCTGTTGTGGCTTGTTGTCTTCCTTAAGAATGAAGGGTCGTCTGATCCGTAGTGATCCTAAAAAAAGTCATAAAAAAGTACCAATTTGTACCTTCAAGGGTACATCATTGTGTCACTGGTATTCTGAAGAGTCTGGAAATTGTATCCTAGATGTAGGTAAATGTACTTTTTAGGATACATAAATGGAGGAACATTTTGTACCATTGGGGGTACATTAATGTTTGTACCTTTGGGAAACAAAACAGTACCAGAGCTGTTCCCTTGTTTCTACAGGGTAGTGCCAGAGAGAGAGGCAGTTATAGGGCACAGGGTGGCACCAGCCTTTTTGAAATCTGATTGGCCCCTTCGGCCATCTCACTGCCACGCCCATGCTTGTCAATAGGAGCCGCCCACCATCCCTGCATCTTACACAGAGGTTTCAAGCAGGTCTACTCAGAATCGACTAGCACTGGCCATCTGCTGGCTCGAAGATCGCGAAGCCCAGAGACACTTGCAGTTTTTGAACAGTGAGGAGGTGATGATGTCATCTAATGAGCCTTGTCTCATGACAGAACCCCTCCATGCCTAACTCTTATGCATGACACTGGCTGTAGAAAATGGGGGATGTTTTTCTTTGTTTTCTGTTTGTTTGTTCATTTTTTGTTTCAAAGGCGGTTAAGCTTTGAATATCCACCTCTCCTTAATAAATTCCAATATGTCTGCCAATAAGTGTGTGTGTTTTTCTTATTCTTTCTAGCCGCCTCCCCCTCCCCATTCCCCAGCGAGCTCTCCTCATCTGCCCCGTCCTCATCTGCCCCGTCCTCGTCTGCCCCGTCCTCGTCTGCCCCGTCCTCGTCTGCCCCGTCCTCGTCTGCCCCGTCCTCGTCTGCCCCGTCCTCGTC
>JAABNY020000038.1:9859945-9872496 GCA_015164015.2 Brevimyrus niger
AGATCGAGTTCTAGGTCAAACTGGTTTGTTCGACTTTCAAGAAATTCGAATTCTAGTGAGTTTGAGAACCGAGGTACCACTGTATATGTCAGCCGCCACTGCCCCGTGACTCCAGTTAGGATGCAGTTCTCAGTTATACATCACTTTCTGGATACAAATGTCTGCTAAATAATAATTATGTACAGATGGATATATTAACATCTGCTGTAACAGTGGTGTGATTGGACATTATACATTAATAAATTAAATGACCTGATGAAAAATCACCAAAATGATCAAAAATATTCATGCATCACCTGTACCTCCTGGTTATTAAGTACACAACTGAGAATCATAACTGTAACCTAATGCCAAGTTGTCTTTGCCAACCTTAATCATCATTCTAACACTAAACCTAATTTTAACCTGAACCCCAATTCTAACCATAACGATCAGCCTAATTCGGAATTTCTTAAATCAGTTTAAAACATTTTGCTTTGGCACTAGTCTTGTTATTAAAACGTTTTTGTGTTTAGATTTTTTCATAGCTCAGGAGTTTCCATAAAGTTATCAGTATGAAATTCTTCAAATTAAGGTGATTGGCTTTACTTTTGATTTTATAAAAAAAATTGTGGGGGGTCACATCATGTAAGAGGTGCCCTTTTTAATTCTGCAGTTCAAACAGCAACAGCATGATGCATTTTGTTATTTTTAAACAAATTAATTGAATGTACTGCTCACGATTACGAACTCAGATGCATTGTTAAATGCTGTAACAATTGTCAAATTTGTGTGTTTTTTCCGGGATTTTGTTGAACCATGGAGAGCAAGAAGCAGTGTTATCCACTGTGCCGTGTTCTGTATTCCAATGTGTCCATCCACCTTGAAAAGGTGCACGAAATGTAGTACTCTGTAGAGCATAAGCTCCTAAGGCCTCTCAGATCTGGTAGGAACTGTGAACCGCCAGACCGCCCAGTGGTTAAAGGAGAAGCGTTAAAGGACAAGATCTGAAGAACATGCTTCGTGCTTCAATGAAAGGAGCAAAGAATACCTAGGAAGCTTGGAAGGGGGCTGCGTATAAAAATGTAGATGAAATTCAGTTTTTTACAGAGACTATCAAAGATCTTGAGCGGCAGCTGAGTGAACTGGAGGAGCTGGAGAGGCTTGCAGAACACTGACCTCTTCAGGCAGGAATAGTTCTTACATGTCTTATATCAGTAAGCCTTCAATTCACTGAGATCTGTTAATTTTGTATTTTCTTGTATAAACAGTCATCTCTGGTTTATAAAACTATAATCATTTCAGCTGACAGATCCAGAAAGATCCGGGACAAGCTGAAGCAGGAAGTCAAGCGTGTGGGATGGCAAACAGCGCCCACCAGTGGGAGACCAGAAATTCACCCAATCAGCTACAATTTTAAGCTGGATCGGTGACCCTCAGACTAAGTCACCGTGTGCAAACATTTGGTTTATGTGGTTAAGTTTGTACAGAATGTATAGAGAAGCAAATAATTATTCACAGACGGGAAGTAAGATTCGGCGAAAGTGAACAGATCTGTCTAGAGCTGACCTTCAAAAAGCAGAAGCTCAAAAGTCATGCAAACTGAGACAAAATTCTGAAACATTTAAATCAATACCTGTTGAATTTAAAGGCATAAGTTGTAGTCGTGACTATAAAGCAGTATCTTTGATTTTGCTTACTGGGGACCTTTCTAAAGCCTCCATTAGTGCTGAGGTGAAAATCCTTTGTATTGGCTTGCTGGCTGTGCATCACTTTTCGTATTTATTGGGCACCAAACAACTGTAGTGAGAAACATTACTGTCTATGGATTCAGAAATCAGGTGGATGGAAGAAATTAAGTTTCTGATTAGAGTGAGAACCCAGAAGCTGCATATAAGCACACCTGAGACCTATATCATGAAGCAGGATTTGTTGGTTAGCTAGATATCTTGTCATATTTAGGGTATCCCGGTTCAAATGGATTTTATCTTTGTTCACTTAGCTTTAGCCCGGACTTCCTTAAATCTGACAAGATGTTTCGCTAACCTAAAAGTCCAGCTTCATGATACAAGGCCTCCAAAGAATGAAGATAACAGAAATAATGGTTTCACTCATTCATTCCTGTTACTTATCTTGTTTAATAGGGTTATTATTTTATATTATTTTTGAATTATGTTAAATGTGCATGTAATCATGCATATTTTGACACGGTTAGATGAAGACCTGTTCCTCTCTACCATATGTACCTACACATTTCCTCTTTTTTGTAGTTAAAAGAGTCATAAAAGACACAATGGTATTTGGATAAGCAAAACTGGCTCCCGCCACTGAGGAATGTGGCTGGTGCTCCAGTTTTAACTAGCACAGTCCACAGTTCCTGGGATACAACTTCAGCCCTGAAACTTTTTATTTTTATAGTGTCCAGAGGGCCAGTTGAGAAAGCTTCATCCCATCATAGCGACAGACACCTGATTTGGTGTCGCAACTTAAAGTTGAAATGCAAGAGTTTTCAACATGAAGTATCGTACATTTGGCACATCGGTCAATTTCTCATTGTTGTGCACAAATTGAGAGAATTTGACTGAGGCCTGGTGGCACCAGGATTGTCATCCAAAAAAAAGTAATGAAATAACGAAAACTTAATATTTATATTATATATACATATTTTAAAAATGTTTAAAATAAAAGTAAATATTAAGCATCACAAAAAACGATAACAGAATTTGTATTGCGTGGGGCCCTCATTTTTCGTTTCTGGAGTGCACTTCTGAAACTGTCTGGATACAACAGGAAGTAGTTTCCTCAACATACTAGAATCGGCTCTGCTAATGTGTGATGTGCTTGAGACAATGGAGTTACCCCCATTCCTCCTTTGTCAGCTGATGCCTCTATGCAGGAGCGTCACTGAAGGATATTTCAGAGTGCTTCTGATGCTAGACATTTTCAATGTAGGATTGCTAATATAGATTTCTATACAGATGATAGATTATGTAGATTATACACACACACATAGATATAACATTACTAGGTAAGATTAGCATTAAGATTTTATCTGGCTGTACTGACTGAGCCAGTTTAATAGGTCTGCAGTACATCGAGGTTTCTGAGAACTGAACCCTGTAGTGCACTTCCTATTATCCACTGGCATGTAACTCCATGTATGAGCAGCACAGAAGGTTAATTAAAAATGCATCTAATTTCTAAGGTTTGCCTAGTTTATTCTTAGCTTAGCCTACAAATGTTGGGCAAAGCTTGCTTGAGACAGTAGGTAACGGTTTCTCAGAGACGAGCTATGCAACAGAAATCCCACACCTGTCATTAATCGGCTTCTTGCAGCAACAACCGAGAAGGATTTCAAAATGCATATTGTGTTAAGCCCTTACTTCGAGTATAATAAACCTGCAAAGATCAGTTCCAAAGTTTGCAAAACTAGACTTGCATATCCTAGCTAGGAATTTTGAAAATATTATGAATAGAGAAGAACTATGGATTTAAATGATAATTGACATTATATGTTAAACTGGTTTTAACAATCCCATTGGTCAAAATGTTTGCTGGGGTGTCTAGGCAGGGAGAAGTTTACAGAGTCTACTTTTGAATTACAGGAAAATAGAATAAATACTTATGACAAGTTCATGATTTTTTATATTAATGAGTGAAGAAATATGCAAGGGCTGAATTGAAATATGTGGGTGTGCAACAGGGACACCAAATGGTCAAACAAAATTAGTTGTGCCCCCTAACCACAAAACATTTAAATAAGAATTTAAAAATGAAAATTTGTTAATCCCCTAATTTTCCCCCTCAGCCCCCTACTTAGGGTTATGGTTAGGGGTTAAGCTTAGAGATAGGGTTAGGGTTGGTGACACTGGTTCAACCTGAAGTTACTGTAATGCTTCATAAGGCCATATTACCACCAGGAATATGCCCCATGGTTTGATTGTATTAATATCTTTAATAATTTTAATGTGTCTTAATGTGCTGTGCATTGATATACAGATCTGCTATCTTGGTCAGACAACTGGTCAAGTTGTCTCAGGACCAAAACCAGGACCAGGTGGAAGGTATTTTAGGATCTGTAGGAGCTTGGATCAAAAGCTGGTAAACTGACACGAAGCAGCGAGTAGTTATTAGAGGCTCAATGTCACAGTGGGCCTGCGTTCATAGTGGGGTACCGCAGGGTTCGATTTTCGGACCATTATTGTTCCTAGTTTACATGAATGATATTGACACCAATACATACAGTAAACTGGTTAAATTTGCAGACGACACGAAGGTGGGTGGTGCAGTAGATACTAAATTAGCAGCACAGAGGGTACATCGGGATCTTGATTTAATTAGCGACTGGGCTGATAAGATGAAATTTAATGTAGTTAAATGTACGGTAATCCATGCAGGGAGCAGAAATATAAAGTACAGATATTTTATGGGTTCCACTAAAATAAAGGTAGCAGATTAGGAGAACAGGGTTGCGTCACACGTTCCAGGCATAGAGGAGGTCAGTGGGTTTCCCTCACTGTCAGCGAGTGCGATGCCTGGCTATTATTCCAAGGTGAAGTGGAAGAAGGAGACCCGCTTCACTGACATCTCCTGTTCCAGGCCCAGAGAAGCCCGCAACATCTCCAGAGTCCTGCCACATCTTCAGTGTCCTGCCTGGGGGAGGCTCTGGTGTCTCCAGCCTCCTACCCTTGGGGGGCCGCCGAGTATGTCGACCCCGAGCCCAGTCCTGAGGGGGCCGCCAAGCCCATGCCTCCAGAGCCAGGGCCAGAGGAGGCCACCAAGACTGAGTTTTTAGAGTTCCCTCTCTTGCTTTCCTACCAAGTCCCATTCATGCCTCTGCCCTTTGGTTCCCCACGTCCATCTTTTGGTCCACATTATAGCTCCCTGTGCATCTTGACTTCTTCATATGGCTCCAGTTCCTGAGTCCAGTTTCCTGTAGAGTTCCCCAATCTTGTCACCCTGACCTAACTCCTAGTGTTCCATCTGTCTGTCCTGATGCCCCCTTGTTTGGTGCCCAAATCCAGTCTGTCCTGTCTCTGGGTGTTGTTGGGTGTATCTCTGTGTTGTCATGGCTCGTGTTTCCTATTCTCCATGGTCCTGGCAATACCTCGCACACGCGGTGTTTGCACATTATATGGGGGGTACTGTCAGGATCAGTCCTTTTCCTGTCCCCCTTGGTATGTCAGTTCCTCATTTAGCCAGCAGATGTCGCCAGCCATCCAGCTATCATTATCTCCTGGTGGGTTAGCTCCTGCATTGCATGCATGCGTTGCTCTGTGTTTGCTTCGGCCAGATGTATCTTAGATGTATCTTATTTGTTACTGTGCTGCTCTCTGCTTTAGTTCTTGTGTTCTACCTACCTGCCTTTATTAGACCCCTCTTGGTTCCTTTATTTTTTGTTTGTTTTTGAGTTCAATAAAGTTCCTCGTGTTTTTTGAGTCACACCATGGATCGCCCCTTTGTCCTACACCGTTCCCTCATTAAAATGATAAAATAATGACAGAAATAACAGCAGGATTGTATTTTTAGATTCTTCAGTTTATTTCATAAGAACATCAACAGGCAGAAAAGAATTAGAGAATAACCCTACCCAGGATGAGGAGATGGAAGATGGATGGATATGTATTATGTAACATCATGCTACCAGTATCTGCCTATTTGACATGAGGCAAGATACAAGGGACCATCCTATTTGGTGACTGAAAGTTTCGTAACAAAATCAAGTACTGGACTTGTTATGTATTATGGGGCTAATGTATCACAGAGACCATCATGTGCGCTTTGCCCTTATAAAAAATGAAAAAGCAGTCATTTATAACCTGAAAGCACAGCATTGGACAACTGTGGATATCTATTTGATAAACATCAGGCCTTTGAAATTATATTCTAGGTTACCTTTTGCTTATTGGCCTACTGCAACCACCTGGAAGTTAGCCATCTACATTTTTGCTGACAATGCAAAGCTGAGGAACCACAGGAGGAAGTTTGACCACAAGCCTCTCTGTGTTGTTAGGCCAAGAATGAAAAGTAGACTCAGCATTTGCTTATATGTTGCCAAAGGGGAATAATGGTATTATCTACTGTTTTTTGATTTGTTGATGCTTGGATGCTGGTTTTTAATACATATGCCTAATAATAATTGTGCACCTTTTAATAATATGTTGTGGACCCACAGGAGTGCCCTGTGTTACTGCCCTGAAGTATAGTGGTGTCATGGGGGGTAGGTGTAGAACATAAGACAATCAACCAAACAATCTGATTGGTAACAATCTACAGGTGGAGTGACTAATTCTAACAAACACTGAAACTAAGAAACACTAACCAGACACTGTCAAGACTACATTAGGATAATTCACATGGAACAAACATATTTACAAGATAAGCAGGGCACACCTATGGTGGAAACAAAATAGAAAATAAACACTGGAGAAAGCAAAACCAATGAATAGGTGAGGGCAGCCTCTGCCCAACCTCAAACCCATCATCAGAAGATTAAAGTCTGTTAGTTACACACCCAACCCATTGAGCTATGTATTAATCCAGGAGTTGTGAGGGAGGGGGAACATGGAATCACCAATGATGCCCGCTGGCCAATATGAGGAAAAAATTAACATCAAACCCAGGACAAAGCAATTGCAGGTTAAAGACTTTGCTCAAGGGCCCAATGGAGTAAAATCACTCAGGCCATTCATGGGATTTGAACCAGAAATCTTCCAGTTACTGGCACAGATCCCTAGCCTCAGAGCCACCACTCCATCCCTACACTTGTCTTATAAGCCTTAGACAGTCATTAAAATTATAGAAACCTTGTTATACAGTGACAGAGTGAGCATCACTTCCTTGTTTGAGGTGACAAAATAGCAAAGACTGCTTTAGCATAATAAATACCTTTAGCTGCTGTCTAAGGACCTTTTGCCTTTATGTATCTGCCTTTCCGTCTGCTGTGATTCATTATGTGAATGCCATGTGTGCCCAGAGCTTCACTTTCACACCTCTAACCTGTGATACTGATGGAATCAGAGCTGGAGGCCATGCTCTTAGCATATCCAGATCATCAACAGCACGCTGCTACTTTTCCTGTATAATAGCAGCCAACTTCTCTTCTGTTCCTACCTTCACAACCGACACAGACTTGACCTCTTCCATTGCGCTGTCTCATCCCCTTTAACCTGAGCTGATTTTATAATGTGGGACAGAAGCTCCTCTATAGCCCTTTAAATTTATTCCTGGCTCTTCAGTCATTTCTGTTGGCTCTGTCTCTGTTGAATCCGGTCTGCTGCTATAACGTAAAAGAGTGACCTTCAGATTTCATTTGGAAACATGTCAACATTTGTACAACCTCCTCAGCATCAACCTGCCATCCAATCATCCAATATAGAGATTTTAAGGCCGGAGTCTATTCCAAGCAGCATAAGGTAGGGGAGTGTATACTAATTAGCCATAACATTAAAACCACTAACAGGTGAAGTGAATAACATTGATCTTGTTACAATGGCTCCTGTCAAGGGTGACTCCCCTAGGCTGTCACACAGTCTAGTTCCATCCCCCGGAAATGGTCACCTATCTGTGGCAGTCAGGTGTTATGTGGGTGTCCCCTCGGCCCGCTCCAGCCGCTTGGGTCCTCAGCAATGAGGATCTCGTGAGCCGGGTCACCCTCAGGCTGTAACTTACTCTCCCTCACAGTGCAGGTAATGTGCCTCTGTCTGGACTTCCTGAGCAACCGCTCATTTCACACAAAGTCGAACCAGCGGTACCCAAGGATTCTCCGAAAAGATGAATCTAGTCTTTGCCTCGCAGCCATACAGCAAAACAGGGAGCACCAGGACTCTAAAGACTCTGACCTTAGTCCTCTTACAAAGATATCGGGAGTGACACACAAAGAGCGACCTCATGACCCTCCATGCTCTCCCAGTCTGTCTACTGACTAGGATGAGTCATCAGAGACATGAATGTCACTGCCGAGGTAAGTGATCTACTCGACACAATTGAGAGACACTCCGGAGACAGACACGCTGCTGATGGCTGTGACCAAAAGGTCATCAAAGGCTTGGGCCTTGGTTTTTATCCAGGACACTTGAAAGCCCTGAACCTGAACTTTCCACTTCTGGCCATGTGTGATGGGAATCTCTTTTAGTTAAGTTTTAGTCAATGATGATATACAGTGAGTTTGCTGTAGGTTATCTGTACTTGATAATGAACAGCTCTTTATCTGCTCAAGCAGCAACCATGATTTGTAATAAAGCGTTTATTTAAACTGAATCATTGTGATCCTAGTCCCGCACTGTGGGAATCATTACCGGTTTTAACAGGTATGGACAGCAAAAAGAGCGGGGGGGGGCATATATTTGGCCCGTAGAGCTCTCTTCCCACAGACTCAGTATTTTGCAGAATGTCTCCTCAGGTGGCAGGTTCTTACTATTTATATGATCCAGAGAACCAGGCTCTACAGTGAATTGGTATGTGCTGCAGTGAGCCTGGTCCATCAAGGAGGATATAGGTGCCATCCAGGGTTCCCGTCTTAAAATAGGTATTTAAAAATTTAAATGTTTTTTCCTACTGTTAGAGATATGGCCTAAAGAATAAGTAATCTTTCCCAGAAAACTAGAATAAAATTGATTGCATTATAAATTATTCAGTATAACTTATTTGGGTTTTGGGCCCGGTTTCCCGTTCAGGGCTTAAAATAGATCAGGACCAGGCTAATTCTACTGAAATTAATCCAGACTAAACAACTGGCTTTCTGAGATGTTAACTTCAGATTAATTAGTTCTACACTACAGAGTCTCAGATAAAGGTAATCAAGGACAGTAAGATCATCTTTTAGAAACTTAATTAATTAATGGTGTTTACATGTTGCTAAGGTGAGTCTGCTTAAAAATCCTGTTGTGGACTAATACTGTACATGTGCAATTCATTAGCATTTAGCAGTGTGTGGTACAGGTGTTAAACTTAATCAAAATGGATTAAGGCAAAAGAAAACGCTCAAAAAAACTTCAGGGAATTTGAGAAGACCCTCTTCAAACAAATTATATCAAAGTACCGTGTAATAAACAAACAAGAAGGCAGTATGGGTCTCCATTTTGAGTGAATTCGGCTCAAATAAAAAAGTAACCAATCAGACACTCCAACAAGTTCAGGTTTTATTTATTGTTGGCCCAATCTTACAAATCAGTCAGTTATTAATGTTTTATGTTCAGGGTGAGGCTGATACGTGCACATATTTTTGGCAAACAATATTACATATAACTCCTAACTCAAAGTGTATATTATCTCTCAAAGGTCCTGTGAAAAAATATAAAAATAAACCTGGAAAAAAACACTGCTGCTGCTCCTCAGGAGCGTTTAAAGAGAGGTGGGGGACCCGGGTCCACCAGAGAACCATGGATGGTATTCCAGATGATGGCCATTTGGACAGTTCAGGTGAGGAAACTTTCCAAGATTCATTTGATAGGACACATCTCATATAGCATGTGCTACCTCACCCAACATACTTAAATGCAAGTCATATCTTGCTCTTGTAATAAAAATTATGTAATGACCTTAACTCTTGAACTAAAATTTAATACTAGATTTTTTTTTTCCATAGATGACCTGATCTTGGGGGGGGGGGGGCAGGGCGGAGTCAGGAGGCTCAAATAAATACAGCAGCAGCAGCATCCAGCCTCCTGCAGCGGCACTGACATTAGTCAGCCAGCAGTCTCTAATCCAGCCAGCAGGCCAGGCAGGAAAAGGCTGGCCATCTGTGGGACACTTACCATAGAGTTCCATGAACACAAATTACAATGTTTAAAAGAAGAACGTGAAGTCAAAATGAAAATTCTTTGTCTTCAGTTGTCTATGATACAGAGAGAGATAAAGCAGCAGTGAGTTTTCTTTGGAACTGAACACCAATTTCTGAAATGTGTTACCTGTCCGTGCCGATCACTTATGTATCACACAAGACACATTTGTTATGAGAAGTGCTGCAAAGCAAACGCATCCTAGCATCCAGACATGTGTTCTCATCCACTTCCTCCTACCAGCCCTTCCGTGGATAACTTCATGCTTCAGGGGGTTCCTGAGCCTAAAGCAGCGGCTGGGGAACCTCACTGCCGTCCCCTATGGGCCTGTGAGCAAACCTCACCTGCTCAGCTGGAAAGTTGCTAGTCTGGGCTCAGTGATGCTGAAATGCTGTAAACTGGCTGAATATTTATCTTCACCCAATTATAGCATGACTGGTGCTGGACATTCTATGTCATCCATCATGCCATCCTGCACCTCACTGGATATCCTGTGTTCTGCACCTCACTGGATATCCAGTGTTCTGCACCTCACTGGATATCCTATGTTCTGCTCCTCACTGGATATCCAGTGTTCTGCTCCTCACTGGATATCCTGTGTTCTGCTCCTCACTGGGGCCTTTTTGGAGTTGTCGCCCAGCTTCAGCATCGTCTTTGGATGGTGAAGCTGGTGCTGAGTTTGTGACTGCTCTCTGTTCACGAAGCTTTACTGTATCCCGGCTTGTCTGCTTCACTTTATTTTCCATTTGCATACCTGTAATGTGAACAGGCTGGAAAAGAGTTTCTTTGTGTCATTTCCTTCCTCAGCGTTGTGGAGACTCCAGCCTCCAGAAAAGAATAGAAAATCCAGGCAACTCCCCCTCTCTCCATTCTTTGTACCCTTTGTGTATCACCTCCTTTCACCTTGATGGCAGTGTGTTGTTTATGTTCGCAGAATCAGATTACAAACCCGTCAGTCTTTTCTCTCTCATGCTGATGTACTCCTATTAGATCAACAATGGTCTAACAAAAGGCCGGCATCCTCTTTCAAAAGGAGTGCTGGCATGGAGCTATATGAAGTGAGCAAAATTAACAATATCATCAACTGTGATGTGATTGCTTGTTGGAAAAATGCTATGCACCACCAGGGAGTGATCAGCACCACACAGCGTTGGCCACAAGGGGAGCTGACGGGACATGGCTGGCGGCCAATAACATTAAATCCCATGTAAGGAAGAAGCCCAGGGAAGGAAGAGAGAAGATTGAGCGATAGCCATGCAGGTGTTATTTTGAAGAGTGAATGCAGCCATTACTGGAATCATAACCAGTTTTCATTGGCCAAAGAAGGAATTTCACTCGGTTTTTGCTCAAGAACCAAGCAAACAAGGAAATTAATGTAAATAATGGACAGAATATAGCATTAAAAAGTGGATGATTGTGAAGTGGACGGTGTGAACAAGATGAGGAAAATACATAGTACTAAGTGCAGAACATAATGGGTTATGATTTGCTATTGACTGACGCAAAGAGTCCTTCTCATGTACAGTATGATACTGCGTCGATCCGTCTCACTGCACAGGGCCACAGCCAGAATACCTTTAAATTCTTATTTTAACATGCCACATATACTGGGAAGGACACATAGGAGATATTTATTTTAACTTTCTATTTCAATATATAGTTTTTCTAATGCTCTTAAAATACTTTCAGGTTTATGGGATTATTTTGGCTATAGGTGACTAAAATAGGTCAGACCTTTATTTTAAGTACATTGGTGGTTTTGAAAATAAATATGCTCTCATTTCTGGAATTTGAAAGTCATGTTTGGGCTTCCCTTGATAGCATGGCACTGATAAATGTCTGTTTGGAGTTTGTCTCTTCTGAGCTGGAATTAAAATAGGCGGATCTGAATAATTCTCATTTGTATTTTTGCAGATGCTGTCTGCGGTATCTGTGTATTTTTGTGGTTTTAAGCATTTTGCATTTTACTAACCGCCTCTGCAGCAGCTTCACTGTGATGTGAGTTGCAGGGCAGCTGAAGAAAAGGTGACCCATCAAGGCAAGGACTCTGTAAGACCTCTGAAGGTAGGTGTCCTGTATTTGGCACCAAGACGTTAGCAGCAGGTCCTTTATAAGTCCTGTAAATTGTAAATTAAGACCTCTGTGGAAAAGACTAGTTTCTCCAGCCCGTCCCACAGATGCTTGATCAGATTGAGATCTGGGGAATTTGGAGGCCAAGTCAACACACTGAACTCTTTTGCATGTTCTTCAAACCATTCCTGAACAATTTTTACAGTGTGGCAGGATGCATTATCCTGTTGAAAGAGGCCATAGCCATCGGGGAATGCCATGAAGTGGTATACTTGGTCTGTAACAGTGTTTAGGTGGGTGCTACATGTCTAAGTAACATCAACATGAATGCCAGGACACAAGGTTTCCCAGCAGAACATCTCCCAAAACATCACACCGCCTCCTCCAGCTTGCCATCTTCCCATAGTGCATCCTGGTGTCTCCTCTTCCCCAGGTAAATGACACAGATGCACCCAACTGTCCACATGATGTAACAGACAATGTGACTCATCAGACCAGGCCACCTACATCCATTGCTCCATGATACAGTTATAATGCCCACATGCCCATTGTAGGCACTTTCAGTGGTAAACAGAGTCAGCATGGGCACTCTGACCGGTCCCATATGCAGCAAGCTGCGATCCACTGTATATCCTAGCACCTTTTTATCATAGCCAGGATTAACTCTATCAGCAATATGTACAGTAGCTCTCCTGTGGGACTTGACCAGACATGCTAGCTTTC
>JAABNY020000038.1:9881498-9904484 GCA_015164015.2 Brevimyrus niger
GATGTTAATCGATGGGGCTGAAAAATGACCAAGCAATGAGAAAATGGTGAACGACTGCACATATCCAAAAGCTACACACCAGCACATATGACGGGAATAGGAAGGAGCCAAAAATCAGGCTGAAGAAAAATAAAATTAAAAGTAGTGGATAACAGTATTGTGAGTGCTGTCCACCATGTGCACCTATGGGCAATTCGGAATTTCCACTTGACTGTAGCATGTTATTAGACTGTGAGAGAAAAGCTCATGGTGACACAAAGAGTTCATGCAAATTCCACACACACACAGAGTGTGGACAGGGACTCAATCCCCAATCCTAGAGGTTTTGGTCAACAATACTAACCAATGTACCACTGTACCACCCCTTTGCATCACAAACACAATAACTGCCATTTAAATGGGCAGAGTGATGGGCACCATCCAGGAAGCTTCTTACTGCTTCCTGGGATATAGGCTCCAAACTTCCCAAGGTTGTGGTTTGGATAAGCATTTGTAAAAATAATAAAAAGGTTGCATTTAGATTTACATTCATTATTATCTGAGTTCCCAAGTATGGTGATTACAAATTGAAGATCCCTGTGGCAGGAAAAAAAATGGTGATCTGGAATTAACGATGCGTGTCTGGAAAGCAGTTACATTTCTGTTTCAGTGCAACAAAACTCAATGAGAATTAATTACCAATGGCATCAGGACAAGTCACAGAGGGAGAAGAGCTTTTGTTAATTTTGGAAAGCAGATAGAAAGAAGAAAATTAATGAATGAAGTTAACTTTTCTCATGCTCATTCCTAGGAAAGCATTGGGATAAAAATTGCGATAGGCACAGACACAGATAAATACACACTCAGACATACAGTACAATCACAAACAAATATAAACTCTGTATTCAACATAACCTTCTTTGTCTTTTTTGAATTCTTGCAGCATTTAGTTTCTTTCAGTTCACGGCTTGGAGGTCAGAAGTAATATTTGGGGCAAATATTTCACAAACAAATCATTGTCTTACATGGACATCACAGGATCATCGTCAATAGTGCGGGACACGCAGTGGCACTGCAGGCTCGAGGGTGATGTGGTGTTTTCTGTGACAACATTCGCAAGCGGGGTATGAGTCATCAGACAGGAGCGTGAACGAAGGACGCAGACATGCCAAATGGACTCATGACCTTAATTGTCCCTGCCCTTATGACACAGTATTGCTTGTAACAGACATTCGGTTACTACCTGAGCTTGTGTGGGATTTTTGATTATCAAAATAGGCCATATAAAATCTTTTCTGCAGGTGTTAAGTATCTAGGACAACATAAATTTCATCCAAAAAAGTCTCTGATGTTCTATAAAGAAATTTGGAGTCTCTTAACTTGAGACTGAGTTTAGCTGTCTAGATATATTGTACATGGCATCATAACGTTTCATTTAGGATTGCTGCATATCCTTGTTAATTCAGGAATTCCCATAAGAATATGAATCCATCCATCTATCCATCCATCTGCTAACCGGTTACTCATTACAAGGTCATGGGGAGATGACTGGCATACATTGCAGAAAGCACAGGGCAGGAGGCAGGGCAATACCTCGGAAGGCATCACAGGGAACCCCCAGCACTTTGGGCAATTAGAGAGACCAAATCAACTCAGTTGCATGCTTTTGAAGAGGAAGGAAGACAGAGAATGTGAGGCACATACAGGGAGCAAATGTGGGGCCAAGACAGACTGAAATGCTGTACCCTGGAGATACGAGGGAACATTCTGCCTCATACAATACATGTCTTTGTATGCCTCTCTCGCCTAGGATGTTACATGTCATCTATGACCGTTTAACTTAAAATGAGATTATGAGTTGTTAGCCATTACAAATTGGGTAACAGGCATATAAAGGTTGAGAAATTCTTGAAGATACTGTTGAGCACAGTCACTGCAATTTTCAAAAACCTCACAGGGATGGAATGGTTGAAAAATTACCAGAGAGAGGACGCATCAGCCTACTGTCCCCTCACACAGTGGGATTTATGATGTGACAGGTAAGAAAAAAAATAACCCAAAAATCACAGTTTCTGAACAGCATAATTTGTTTGAATCTGGGGGCTTTAATATTTCAAAATCATCTATCAGACATCACCTGCTTCAAAGGAAGCCATATCTTAGTGGATAAGTGGAAATACACCTGGAGTCGTGTGTTGTGGTCAGATGAGACAGGAATTGAACTGTTTGGTTATGCACACCATTCACATGTAACAAAGGGGACTGCATACAAGGAAAAGCACCTGGTTCCCACTCTCAGATACGCTGGAGGACTATTGATACTTTGGGGCTGTTGTGTTGCAAGTGGCCCAGTGCCCCTTGTGAAGATCAACAGCATGATTTCCAGGAGATATAAGGACATTTAGCCAAAAACCTACCCAAAATCAACATAGAACTGGTTGCAAAACACAACATCAAGGTTTTGCAATGGCCATCTTAGTCTCCAGATTGGAATTTCCCCCTTGAGACCCTTTGAGTTGAAGAGGGTCACCCATCAGTGTAAAACCAAGAGTATTAAGGACCTAATATTTATACTATATGGTCCAAGATCCAGGCTAGTTAAAAGTTACAGAAAAAAGGCTCAGTGCTGATATCCTTGCCAGGGGAGAGTTCACTAAATATTAAGCATGTGGTTGCCAATATTTCTGAAACTTACGTTTTCCGTTAAAATGGTACCATTAAAAATGGTCTTGGAAAAAACTAAAATAAAACATGAGGCCTGCACTATTGTTTACGCTCAAAATATCACTTGTTGCATTTGTGGTTCATCTTACATGTAGACATTAATATTTAATTCATCTGCATGAGGGAGGCCAATAATTCTGGAATTCGCTGTATATCCTTGGTTATATAAAGCTGTTTCCAGAGGTGGACATTTCAGGTCCAGAAAGTAAAAATCCAAACCAGGATTTTGTTTCAACCAACCAGTTGAGTACTATATGGCTGTGAATCTTAATACTCAGCAGGTCGGTTGAAACAAAATCCTGGTCTGGAGTTTTACTTTCTGGACCTGAAATGTCCACCTCTGGCTGTTTCAATGTTGACATAAGCAGCTGGACCCATATGGAACAAACAGCTTACGGCCTACGCATGGCTAAAGTGTTGAATCCAACCTTAATTCTAAGTTAGCCAGTTAGATTACAGTATGTGATCATGTTTGTTTACCAGAGAGGCAGTACGCTTGCTAGCCACTTCCCTTTCGTGAATCGGGTAGAGGAGATTTTTTCTGGCGGAGAATTCTCATGCAACGCCAAGGAAAACAAGGATGCTGCACGCCGAGCAGGTTTATTAATTTTAATCATCTCAACTAGCTACAAAATGTCAACCACTTCACAAATTGACAGGAAACAAAAGGAGAATTACTATTCCATGCGTCAAGGACATTGATCTCATAGTTGAATCTAGGTAATCATTCCATTATGGTAGGTATTCATCTTCTGAATTCTAACTACTCAACATTTCAGCGATTTTGGTGTGCATAGCTCTCAGTACAGAAGCAACAGAAAACTTGAGTTAGCAGTTTTTTGTTCAGGATCTTTTTTTTTCTTCGTTTAACCAAGTAACAAACCACATGGGGAGAGTAAACTAACAAGATACAGTCTTTTAAAAAAGTGTCGTCTCTCAGAAATATGCGCCTTTTGACTTATATTGCATTTTTTTTCATCATAAAGAGCATTCAAACCTTATAATACAGCAGAAAACCAGTCCCGCCTTTCAGCATTTATTCAACATGTTAAATGAACTGCACATTCATTTAAAAAACAGATTTTTGTGCTACAGCCTTGTCTTTTTCATATATTTATTCACCATAGATCATTTGAGTATTATTTTACAATGATGGTCACAGTCTGTAAATGTATATTGACAGGAATAGTGGCACTATTGCAAACCTTAAGGAATATGACTCATCCGGACTGTGTTCCTATATCTAAGCATGCTGTCAGTTTGCTGCTGCCATGTTGGACCTTCTTTTTCAACGGGTTTTATTTATAAGATTCTATTATCTATCATTGGTCATGCATAACGGACAAATCACATCACTCGAAGTGCAATGTCTATTACAGCTATGTTTCGCCTAGTTGCACATTGTCTAAGCATGAACTCAGAATGGTGAATGGAGGAGAGAAACTGAGGCCGGCTGTTGTTTTGTAGGTGCTTTTTCAATTAGGATCATTTTCAATATTTTTCTTCCTCATTGTTTATCGTTACAACATCAAAATAAGGAGCATGGCAGTAGCTTAATGGACTGACACAGTAGTACTAAGACGATACTGAAATACTGAGAAGGAAAAACAGTTTGTATAGCATTCCTACAATAGTTGTCATCCAGCAAAGGTATACTGTATATATATATTTATAATATATATATATAAAAAAGAGAACAGAAACATCACAAGTGAGCAGGAGCCATCAAATCAGCACTATATACAACCTTTGGAAAGGAAGAAGGAGCGAAAGAAATCGTTTACAAGGACCATCATTTAAAAAGCAGACAGACGACACAGAACGACATTTACAATGGGGGGGGGGGGTTGATATGTGCATGTGTGCAAACCTATTAGGTAAATACCATGATAAAAGCATATCGACGCCGCTCGGAGAGCACCGCGGGGGGGAAGAGCGTGTTGATGCTGCCGTCTAGCCACTGCCCAGCATCTTTGTGGCCCGCTGGTTGGCTTCATCAATCCTGGTTTTGTTGGAATCAGCCTGGGGGGAGGAAAAGACAGAATGTATTAACGGATACTGTATATGGCTACCAGTTATATGCTACCAGTTATATGCTACCACACATTTTCCATAATCCCTTGTTCAATGGAGGGCTGGATGCTCTGGGGAGTTTTACTTACACAAAAATGTTCTGCCGGTGGAACGAAAAATGATTGTTTCAGAGAGATAACCAATCAGACTGTAGACGAGGTGGCTCTAAGCAACTAGATGAGGTGGGACCAAGACATCTGATTGGTTGGTCCGGCCTTCTCTGGTTGCTTAGAGCCATCTCCTCTACGATCTGATTGATATAACTCTCTGAACCAATCATTTTTCATTATGTCATCAGAACATTTTTGTGTAAGTAAAACTCCTACGAGCGGGCTGAAACTATCCCAGGATGCAGAAGATGGATTGGATGCCAGACCATACATTACGAAAAACTTCGACATACATTACGAGACATCGATTGACTAAAACTGCCCACTTTTGGAAGATGGGAGGAAAACCTCTTAAAAATGACAAGAACATCCAAACCCCACGAAACAGAACCAGGAGTGAAAATGTACCCATAGCCCTAGAGGGGTCAGGCCGAAATGCTACACATTATGCTGTCTATATTTCTGCAGTGCCTAAAGAGAAATGCCGTTTTCCGAGTATTTTGGAGGCAAAGCATTTCTACGACAGTGGACCACGTGTATGACACAAAGACGACCTAAGGAGTTAAAGAAGCTTGAGACATTCTGACATGTCCTGGGGAAAAAAAAACTAGAGTTTTGACCGCAAAATCCAAGAGTCCCAGGAACATAACGGGCAGTGCCCTGTAAGTGAGCAGCAGCGACCCGAGGTCAGCACCTTCTCCATGATCCGGTCGATCTGGCGGTTTTGAGTGTCGATCTCATTGCCCATGTCCAGGGCCATATGGCGCAGGTTGCCGATGATTCCTCCCACCTGCTCCAAGTTCTCATCCATCTCTGATTCTCGGGCATCGTCCGTTACCCTGCCAACAACAGGAGAGACACGCGTCGATTGTGAGGTCCAACGGGGACGCGGTAAACCCTCCGTTGTAGCTTCGTACCCTGTAACCGTGTCCCTGGAGATACAGCGAGGTCAAGGATTTGGGCCCAGGGGCCCCGGACACATTTACAGCAGAATACTTTGCTCCAGGAAAAATTCACAAGTAGGATTCTTTGCCAGTGTATTTACATTTTGAAATTAAATATTCAGTTTGGCCATTCCTGCAGAAGATGAGAGACCATTCCAACAGAGGAAGACTCCTCTCACCTGCGGATGAAGCCTCCGCTGATGGCCATCTGTTCGCGTTCGTCCACGACGCGGGCAGGCTGGCTGGCCACCACGCCATCCTGGTTATTCCCCCAAGCCTTGCCTCCACCACCCTTCAATCTGAGTGAAGATGAAGAAAAAATAAGCATCTGACCTCGTTAGACCTGACCTCACAGGCCTAAGGTCTAATTTATAGTCTTTTTATGTTTTTTTTTAAACTGTCTTGTAACAACTGTGTCAAAGAAGAAACTTATGCAAAGCTAATTTAGTACACATCCCTCTACACTTCAAAGATGACCTTGCAGATCTAAGTAAACTGAAGTATTTAATATCAAAAGTCTACTAAGTTTCCTTTCCATTAGACTGTGACATAAAAACATAGAGGACAGGCTACGGCAGACAGACAACATAGAGTGACGGGACTGTCACACAGTGGGTACACTGCAGGACATTAGCAAAAAACGGAGGGCAAAACAAATAGGACCAGAACTGCAGCTCTCTGTACAAGAAGCATTTCTAATGTATTATAGCATTAATCGAGCTCATAGCTTGATTAGGTCTGCCAAGTCCGAACCATGGCAATGCCAGCAATGTTTAGCACGGCTGCTAACAATGTTTCTGTATGTTACAATAATATTACATCAGCGTTTTCAACATCTGCGGGTCTTCAAAATGCCCCTAATAGCACTGCAATGTAACATGAGCATAGTTGCAAGGATGCACAAAAAGTAAGCAATCTGTCTTTGGAAGCATGAAAGGGGAACGCTACTATTTTTGCTAATCCACAGGAGGCGATAATGGCAGCTATCCTATATACAAACAGTGAGCGATTTACTTTGCAGCTATCTACTAGGCTATAATAATGTTAAAATCTTGGTGGTTAAAATTTATGGAGAAATGTTAATCAATAAAATGTTTAGGTCTATAGATGTACTGACTGAGGGTCTCTATGCGCTGCCTCTTTGGTCTCTTTGTCCTGCAAAACCCTTCAGCGGAAACTTTCACCCACTACCTGATCTCGGTGGTAACACTTATTGAGGGTTCAATGTTCAGTCAGGATTCTCAGTGAGCTCTTGCTGAAACGTCAATATACCTGCTTCGTACCCATAATGCACGTTTCGTTCATTTGGAGCTTCCTAAGGCTAGTTAGCAGCTAGGCTAAGAGCCGCACCAGGGCAGCACATCATGAAAACGGCGCTAAAACGAACAGAAAAAGCAGACCACAGTCATAGGTCATATCTTTCTCGAACACAGCACAGGGAACAAGGGATCTGCTCACTGAGGCACTGTAACAAGCATCCCCTGCTTGCGTTTTTCTTTCTAATTAAGCTGTGCGGCAGTTGTGAAGATGCTTCAGGCTAACATAGGGCCATTTCATCCCCCCTGCTCTCTTTTCGTCTATGTAGCATCCTAAACTATGAATTATGAATCTTCTTGCTTGACCTAAAAATGGAAAAGCCTCCTTGCTGTAGTCTAATTTCAGAAACAGAGTGTCATTTGCTTTCCTACTGTATTTTTTCCAAAGTGTGCTATAATTCACATGACAGCAGGGAGAATATCTCTTAAGTACCGCAGAAAACATATCAGGTGATATATATATGTATTTTTAATATAGACACATTTAATTTAACTTAGCCTTTGCTGTTGTATGAAACAGGGTTGGAATTCATTTTTTAAAATAAGTTTCTTTGTTTCCCTGCTAGGAATTTAATTGTAGTATTATAATAGTGCTGTTTGAATAAATATGTTAATTGTATAAATAAAATCAGCCATCTTTTAGATTCTCTGGAATTTGGTCAGTGATTAATAATAATTTTTCAAGAGCAAGACTTACAGCACTATAGTAAATTCAAAGAACAGGGGGCAAGTGGTCTGTCGTCTTTATTTTTATGTTATATTCATGAATAACTGAGTGGACTTGAGTTTAAGATAATCTAACTAACAGGGAAGGAGAATCAGGAATACCTGTGTGAAGTAACAAGTATTTTTGTTGGAAGTGACCTGGAAAGCTAGCTGTTTACTAACTCCTTTCCTGCCATTTTGGCATGAGATATATAACCTCCGGGTTACATATTAAATCACCCAACAAATAAATACATGTAAGAACCACAAGGAGGTTACATCATATTGTCTGTTAAATTGTTTACCCTGGGGAAATGTGTGGGGAAAATGAGAAGTATTCAGCCTTTACATCATTGTCATCTTACAATATCACCATCATCATCCGCCGTCGTATCCGATAGCATGCATCGCATTCAAGGGCACTTCTATCTGTCTAATATGTCAGTGAGGTGCATGGAACCTGGCATTCAGCAGACTGACCGCTTATTTATCAAGATCATCACATACACATAATCAAAGCTCATTTATACTACATTCCACAAAGTAATCTTGTTAAATTATGTTTTTTATTTTTGAATGGAAAAATATAAGAATAAAAGCTTGTCACATTCCACTTGTTTTTTATGTCTACCACTAAGCAGATTCAATGCACCGCAAAAGTTCATGATTTGGTCATCATTTCATTATCAGTTGATCGCTACCTGCAATACGTGTGGTTGTGCTTATTCAAAATGAAAGATTCCCACAAACCGAAATGTCATGTTCTAAATTTGGCTGGTATTAATATGAGGTACAGTCAAGGTCAACCATGTTGTCTTGGGGAATAAGCTTAGCTAACAGATCTCAATCTGCAAACCAACCAAAGTACAATTATTATAAATAAAAAACAGTTGTGTGTGTGGTTTCTTGTATATTTTTGGAAAAAAGTAAAACATTGTATTTTTAAATTATAATCATCCTTGATTATTATTTAAGGATAGAATAATTACCTAAATACCTAGAATAAAAGGTATAATTAAAACCAAAAAAGGCTAAATGGAGAGATGTGGAGATATGTCTTTGTAATGTAATATGTCCTTTTTACCTCAAGCTATAACAGAAACAGATTAACTGTCTGGAACGAGTAGGGATATGAAATAACACTCAATAGTCTTTCAGGACAGTAATGATCTAATGGCCAAAAATAACTGCTGCAATAAGAGCACATTGACCTTGACGATACGGGCAAAACTCTATGTTTGACTGAATCAAATTTGCACACATGTTGAATGGCGCGGAAACACGGCCAGGTTCTGTAATTAGGATGGGCCTGCGGCCCGGCCCAGTCAGGTGGGCCAGAACTGTCTGCCCAGGTGCAGTGGTTGGGAGATGGGGCATGTGCTTGGTCGGCCATGCTAGATGCACTGGAGCTCCCCAAGGTGCCCTGTGCCATGTGATCCCAGTGTCCCGACCCCCCCAGCTGGTATGAGCCACTGTAAGGGCAGTGCACATAATTCAGATGGGTACTTTTAACAGGAAGTGCCAAAGAGTGGGCTGTTTGGGGTATTCCCCCGTTACAAACACCAGGTGGGCATCATCCTGCTTCAGTGATTTTTACATCACACAGGCAATGCTTGCATTTGATTTATTCTTTAGTTATCCTTTAAACTTTGTAATCAAAACAGACTATGAAGCATAAGGCTGTGAGCACTGAGCTGACAGAGCCGAATCGAGTGAGGGGGCAGGAACACCGCGTGGGTGGATGGTCACACTGCAGCATGCCTCATTCAGACACGTACTTCCCCACGGGGCCGTGCAGAAACCTACAGCCGTAGCTAAGGGATTCTCATGCCTCATGCTGGACGTGCCTCAACCCCCACCCCCAAGGACATGGTGCAGTGTTTCCCGATCCGGTCCTTGGGGATCCACAGACGGTCCACATTTTTGCTCCCGGTGGGAAGCAAAAATGTGGACTGTCTGGCAGGGGGATCAGAGGGAGCAAAAACACGGACTGACTGTGGGTCCCGAAGGACCGGATTGGGAAAAGCTGTTGCAGAGGGTCGACCCAACTCGAGGAAAGAGAGGGAGGGATGGAGGAGATCGGGGTAGGGGGCTAAGGTGTCCTTTGCTACGACCTCCCAGCATGACTATGACCGCTATCTCTGTGGCAGGCAAGGAGACAGGCAGGCAGGCAGGCAGCACCTACTTGTTACACGGACAGGAACAGAGACCACAAAAATTTCCTAGATTGGTCAAATTCTTTTCTGCTTCCTTCATGTCCTTATTGATTTGGTCCATTCCTTCCTCGATGCGCTCCAGTTGCTCTGATTAAACACAAGCATTCAATCCCCCACAGAACGATGCACGTGAGAAAGAAAGAAAAAAAAAAAGAAAGAAAGGAGAAAAGAGAAGACAAAGAAGAGAAGACAAAAAAACTTCAGACATTCACTGTGACGGAAAGAAAAATAAAGGTTTGGACGCGACCACATAAGCAAAGGCCTCTGGCACTTGGTCAGTACCTACTTGTTACAAGGACATACGAAAAGGCCACAGCATTTCCCTAAATCTTTTAAATTTTTCTCGGCCTCCTTCATGTCTTGATTGATATGGTTCATGCCGTCTTCAACGCGATCGAGTTGTTCTGGTCAGGACAAAGGGATGACAGCAGTGGAATGAATCTTACTGGCTCTATCTCAGAAAACACAGTTAATGAGCACTAGGCAGGACAACTAGGATGCATTAAAGAAGGCTGATGTGCGGGTATGGTGTCGGGGAAGCAGAGCCTTACTATATGGTAGTAATAAAGTAAGTGAATAAAATAAACCATCCGTCGGTTAATAATTAGAACAATAATGAATGTGTTAGCCTTGATGTCATGGCATTGTAAGAATGCTTCAAAAATGAAAGAAAGAGAAGCCAGGACATGGACGGTGAGTCTGAGATCTTGTGGGGATCGTGGCCGTGATCGACTGCCGGCCGCAAGTCTTCGTCAATCCCCTAGTGCTTCTGTTTGCTACATGGGCATCTTTAGTGGGGGGATCGGTGGGGGGGGGGAGGCAGGTCTGGGAATTCTACCAGGCTAGTCGATTAATGGAAGCTTTGAGGGCTCCTGATTTATGGTTGTAGAAGCTGCGGGGGTGGGGGGTGAGGACTGGAAGCTGAGACTCAGTGATGTAGTATGCACTTATAAGATCCCTGCAGCACAGCAACGCACCACTCAAATTTGTGGAGACGCTGCCCTTCAGAAGATAAATATGACTTTGAGATGCAGAGAAACAGAAGGAGCAGGAAGTTGAGAAAAGAAGCAGGTCCCTCTGCACTGGGGGAAACTACCCTGGATCCGGACTCCCATTACGCCGCCTGTCTGGCACCTTCAGGCTTCTGCAGTTTCACGCCGCACTGTCTCAGGCCTGCCAGGACCATCTCCTGCTTTACGGCAGCATTTCTACGCCCAGTCCCTGCTGGGAAGGTGTGCTGCGGGTTTTAATTGCCCCCGTGCTCCCCATTAATTGACCCATACGGTGTCGTCGTTTAAGCAACATGGTCCAGTTTCATAAAAACGGGATTATTATCAGCCGATGAACATAATTAATGTCCAAAAATATTTCTAATAAAGCATGGTGCTGTACAGTATGTAATGTAGTGTTTGGAAACATGTTCTTTTTATGTATTTCTTTTATCTTTAACGAAGACAAAACATTTTCTGTGAATAAATTCATGTTTAATGTAAGGAGAATGTTCACAATTTAGTTTCATAAACCTGCTCACTTTTTGCCGACCTCCCCACCCCTCCCCTCTCACTGTTCACACAGATTTTCACCACACTCAACATCTTGGCCCTACTGCAGGTTCCCAGCTATGGGCCAGACTTACACTGGCACAGAAACAGAGAGATGCAGCTGACATCCCCGTAATCCCCTTTATTCCAGGGAAGGGCTGCTAAGCCCCCAGGACAGCAGGCATGGAGACGTCCGGCGTGAAGCTGCAGTCTACACTTCATTGTAGTTCTATGTCAATCAAACATTTTTTTCCTTCCAGAACTTGAACCAAAACATCCATATGGGGAGAGGCCTCTACAGTCATGGAAAAATATGAGCACCTAGATACAGTTATATATAACAAGTACTGATATTGCAATTTAGTAAGCTGCACATATTACTGATGTATTTGATTCAGTCTCATTTAGATCCTGTTTGGGTATTAGTCTCTGCTGAATGAAGGTCAGGTGGACCTGCTTCTTTGGAGCATCTCAAGTGGCATTTGGGCAGGAGAATTTAGCTGAATCACTCCTGCAGTCCCTTAATGGGACTGTAACCTCTGTGGTCCAGACAGCATATGGACAGTTGTACCTTGCGTGGGCAGATGGGTCATCTACCGTACAGGCGAGAAGCCTGCCTGCGAGTATTCACCACATTAACAAAGGCAGTTAAATCTCTCAGAGAATCCTGCCTGCTGCCTTTTCCTCATGGGCTGTATTCGCTGGGGTGGGAATTCTCGTGCCCTTGAGGACAGCGTCCAGATGGGGGTAAGACAGTGAGGGATTCATATGGAGCTTGGGGAGGAGAGTGAGTTTTGTCTTTACCAGCAGAACTGATCGTTTAAGTTTCACCATCGACACTTGGCCCTGAACTGACTCCCTGCGGTTGACGCACAGGAATGCAGGGAGCAAATCTGGTAAACCTCTCCATTGTGCAGAACATGGACACCTTTTAGCAAAGACTGGGTACATGTCGCTCAGTCACACAATAACATTAACAAAGGCATTTGTCATGATTGAGTGTAGTACCTGTGGCAGAAGAAGCCTTATAGCTTTTAATCATTGACTTCAAAGTATTATTTACAAATGAAACCATTTCTGCTTCAAATCATATGTGCTTCAAAATATATCGAATTTAATCAGTTTATGTGCTTCAAACACACTGATTTAAGTACATGGAAATGACAATATATATCAAATATATATCAATTCTTAATGTGTTTCTACACACACCCACAGAAAATTAATCTTGTAAAATTCTGAAATACATATATTACATATTATACAAAATATGTGGGAGGATTTTACTATCAGTTTCTCATGTGTTTCTTTACTTCCTCATTAAGGAGTTAGGAGAAGAAAGTCATCCCATATCATTATGCAAACGTGTTAATTCCTGAAACCTTGTTGTTGTCCTACAGTCTGTACGATTTCTCTCCATGTACAGATATGATTGTTTTTGGTAAGTCTTTGAAACATACAGGATGAGGTTGCAGTGCCATTACTGACAGAGGACCGTCACCGGCGTCCACACGTACCTCCTTGCTCATCCAGCATAACCAATGTCCTGATACCAGCATCTTTGCTCTGTCCCCGGAGAATCACAGCAAAGAAAGGTGCACAGCGACAGGGAAAGTAACGAAAGGAGAGAAATGAGATCAGCATATATGCAAGCAGCTAAGTGCAGAGAAAGGTTAAGGATTAAGCACGGTATACAACACCGCGCTCCGCCATAAAACAGTGCCTTAGGAACATTACAATATAATAAATGACATTATAGTGCAGAGTACTTGTTTTTTTGTGTTAATCCCTGATGAACATAAATTGCCCCGCTGCTTGGTAAAGTGTGTAAGCGACCGTATAAATCTGTGCAGGAAGCCGTCTGATTTGATAAACGCAGATATAACTTCGCTATTTATAAACACAGTTTTCCAGACTTGCGACTGTAACAGACATATGGTGTAATGCAGCTGCACCTCCCTCTAAATAATAAAATAACGAGGGCGCATAGCAAACGCAACCGATCTGCTTTTCGTCTGCCGGTAACACAGCCTGTGTGACTTATGATTTGCTTCAAGGTTGTTACACGCATCTGGAAGAGGCGGCACGCCGGTTTCTCGGTCTGCGTCCATCCATCTAGCGAGTCGGTGTCCGCGGCCGGGTGATAATATGCTGGTGCTCGATAATGGAGCGCCGCGCTACATCGCGACCTCACGAGCACGCGGTGGCTGAACGGGGTGTGGATACGAGGCGCTTGTGTTCGGTGCAGCGGAAACGCTATAGGTGGGTCATATTAATGAAGGGAGACGCTCACCTCGCTAGCCAGTTAGCTAGTTTAAATCCATATTTATGAGAAGTAGGCAACATATTTCTCGCACAACTGTGTGTCTAAGATATAACTGACCTGATTGCTTCAGCACAGGGCAACTCACATAAATTATGTGAGTTTTATTGCGGCCAGAATGAAATCATGTGTTTCTGGCTTAGTCCGATCTACTGTATAATGAAAAAGAATTCAGGAAACGCTGTGATGGAAATTCAACCCACCTAGTGAAGACCCACCCTCTTATAGAAGAAAACTGGAAAACAACTTCTTAGGGATCGAGTACTGAAGCCTAACTCCAGAATAATACAGTTAGTAAGAGTGTACTGCTATACTATTTGTGTCCCCTTATGATCATTTAAGTTTAAGTGTTAAATGTTTTTCATACCTAAAATATTTCGTTTCCTTTGTATGATAGCATGCACTGTGGTCTGCTGAGTCTGCTGTTTCTCATTATTCATGCATTGAATTTCTCTCCAGATTCCTTTTGTATTCATTCAGACAGGCCTATTAGATGGTATTTCGGAAATCTCAGGGAGCATGTATGGCAGCTGTTTCTAAACACAGTGTCCTTCCAGCTGAGATTTGCAGATGTGTCTTCAGGGGCTCATTATAAAGGAGACAGCCTTCCCCCTGTGGGCCCCCCCCCCCCCCCCCAAAGTGGCCTGGCTCCAGCCTATCCCTCTGCTTGATTTCCTATATGGTTTCTGCCCTGACTATGCGAGAAAGGCTGACAGTTACTGTTTTCCAAAAGTCTGCCCATACTCACTATGGAGGCTTTTCACTATGCTTCCCTTCCCCTTTTCCTAACATACAAAAATAACTTCGTTTAAACCCGTTCTTATAAAACAAGGTTCACTCGCCACTATTGAGCACTATGAGCCTTTACTCATATTTATTGGTTAATATTCAGCCGGTCACATGTTTCTATTAGCTTAATTAATTGGTGTTCGTATCACATTTGTTATACCATGTGACCAGGCTTCCATGTTCTCATTCATCTACGCTATAAAACACATGGTGTCCATCTCTGTAGATGAATACTCTGATTATATAATACATATAGCCTCCATATATTGATATAACACATATAACCTCTGCATAGTCATATAATACATATAACCTCAGTGTATTCAGCATCTTGTTCTTAATCTGCTTAGGAGTTTCTCTGCCTACATTGGCTATTCACAAGCAATGCTGAACTTTATGTACCTATACGATATACTGAGGTACGCCCCAAAGTCAGAGGTGGGTTTCAGGTCCAGAAAGTAAAAATCCAGACCAGGATTTTGTGTCAACCAAAAAAGTTCAGTATAAAGAGTCACAGTCATAAAGTAATGAACTGGCTGCTTGAAACGAAATCTTGGTCTTGATTTTTACTCTCTGTACCTGAAATGTCTGCCTCTGCCTGATGTTATTAAACTACATACAGTATATGCAAAGCATGGTAATGTCAAGGAAATTAACATGAAGCTATACAGTATTTATGTGCATAAATTCTACCTGATCTCCTCTCAGGAACACCAATCTGTGGCAGTGTGATGCATCAGAGCTGCATGCCAAGTCGCGTTACACAGTAACAGGTACAGATCTCAGTGCTCTTCTAAACACCTCAGTCTAACAGGATCCCCTCCTTTCATGATGCCTGACTGTGAGCAATGCTTGTGTCTGTGAGAAGCTAAGAGGCTCTGCATCCTGGTACCCCTGTCTGGGCTGACGTTGCCATAGGCAACCGGGAAAGTGAACCAGGTAGCAAATGCTAGCGGGACCTTTTAGAAAGTCAAGAGTAAAATGTGTATCCTGTGCAAGTCGAAAGATGAGGGTTTGCAGTACAGTGTTGGAAGCTGAGTTCTTGTACACTTAGAAAAAAAAGTACCAATCTGTACATCGATGGGTACAATTAATTATCACTGGGGCTGTACCCTCAAGGGTCTGCCAACTGTAGCCTAGCTATAGGTAAATGTACCTTTTAAGGTACAGGAATGGACCCTACCATTAGGGGTACATTCATGTTTTTTGTACCTTGGGGAACAAAACTGTAGCAGGACTGTTCCCTTTTCTCTGACAGTGTACGAGCAGGACAGGTATCCTCGATATTCATGTTTGCGACAGATAGTCACATACGCTTCATGTGAAGGCCCTCGAGGGCTTCCGCAGCCGCTTATTCTCGCTTTCCGGGCTGCTTTCTTACCTCTTCCACCAGCTGCAGCATCCGGCGAGTGCTTTCCAGGGACTGAAGAGAGAGGATGAGAGAACAGGTACATTTCAGACTCGTATGCCCCCTATGCAGCAAGTGGGTGCTGGACAGCGTTCTTCACCGAAAGCCAGCAGATGCTTCCAGTGAAAACCCTCACCAGTCACCGGGACACTGCTGCTCCGTCACAAACGCCGTCCGGTTCACCGAACTAACGGCTCGCTTGGAGAACCGAACGCTGACTCACTTCTCGCTGTATGTTTGAGTGTCAAGAGTTTGTCTTGACAGTACCACACATAGTTTGAGGAAAAATATAAATAATCCAAAGTTTAAATGGATTAAGTATTAGAAATATATCAATAAAATCTAAAATTGTATATCAATAAAATTGTTTTTTATCAATCCATGCTTTACATCACACATAATGAAAGTTATGCACAAAGTTCAATACTAAGCTATTCATGCACTTTAAGATGTATCATAAATTTGATGTTGCTTTCATAGTATAGTATCACATAAACATCATATTTTCCTACTGTTATAATCCAATGATAGGACTTTGCATTACTTAAATCACATCAATCTGCTTCTAGAATTAATTAATTTAACTACTGATTCAATGACTCTTCTAATAATACAGACTTCATTTTTTGGGGTAAAAGAAGGGGATGTTCTATAATTATGGTTCAAGGAAGATGAGTCTGCTATTATCTTTTTGCATCCATCCAAATTCTTACAAGTAATGAAATCAGTATCTGTGCCTGTTCTCTGCGACGGACACTTCATATCTCCGCAGAGCGTGACCTTTCATTCCCGCAGGAAGCAACACTTCAGAGCATCCGTGTTTGAGACATACTGGCAGTACGCCACAGTGGGGTGATTCCAGCTGGCGGGCTGTGCTCCACACCCATGCGCTGGTGGTACTGCGTGTGCGTATGCGTGTGCGTATGCGTGAGGTCGCAGTGCACACGCCAGAGCGGCAGCATCAGGGTACTGCAGTGGTCGCAGAACTGCAGACCCCTCTGCAGCCAATAACACCCGGCTTCTGCAGGGTTCAGGGGCGACAGATTTACTGCCTGATCCTCCTGCCGGCCCCCCCCCCCCCCCCCCGCCCCCCCCCTCCCCCCCCCCCCCCCCCTCTGAGCCCCCCCTGGATTGCATGAGCCAGCTATGAATCTTTCATGAGTCGAGCAGAGCATATTCTCCTGCGTGAAGGCGTGACATGCCCTCCTCGCTCATTAAAGAATAACGCGGTGTTTAAAATGCAGACTTTCTCTGCTCGCTCCGTCACGCAGGTGGTTGAACGGTCAGCCACGTTGAAAACTGCTTTCCAGGAAGTTCTGTTTTTCCACCACAGTATGTTCATATGGTGAGTCATTTTTATCTGTTGATTTGGAAAAGAAATAAGCTCCACTCATATGGAAATACTGACTGATACACAAAAGTATAATAATTTAGATAATTGGGTTATATTAGGAAAAACTGCATACGATAAAAACTAAACTGGGATTTAGTTTGAGATTCATTGAGATTTGAAGTAAAAAACATTTAGCCAAAAAGGGCATTGTAGCTAATGTTTTGAAAAAAAAACTACCTTCAATTACCTTATTACTTTTTACTAATTTTCATCCTCCTAATAAATTATCATTTGAAAATGTGTTGTCCCTGAAAGCTGAGGAAAACATTAACGTTAAGAAGCTTATGCACAGAAGCTTGCGAATCTGTCCAAGCGACTGACATCACCTTAAGTGACAGTAACAGCCTCTGTTGCTGGAGATTAGCCCTAGCTGGCTTACGGACAGATACGAAGCTCCAAGAATGGAGAACGATCACTCAGGCATGACAACCCCTGCAACTAACACTCAATTACCTTTCCTTAGAGGTAGTACAATCCATAATCTGGTCTTCTTTAAACGCTACAATGTACCACAGAGACTCAGGGAACGGCTCATCTAACACAATCAGTTAAAACTAATGAATTCATATGTGTATGAAAGGCCGTCGCTGCTGGCTTTTCACTCAAGCCTGACTTTCAGATGCTGGTCATGCGGAGCGGTGAATCAGCCTTTCGACGGGGGCGACTCCATGTGAGCTTCTCTCGGGCTGGGCGGCGCAGCGAGCGAAATGCTGCAGCGTTACGTAAGAGCAGGCATGGCTGGCGGCCCCCGCCCTCCCCCCGACACCGAATGCACAGACCGAGCTGCGCAGTGACCGCAGAGCGGGCCGCTTATGTCGCCGACTCCTGGCAGCCTGGGGAACAATGAAGCGGGCGTCTTCTGCTGCAAGGCGATTGGCCAGCAGGAAGCCCCGCCCACCCCGGAGGGCACGGTCTGGAGCCCCATCCCCAGGAGACCTCCCACCCTCATACACTGGAGCACAGTCTGCGGTTCTCAAAGGTCAAAGAGATTCTATGTTTCTTTATTTGCTATATTTTGTCATATTTTATGCAGTATAGTGTCCTTGGGGGGGACTGCCTGGAATCTATCCCAGGGGCTCGACAGCTTGACGCCCTGGCAAAACTGCCAATGGTTTTACTTTATTTTGATTATGTATTTGTGCTATATAGTAATATTTATGATAAGCAGTTGCATCATACATTAATGTTTCATATCACTTCATAACCGTTGGTCTAATTGGGAAGGTTTTGCATCATTCCAGCTTGAACTTGATTATTCCGGAGAGCTGTGAGGTGGGTACAGAGAGCCCATCTTCTCAGCTCTCCCTGACGCTTTGGGTTCGCAGCCCGGCTCTTCCTGACGCATTGGGTTCGCGGCCCGGCTCTCCCTGACGCATTGGGTTCGCGGCCCGGCGGCCTCTCACCTCATCGGCCAGCTGGTCGGCACGCTGCTGCATGTCCGACAGCTCATTGCGCATGTCCGCTTCGTCCGCCATAGCTGCTGGGTGTGCTGATGCGTACTCTTCACCAGCAGGCGATTGTAGGGTGGACCAGGAGGCACTGGGAAGACTGGAAGGAGAACAGCAGGTGCTCAAGGTCAGTGTCCAAAAACAATGTCATCTCAGGATAAACAAGGGGGACACATTTTGAGAAATACGGCCAAATTTACATGAAGCCTAATATTCACTCTAAGGGTGATTACTGTGATAAGACCCACAATGCAGTTAATGACCAAACTTTAATGTAACCCTACTGCTGTACCGGAGAGTTTTCAGCTCTCGCCTGCGGAATTGCTTCATTCTGGAGGATCGTGTCCGATCACCCGGCAGGGATTTCCCATATGTGCCACACGTATGTCTCCATGTGCGACCCAGACATCATAAACCTGCTCCCAACGCCATGCAATGTGTAGTTAGTCTTTAGCATTTAGCAGAAGCGCTTTTCAGTTACTGTGGCCCAACCGAGTGCAGACAGCGATCAGCAACCCAAAGCAAACTGTGTGTATGACATCTGAGCATGGCAAGGGCAGCGATAATGTGCATATCTAAGTGACAAAGTTGCTTGTTCTCCTATGCAAATGGTAAATATCTGATCTGGATGTATAATAATTCGCTCAACTGATTTTCCTGACAAGCCTGCATGTAGAAGCTCAGGCTTGTCTGAGGCGAACATGATAATGAGCGGGAGTAAGAGCAGGCTGTTCGGACCCCTGCCCCAAGCGGGACTTGGTGGCTGCAACTCATCTGTTTTCAAGAGCAGGTAAAACTGGCTCCAGCTGGGGGAGGGGGGCCGGTGTTCGGACTAAGGAGAGCCGGATGAGGCCGGCATGGAATGGCTGCTCTGACCTCAGCGGCGACGACGTGCTGGAACGGCATGGCGAGGAACGAGGCACCCGGCTGCGTCTCACACGGCGCAAGCGTGACAGGCGATTATTCCACCTTTTATACTGCGCCTTTAGCCTCTGGCAGCCGCACAAGCAGATTAACCAAAAGAGGCAGCCACTCTGCGCTATGGATCCTAAGTAGGTCAGCCGCACCGTGTCAGGGAATCTGCTTTGGCTTGGAACAACAAGGAGCCGTCAAGCAAGGACAAACAAACGATCGCCGATAACAGCGATAGCGTCACGTAGCAAAATACGAGGACACCTCAGTCTAACAATGAAATGAATCCTCTCAGCTGTCTCTCCTAAGGATGCAGCAAAGTACATTAGTGAGTGGGTAGTGAATGTTGCAAATCCATCATCCCTGGGCACAAAGGAAAACCGACCTTCTCAAAGCTCACATGCTCTGAAAGGTTAGGAGATCGTTGGCACAAAAAAAAAGGCTTTAAAAGATTTGGTGTCGATAATTTTTTATTTGTCTCTCTCCTCGACTGACTGATCCCGTGTTACATAAAATCCCAGAGGTCACTGACTGTCCTTTACCTGCTCTAATGCACGGAGAAGGGGGGACTGGTGGGCGAATCTGCGAGCAAGAGAACCATCAGCAAAGAGCTTTTGGTACATGGAGAGGCAAGGTCATTATGAATTGAGTCCTGGTCCATTCTACTCAGTACATATAATACCTTGAACCAGTAAAATGTGGAGATGGGCACGGTGTGACGGAAAGGTCGCACGTCCGGGTGAAAGTCCCAAAAATTCCCAGAATGCTCAGGTGTTCACTTGAGAAAGGAACCTTTCAGCAATTTGCCCAGAATATTACTTTTCGATGCGTTATTTCACCTTCCAATAATGCCTTCAAGTCTATGATGAAAACCAAAAAAAGTAATACTGCATCTTTTATGAATCACTTAAGGGGTAGCAAGCTCGCTCTTTTTGAGGGAAGGGAGGTCTGTAAAGTAGGGAAATGAACTGCTTCCAGCATCTAATGGATATTCCACACGCTGGTAAGAGCTGCAGTCTGTCTCAGGGGGCATCATCCACCTGAACCTCTGAACTCCGGGACCATAAATCCAAAGGCCTCCAAAGCCTCCTTGATTCTGTAGTTATTTGACTGCTCTCTACTTAATCTGGATAATTTATCTGGATGTTATATTCTTACTGTTCTACCATAAATGGTGTTTTTTTCCCATCCTTTAATCAAGCCCATTGCATAACATGTGACTTTTTGTCCTGCCCACCAAGATACTCCAAGGTCACATGATCTCAGCACATACGAAAAAAAAAAAAAACGTTCAAACGGTCCAGCCGTCCAGCCAAAACGAAAGAGTGAAAATGAAACCATAAACAACGATGAGGAAGTCTCTGAACCCCAGAGAATGCGGCAGGCTTTGCTATAGCTCTAGAGAAATAAACAATGACGATAATTTCTGGGGCTAACAAAAAAAATAGTGATCTGGGACTTCAAATCCCAAACCTCACATTGTTTTAACTACCAAAGTCTTGGTGAGACTCTGGGGTAAAGATGAGAGGGAATTGTTAGCTCTATTGGATGAGAAGGAAGACTGGAGCAAGGTGACCTGGGGAGAGCGAAGCTGTTTGGGAGCCACAGCAGCACGACGTAAAGCTGAGTGGGTGGAGCTCAAGAGGAGGACTGACACAGGCGTTATGAGAACACGAGCATGATGGACCGCCTGCAATTCGCTCCTCCACAATACCTCATAGGACACATGCAAAACTGATATCGCCAATATCGGTGTGGCTCCTTCCTCAAAAGCCCTTCTTGCATAAACGGATTGTCACGCACGAAATGAGCTGTGGCTGTAATATTTACAGTCTCGGGAGGTTTGATGAGGCATGGCGGGGGTCTGAGTACTGAAAACACAGAGTAATGTTTCGTCTTGGATGATTCTCTGGAACGGAGCCTCTTTGTTTTTATTAATGCCGTTTTGCGAGAGGTGTCTCGCCAATGAGTCATTCTGTTAATGCCTCCTTAGTTCCACGAGGACGCAGGGCAAACAAATGCATCTGTAATGCATAATATAAGGGACAGGCACCCAGTGCCAATTACACATGGCCAATTACACAACACGGTTACTCTTACCCAGTGCCAAAAGACAGCTGAGAAAACAGCTCCGTCATTTTAATCCAAAACGACAAAGGAGGGAATCAACACTGCAATGTTCCAAGTAAATTAATCCTTTCACTAAGTGGATGTGGTATTCTATAGTGACAGCTGTAATGAGAAATGCATTTTTTATGATTGAACTAAAACATAGAACTCAGTACTGACTAGGTTACCAGATAAATACCTCAAATTGTGAATTTAACATGACACATGTACCATGTAGACGAGGCAATGTACCAGAATTACCCATAACTCCTTCCAGTCCTATTCATGCAATCATCGGCAACCCACCCCCACCCCCCCGCGACATTTATGTCTGGCAAATGCTTGTTGACACATGTAGCATTAGCCGCCAGCCGCGCTACCAAGCGACCCCGTGCCTGTCATTGTACATTCTCTGTAGGTACGCCATGGACATATGTGCCTGGCTTTCGGCTGTCACCACCAGCACTGTTTTGGCTTTAGCAGATGCCGCTAGTCTATTTTTGGCTCCTGTGGGTCACATGTTCACTTGTGCCCAATAAACTTGTCCACGAGCCATGCCTCCACCCGTGCCCGAACTCTGCCCGAAGTGTCCCACCTGTACGAGCATGTTTGTGAAGTCTGGCACCATGTAATAGACTCTTGGCCAATTCCATCCCCTGAATTTCATTAAATTGGACATTTTCACCACTAAGGCTATCTTCTATAACCCTCTGGTCTTTCCTTAACTACTCAGCCAAGCCAAAGTTATACCGCTTGTCACATAAAAGCATAAGATGGAAATTTCAGCTGCCAATTCAGATTACAAGAGGCTTACTGTATAAGCAAATTATCAAACTATAAGACTTTCTGTCTTCATGTGAGGCATGATAAACACAAAGACTCTTGTCATGCCTCACCACCTCCTAGTGCCTCATCACCTCCTAGTGCCTCACCACCTCCTAGTGCCTCATCACCTCCTAGTGCCTCATCACCTCCTAGTGCCTCACTACCTCCTAG
>JAABNY020000038.1:9938398-9953129 GCA_015164015.2 Brevimyrus niger
ATGCTTGGTGTGAAACAAAATTTTATACCGATGTTTAATCGAAAATTAGGGGTGCGCGTTATACACGAGTGCGCGTTGTACTCGAATAAATACGGTAATTATAAAATCATTCAAACAGTAATAAAACATTAGATAAAAGATTAATTTTTGTTCATCCCCTCATTAAATATGCAATAGAGAGCAGAAAATGAATCATATTTAACAGTACTAAATAATTGTTACATATATCCACAACCTTGAGGTTGTAGACGATGGATGGATGGATGGATGGATGGATGGATGGATGGATGGATGGATGGATGGATGGATGGATGGATAAAATCACAACACAGACAGAACATAGTCTAGGCATTTGGCACAGTCCATCCCTAAAGAGGGGATGCAGAAGAAGGCATGCTGATGGTGGCTTACCCCTCTGGGCTAGGAACCTGCAGCACTCTGAGAAACCCCCCTGTGCCGCATAGTGGAGTGGTGTGTTCCCATCGGCAGCCATTATACCAAGGTCTGCCGAATACGCAGACAGCACCCGAATGACCTACAGGAGCCAATAATCAATATTCAACATTAACCAAACAAACTTTTCAAACCTCGCCTAAATTAACACTGGAGATCAAAAGCAGAAAGATGACTAAAATTACAAAGCATGTAGAAATTAATTTAATCGACTGAAATCCTAATTAGAGCTTCTCAATTATCTATTGAGGTTTATTATGCATTGTATTTTTACAAAAAGGACTTTGAAAGTTTTTGAAAAATTCAGAAGAGAAAATCATCCTCATCTAACCTAAACCTCATTTTTCACATCTTAGCCATTGATGGCAAAGCTGCACTGTCTGGAGTGAGCTCTCATTTGCGGTATTAACTACATTCCTATGTTATAAATTATATATACTAATAATTTAAAGCCCATAGTTTGCTACCTCAAAGAAGCCCCCCATGGCTGCAAAATGAGCTGCATGCATCCTTTTCTTGTCCAATATGTTAGGGTTCCCCCCACTCTGGAGAATGGCCCGCACCAGCTCTAGGGCTCCAGCCCTGGCCGCCTCCATCAGAGGTGTACGGCCCGTCGTCTGGGTGGAGACAAGCAGTTCAGCGGGCCAATCACGGCGGAGTCAGGTGACGACGCAGTCACACTGCACGCAAAGCACTGCAAACATATCTGCAACTTTAATGAACCTCACTAGAATACAGATACCGCACATTAATTTTATCAATTGGACTGTACTATAAATATGCTACAAAAGTCGTAATGAACATAAAACCAACATGTGGCACATGATAGTAACATAAATCCAAGCTAGACTTTCACCCTTAAGAAACAGTGCTAAAAAAAAAATTCACTGTATGGTCCCAGTATACTGTACATGCATGCGCATAACCCATAAGGCTGTTCCTCAGCGCATGGCACAAGAAAGGAAGCGACCTGATTGGCTGCATTTGGGTCCGCCCCCCTCTGCAGTAAAGCGATGCACATGCTCTCGCAGTCGCGGGCTTGTTCGCAGGCCAGCAGGAGCACAGGCTTCCCCACGGATGACACGTTGTTCACGTCTGCCATGTGGTCGAGAGCCAGATCCAGACAGCGCATGTGGCGCTTAGTGGGAGACAGGCAATAGAACAGCACGCCTGGAAAAAAACAACCACGTCACGCACACAATAACCTAAAGACAGACCTTCGAGGGAGTGTGGCGTTGTCAGTAAAGTCAGGCATCCTTCATCCTGGGTGACGTAATGCTTTAATGCGGGTTCATGCTTATCCCCTGCAGTGCTTTTAGCATGCATGCGGACTGCACCGCAACCCGCTGACTATGACGGCTGTCATGTGATATGCTTTAGGGCTTCTCAAAGCATTCGGCCAAAAACCATCAATACTTAATGATGGACGGCATGCATTGTGATGAGTCAATCAGGTGAGGCATCCTGGTGCCATGGAGAATTCCCCCGAGCCTGATACGCGTGACTGGCTGCTCACGGGAGAGATTCATCCTATAACAGATGGGGAGTTTGGCCAACCGGAACATGCAATCTGTGGACGGTGACTCGCAGACGGATACCTCTCCCTTCTGAGTCCACCGCCTTCATGTTGGCGCCACTGTTGGCCAGCAGGGCGACGATGGCATCGTGGCCCAGCTCAGCTGCCCGCATCACGGCCGTTCGCCCCTTCTTGTCCTGCACGTCAGGGTGAGCCCCCATTGACAGCAGGAAGTTCACCATGTCCAGGCAGTTTGCCACCGAGGCCAGATGTAGAGCACAGTTTCCTTCCTGTGGTTCTGTGAGGTCGATCAGCCCGGGAACGCCCCTGTGGACCAGCCTCTCCATCTGAGGCGTGTTGCCCTCATGAACGTACTGAAGCAGTCTGTACACCTGAAGGACCTCCAGGCGCTCCTCAGCCAGAGACTGACACATCCTGGAACAGCAGGGACCTCCCCTAGGATGGCAAGCACATTCCCAATCTACCTTTACTGCCCTATTCTCTAGCTATGGCTAGGGGTATGACCTATATCGTAGGGCAACACTAGAGATTTTAACAGATTCAGTAAAACGGAAGCAGATATTGACATTGACTTATGACAACCCTATTACAAGAGCAGCACATATTTACAATGATTAATTCAAAGAATCGCATACAATTACAATAGCTAGTGAGTAATACAAGTAAATGCGTTAAGGTTATGCAATAACATCGGTGCAGTCAAAAAAACGCGGCAAAAACTAATTCCCTGTGTTAATTGGGGTAAGGACGAAAATTCAAGGGGGGGGGGGGGTTGTAGCCCCCCCAATAAATCAAAACCAGCTAATACAACCCCCCTCCCCCCTCCCAATGTTCCACCCAAAGTTACACCCTTGAATTCTGGTCTAATTCGCTTTAGTCAAAACGGACGTCAGATAGTCTCGGTTTAATTACGTTAACTTTTCGTGTCTAATATTAATATTATAGCATCCGTATTTCTTTGTAATTAGGAGATACAACCCCGATAGGTTTCTGAGAAACCTACTACTTACCCTGATGGATATATGCGACGGCTATACTGTTAAAAAAAAAAAAAAAAAAAAAAAAAAACTTTTTTTCGGCAACAAAACATGGGAAAGTTTTTAACTGTAACTTAATCGCTAAGATGCTAACTATACTATAAGCAAGCGGAATCAGAGTGATTAAAGATCTCGCAGAGCTTGATTTCCCAGCACGGCCCCGAACCGTCTACGCGCGGCCAACGGGCTGCGCGCTTCGTCTCCTTGGCAACAGAACGCCGTGGCAGCGGGGGCGGCGCCGGTCTGCGGGAGGATCTCGCCGCATTGTGTTCCAGTCTTATTTCTTCGCTCGTCGCGGGTTGAATTACTTTAACGGCAGCACTGTTACGTAGCTCGACGGCCATACTTTTAATTCGACGTTAGCAAACGCGAGAAATATTCTCCGTCCGTATAAATGTATGTTAAACAGTGTTCTTATTATTACTACGCATAATGATATCGTGCAGTATTAAAATAATAAGCATGTCCATTTTTTATGTCTTTGAAAAAGGGAAAGGGTGCTAATTATTCTATAAAAATTGTTTAAGGAATAAGAGGGCCTACTGTTATAAAAGTTAACAATATAGCCACAAGATGTCAGTAGTGTAACACGCAAAATAATAATACATGAATAATAATAATAATAATAATGTAATTTAGTAAATAAAGAAATAATAATTGTTCCATTGTAATTTAAACTGTTCTTTGTACATATGACAATAAAACTTTTAATCCTTGAATTTGTGAATCCTGGTAGTGGTAGTAATATAAGGAACACTATACTGACTCCTGTATAAAATGTCATGTTGACATCAATGATTGATGCACATTTTACTTCTAAGCTAAATGGATAAGCAGTAATAGAAAAGAGAAGGATGGCTGATAATATAGTTCAGTAACTTGAAACAATGTTATAACAGAGAAGCAGCAGTAAAAGGCGACATAATGGTTAGGCTGTAAAACAACTTTTAGCTGTACCGACGTCAGTGACCCTCCCTCCAATCAGCGAGCGCCATGGCAGCTTGAGAAGCTTGACACACTTTTGTTGGATGTTCTCTGCTTCGATTCACAGTTTTGTCAGTTTCTATGAAAGTGGGGAAAAAAAACATAACTGCAAGACCAAAACAAAATCCTGACCCATAAAGAAAGCTGTGGTTTCCATTGTTTTACTGCTCTCACTGTTCAGGTTTGGAGCACAGCTCACAGACCTACTGGGGAATATCGTGCTGGTTCTGTGCAAAGATAAACAGGAAATCTGACGTTCTGCCGTGCTGCCTCAGTAGGCCTGCCATGGAGAACATCTCCCACTCACATTCAGAACTGATACAATGATTTATTAAATAACTTATTGTTATTATAAAAACTATGACAGGCACACCAAAAATACACCACTACTCGAAGATCACTGTCATTTTTCTTTCATTCATAATATTAATGTTTGTCATGTGTTTTGTATCTCTTATTTGCCTTTTCATGCAATCTCTGTGTCTCTAAAAATGCCCTTTAGTGTACTGCAGAGTTCCAGTTTAGCAATCACAGAAACAGAAAAGCTACCAAGATCTCCATTTCTGCAATAGAATGAATTTTGTCTGTCCTGGCCCAGCTGCTGTAGATTTTCCACATCTTTCAGCTGTGAGAAGAATCCAGCGCTGCTCACAAATGGCTTCTTCACAGACAGTGTTTTTCTAATTTTTCTGTACAGCTCCCCTCAGTTCCACTACCGGAATACAGGCTATAGACCAACTCCTGCAGGTGCGAAAAAACAGACAACGAGAGAATCCTCCATCTTGTTGGTCCGACTTCCTGTTGACACATACCTAGAAAAAAAAAATCAGGGCTCCATGAACTTATGGGCTAGTTTCCAAATCACATTCTTGGATGAGGCTTTGGAAAAACAGAGCAGTTTCGCAGTTTTCAGGCTATTCTCTCCACTAGGCTCAATCCAGTGTGTATTGTGCATATGGTGCAAGTCACATGACCGGTAAGGACCCAGTGTTGCGACCTCAGGATGGCCATTTTCAGAGGAGTCCTGAGTAAAATCTTAAATGTTTTGTAACATGCTTGACTTTTCTTTGAAAACATGCGCACCAGGATAACAGCCAACCTTACATTCTGTGCCAAAATACCCAGGTCTTGTGCAAGGACTAGTCCATGTACTGTACGGCAGCAAGTCAACACACTCAGTACAGTTATTGTGCTCACAAACACATAACATATTTTCTTTACTCGACTCCGCTTTTGTGAGCCACGCTTTCTAAAATGGCTCCTTATGTCAGACCTACAACTAAACATCTGTTTGTATTTGATTGTTAATGTTGGTTAGATAGGATCTTGTTGAGGACTTGCAAGCCTATCAGCCTATTATCAGAAAATTAGTTAAAAGGAGCTGAGTAAAATTAAATATCTTTATTTGAATCACACATAGCGCCAACAAACACATTTCAGATAACTGAAAAGTCATATAAAACAAATTTAACGAAAAATTTACAGCCAATTTTGAGATTGCACAGTGCACAGAAACACTTCACTTCCACCATGTTTCATCCAAAGAATGTGTTTAACAACAGTTCTGTTTACTGGTGCAAGATATTTCTGCCACCTTATGTATAGCAAATCAGTGTGGAAACTTGTATTCGGTTTTGGTTTGACTCATGCTTTTCACTGAAGTCAGTTTATTATGAGGATCACAGAGTGGGATCACCTCACTGTAGATCAAGGAGGCACCGGTGAGAATGTCTTTGCTCAAACCTAAGCAAGGGACTGACACATTCAACTCTCTTCATTACCGAGGTATTTGAGATCCTACAAAAGACAACAAACCTCAGTCGTATCCACCAAGGAGGGTCAAGCGCCTCGATAGTTCCTTATACAGTTGTTTAAAAGGCTTTCTTACACAATCGTTGGCTGTTGGTCGAAAAGCTGTGTGACTAAGGCCCCGCTACAGCTTTTACGAAAAGACGTCACATATAAAATATTCTTTATTTTTAATTATGATTATAAACACACAACCATACCTTCACATGAATTACTTCAGTTTCTTAAAAGTAAGTTTTCAGCTGAAAAAATATCGCATGGTGTTTGAATAAATAGTAAATCATTGTTACAACAATGATCATCTTCACCCCAGCATAAAAAAGAGCTTGGCTATGAATCTAAGGTTTGAACGGTAGGAAAATACTTTAGTCAGCCAGTTCTGAAACTTTCCCCTCTTCTGCCAGAGCACAGGGTTTGTTTAATTCTTTTTTTTAACGGTAAACAGATAGGGAAAAGAATCAGAGCACACAGAAGTACACAGAAGTAAAAACTTATTAAAAATATACATTTTTGTTCACGATATCTTGAAAAAAATACTGACATAGTCTTCATTGCTTTCTGGACATTTTTGGCAAGGCGTGTCGGGAGATTGCAAGATCATACGGCTGACTTTGGCAGATAACTCATAATATTTGTATCTATGATGCATGAAAAAATTGACGATAAAGACCTGCAGTGTCAGCAAAGCTTCCTTTCAGATAAACAGTATTTCCAGAAGTATACACATCTTCTTCAGATGTTTCTCGTAATATTTGCTTCATACAGTGACACTAGTATTACATCATCATTGTGACTGAAAACTATCCTCTCCTCTTCCTTCTTCTGCGATGGGGCCAGAAACCGTGGCTTTATGGCCGCATCATTTTGGAGGGAGTCACAGTCTCTGCGTGTCAAACGCCGTTCCTGCGCATCAGGGTTTATTAAGCATCCTTATATAGTAGCATCCCACTGAAGATGGTGAGAGGTTCCACAGAGTAGGCCAGCTTGCCCATGACTAGGTCGACACAGACAGTATCTCCCTCCTTCAGGGCTAAGATTATGTTAAAGACAGCGAGGGACCCGGGTGTAGGTTTGGCCTCCACTGTGGGTTTATTCTCCAGACCCTCCGGCTGATACCCAGCCGAGTCCACGCGTGCCACGCCGTAGTTTGACTTGGACAGCACAGCCTCAATCTTCATGTTTTTATGACCTGTCAAGATGGCGCTGAAGAAGTACCTTCCCTCCACTGGTGCTGTGAAGATCCCTGGGGGAAAAGGAGGGAGTACACAGGGATGATATTAATACGCCATGAGCCGGCACTACTTGAAGGACTTACAGTAAAAGCACTACATTAGACAGACCTCCCTTTAGCTCAAGGTTGAACCTCTTTTGACGTGACACCACGGGTGCTTTACCTGTGCTTGCATCATAGTGACTTCCCTCATTGACTAAGACCTTGTCGAAAATGATGGTTCCTGAGCTGAGCTGGGGGTGGGTGAGGGCAGCCGAGAAGGACAGTCGAGGGACATCTGCATCACTTCCTGCAGATCCTGGAGACAGGATAGTAGTATTGGGAAAACAAAAGGATTTGAGCATGTTATTGTGTTGGGTTAACATCAGGAAAGAGAAACCTTTCTTTTTTTTGAGGAAGTCACTGCATGTAACAGCAAACATTAGCATCCATGAGGATAATAAGAATCATTAAACGGCAATACCTTGTTCACCTCTGAGGCCTGAAATAGCATAAAAAAAAATAATAATAATTAGTGGTCTGATGCGTTCACAGCTGGACAAATCTCTGTATTTTTTATTCACCTGTCATATTCCTATGCATGTACCCCTTGTAAAATGATGATGAGACAATGATAAGATTTAGGAGATAAAGGTCAAAATTCAACATGAATTGGCTGCTGTCAGTATTAACTTTAGCTGGTCCAAGGTTATTCAACCGACTACTGTTTCTGGTACGTTTATCAACATTAATGTAGAGTGGGAGGATACAGGCCAACTATACCTGGTCGTCCCATATGACCTGGTAAACCTGGGCTTCCTATTGGCCCATCGTTGCCTGGTGGACCCATTGGTCCTGGTGGCCCTACAGGTCCTGTTTCTCCCTGAGTCCCAGGAGGTCCAGGCAGACCTGTCAGGAACAAAGAAGGGTTCCGTTCAGTTCAGAATACACCACTTTACTTGACAGAGCACAAACATAGCAGTACACTCTTACTTATCGTGTTAATTAACCACAAATGAAGTTATGTACTTATCCCATGTTCATTCATCATTAATCAATCATAATAGTTCATGTATTCATGCAGTTACTATATTTGTTCATGGTTTGTACTTGAGTAGTAACTCAGTTACAATGTTATGTGTGCCCCCTCAAGTAATGTCACAATAAACTTGTTTGTTTGAACTATGTCCCTTGGCTTTAAAGTCATGTTAAGCTGCATCAATTGGTTATATGGAGTTTTCAATAAAATATTTAAATGGCATGTTGTAATAAGGACAAGATATAAATGTCCATGTAGACCAGGGGTGGGCAATGTTATCCACAAAGAGCTAGTGTATAGGCAGGTTTTTGGGGTAACCTTTAGGTCAGCTGTTCAAATCCAGGAGTTAGGACTCTACAGCCAATCAGTCCTCTAATTAGTGACCTAATTAGGGAGTTGCAGCGAAAACCTGCATACCCACGGGCCCTTTGCAGATAAGATTGGCCACCCCGGATGTAGACATACATAAAAGTGTTTCCTACCAACAAAGTCTTGGTTTGAGAAGTTCAGGAACTCCTGAAGGATGTGTAGCATAGAAGAATTAAGGTGATTGATGTTCCGATGGATTCCATCCAATTGAGTTTTCTGGATTTCATCAATGAATCCACTGTGGGAGATGACGGTGGTGTTGATATCACTGACACAACTCCAAAGACTGGTGACATGCTTGTTCAGGCCCTCTTTGATCTTTTGCAGGTTGTCAGAGACGGAATCCAAGCGACTACAGACATTCTCCATCTTAGACAATCTCTTCTCTAGTCCTTCTCCAGATCGTTTGCAGTCACCCATCTCAACCATGAAGTTGCTGCTGAACCGATGGATCTCCTGACTAATCCGGTCAAAGCGGTTCTTACTTTCCTCAACGTGCTCGCTCAGCTCCTGCTGGATTTTGTCAATCTCAGAGATGATCTTGTCCTTGGTGTTGCTCAGATCTGTGATGACACTGTCATGCTTTTGAGCACCGTGTTCAAGCCTCTTCAGTGTGTCGTTGATGGAGCTAAATGTCAGAATAACCTCGGACAGCTCTCCCTGGATGGACTTCAAATTCCCATGTGATGTACTGCCAATGACACTGTGTCCATCCAATGGCTTTTCTGGACCCAGATCTCCCTCCTCAGTTGGTTGCTCCAAGCTAATTTTGCACTGGCGACTACACTTCTCCACATCTTCCTTCAGACTACCCACTTCTTCTTGTAGGGATGAGCACACCTGAGAACAAGTGCTTTCATCATTGTCTATTGTATTCCACATGTTATCTATTTGCGCCTGCCAATTGTTAAAGGCCCTGCTTGTGCTGTTTCTCAAAGAATTCACATCATCTTCACATGTTTTACTAAGATTCTGAATCCTTGTGACGATTCTATTGAAATGCTCCCCATTTTCCCCTGTGAGGGACTTAATCTTGCGAACATCGTGACTAAGGTTCACAATTCTGTCATTCATTGCGTCACCTGTTATACTGAGACCCTTCAGCCTGGTATCAAACTTCTGAATTTCGTCCTCATTAGCAATTATCCTCCACTCCAGTGTCTTCACAGCATCTTCAGAATCATCTCCTCTGCCTGTGCTGTCCTTGGATACACAGGATTCCGTACAGAGGCTTACTGCTGAGTTTAATTTTTTGTCCATGTAAGATGTTATGTTCTCCAGTTCAACTACACACTTCTCATAGTCATAAACTTTGTTTTTTAGGGTCCCCACGTCGACCTCTAAATTTGTAATTTTGCTGCGATGCTCATTGAAGTGATGCATAAATAAACTCTGGTGGTTATTTAGTTCCTTATGAAGGTAATCCTTCAAGTCATTCTCCATGTAAGCACAATTCTCTTCTGCCTTCTGCACCGTGTTATTCAGCCGTTGCTCCAAGTCATGCAGGTGACTGTTGAACCTTTCTTCGGTCACCCTCGAGATGCCTCCAGCCCCACTGGTCCCGGTCAGTTCCTTATCCAAACGGTCACTTAGGACATCATGGGCCTTCTCAGCTGAGCTCATCTTCCGTTCCATGTTGCCGAGTCTCCTGGTCAGGTCACTCACCTGGTCACAACAGGCTTGGGATCGCGTCAAATCCCTGCGCACGTTGTCCAGCATCTGACCATGCTTCTGGTTTAGGGAGCTGACAAGCTTCTCCAAGGCAAGGATCCTCTCACGGTCCTTCTGTTGCTGCCACTGCAGGTCCTCAATGCCAGACTGACAAGCAGCGCAGGACAGACTCACTCGGTGCTCCAGCTCCCTCAAGATCTCCTCCTTCATCACTGAGAGTTGACTTCCATCTGGTGTGTTCAGCTCATTGCCGCCTCCCTTGCCATTAACAAGGTGGTTGTTAATGCTGACCAGAGTCTTGTCGTGGGCTCGGGTCATATTGTCCAGCTGATCCAGCTTGGCCTGAATGCTGTGGATGGTCTCTTTTATCTCCGGCTGTGCAGCATCTGCTGGGTTCCTGCCAGGAACACCGGGCTTCCGCAGCTCCTCCTGGAACTTCTCGTTCATGCTCCGAAGAGTAGATTGCAAGTCGTGGAGATCTTTGGTTAAACTCTGGATCTTGTCCTCCAGCTGCTTCATCTTATCATAGTCACCTCTCCCTAGAGTGGGAAAAGCCTGCAGGTCACACTCACTGCAGTTTAATCTTATAACTTGAGAAAGTTTATAGAGAAATATAGGCATCTCTGCCTATCCAGTCACCGATTAAATATTGTGTTTAGTACTGGTATAACATACTGCAACTCACAGTGGCATCATATGCAAAAAGCTGACATACCATCTCGACCAGTTTGACCCGGGTTAGTGCTGGAGCCAGCCTGCCCTGGACGGGACGGCTTGGGCCGAGGTCCAGCGGTGGAGATTTGGGTAATGGATGACTCGTTTGGTCCCTCATTACAGTCGTCCCCAGAATAGCCATTACAGCATTTCCACTCCATTTCTGTCACCATCTTGTAGGCCACCTTGTACCGGGGCCTCATGTAGGTCCGGTACCTGAAGTCGGCAAAATAGGGGAATGTTTCCACGTTTTTATGCGCAGTAAACTGTAAACTCAACAGAAATCTTTCATCATCCAACTTCAACACGAGGCTAATGGATGAGCCTGGAGCCTATCCCAGACTGCATCGGGCACCAAGCTGAGGAACAACCTGGGGGGACAGCAATTCATCACAGGCCAAATGTGGAATCTTATGCCAGTATTATTCAGTAATGATTTGGGGATTGTATAAAACTCAGACTTATTTTGTGAATAATTGTGATTAATTATTATTCAATCATCTGAAATCATCTTACCAAATTTTCATTGTAAATAGGCTGTAGTCTATTCATTATACATAAGCCTTTTGGGTGTGTGTAAGGTCTCTGTATAAGCAACCATGACAATCCATTTTGATAAACAATGTATCCCATGGCAGATTTCCACTGCCATCTAAAACCGGGCCACACCCAAGATGGTTTTCCATTGTAAATTATCCGAGCCACACCCAAGCTGCACCCACGTCGTACCCAAGCCGTACCCACGTTGATATGGCCCTGCTTATCACCAAAAGAAAGAAAGCATGACCAAATTAAGCTGGTTGCGTAACCACCATCTAATTAGTCCAAAAATATGGAGATAGCAGTGTTCTACATTGATTTGCATTGATTATCTGAAGGAAAAAAGGACATTTTTTTGTATATAATTCATTATTAATATCACACAAAGTATTGATGCATTCTTGATAACTCTGAACTTGAAAATTTCCAACCTCCTGCTTGAAAATGTACTATAGAACAGCTGAATAGAATGGATTCATAATGCAAATTTGCAAGCCAATACTAATTGTGCTACAGTTTGATGCTAACACTACACGGTGATTCCCACAGACTAGTGCTAGCAGGAATTAACACACAGGTAAAAAATAATAACAATAATAATTACAGAGGTGGAAAGTTCAAGCCGAGAAAGTAAAAATCCAGACCAAGATTTTGTTTCAACTTACCAGTTGAATACTCTGCCAATGGGACTATTTATATTCAACTGGTTAGTTGAAACAAAATCTTGGTCGGGATTTTTACTTTCTCGGTCTGGATTAGTCCTTTCTGAACCTGAACTTTCCGCCACTGAATAATTGCACACAGTAAATCATAATGCACACCATGTGAAATGTAAATAAGCATCTCTTTGGTTTTATGTCACTGTTGCTCTCCTTTACCAAGCTGACAAACCTGAAGTGATCTGGAACTAGTAACCAGTGTCTCTTGATGATACAGCAAAGGTTAAGCTATGAACTGATCGAATGACGTCGCTAAATTTGATAACCCCCTTTGTACTGTTAACAGCTTGTACTGGTTAACAAGGTCACATCAATCTCATACACGCCCTGGACACCGAGCAGTCAGGCAACCTTTCTCTGTTTTTTGAAAGGTTACTGCACTGTAAATGTGTTAATGTGAATGGTTGAGAGTATACTACAGGTGTGAAGCATCTGGAAGTGGGAAGCAACAGCACTATGAACTGAATTGCAGATCTGAGAAACCTCAAGCATATTTCCTGTTCCTGAGTTGTACTTGCTATATGGCAGGAATTCTTTCATTTCCAAAAGAAATTTAAAGTACCGTATCCATTTCATAGTTAATGAAGGATATTTCACATTTTTAGACCATTAATCACTTCTCGCTTTGCTTGTTGAAAAGCCATTATTGGGTGAAGCAAAACATGGCTTCCAGCATTTTCTGGCTCATTAGGGTACCGTTTATTTTGTACGTCTTTTTCAGGCAGAAAATTATACGAAAAATCAAAAGCAAACCTAATTTCAGCTCAGACACATAGTAAGAAAAAAAAACAAAATACCACTGAAATACCTGTCTTGTAAAATACTTGTAAAGTATTGTCTTGTAAAGGTTAACTAATAGATTGCATATAATTATTTAGTCTAAATTCTAACCATTGCTACTCTGATTTCCATTTATGACTTAAAAAAAATGAAAAAAATCATTGCGCAACATCCTTATTCAGATGACCCAGGGCTGATTTTATTTTTTTATTTTTTCAAAGTCAGCTGTTAATTTTTCCTGGTTGCAATGTACAGTGGTGATCTAATTTCAAAGAATTCCCCCCACAAAGAATGACTTATGATTACACTTAAGGCCCGTGTACAAAGCAGTCCAGAACTGCATTTTATTTTTACAACAGCCGAAGGAGAATTGCAAAACAAGGCAGTAATCGACCATTACATTCCTATGACACGCGCTTATTACGAATCATTTAAAAAATAAAGAAAGCCGCTCATTTTCTCTGTTATTAGAGAGGAAGAGGTAACGATATTAGTCACCTGCGTAATTCTTGCAGTTGTCTGACTGTGAATCTTGGAATTGTGTGTAGCCTCATTCTTAGCATAGCGCTCACTGTGTAGCCAATCTGGGAATGTGGGATTAAGCACTTACATCTGGATTGTACGTGTAGGCTGCCATCGGGGATTCGGAGCCAAGCGGCTGTTAACAGAAGACCTTTATGCATGCCCAGAACCCTCACAAAGAACTCTCCATCTGCACAGGTTTCCAGCACTTAACTGCTTCCCCTGTCTTACCCATGAAAACACAGATCCTGTAGAAGAAGCACTGCTAAACACACTGGGTATTTACACCTTTCTACATTACATTTCTAATATTCTTTCTTTTCACCTCCAACCATGTTATTTATGCTGCATGGCTGTGCTGCATGGCTGTGCTGCATGACTGTGCTGCATGGCTGTGCTGCATGGCTGTGCTGCATTAGTGTTGATAATAAAACATTTCAATAGTTCAAAGCTCTCCCAAGTCACCTACATATTGACCCAGCAGTGCTGTTCTCCCATAAAATCCTCTGGTGCCATTTGTCTGGCTGCTGATATCCTCACTTACTGCTCTCCCCTTTGCTCCCCTCCCAGTGACAGGATGTGACACGCGCTTCAGCAATAAATTTCCTGTCTCCTCAAGCCGCAGCAAGTGGACAGCTAAGATTTAAACTATTGCTTTATGGCTGCAGCTGGTAATAATTTTGAAGAATCTCTGCAAACTATTTTGCCCATGTATTTGTTTAGTGTTATAGAATACCACACAATTCCTTTCAAATAATGCAATATCGTACAATGAGAGGTATCCATTGCCTTACATCCAGGTTATGTTCTGGAAGTGATGACATAATTTGCTCATATCTCAACCATTTAAGGGGAGAGGTCAAATATACTGTATAACTTAAGACACAACATAACACACATTTGACCAAATAGCGGCACCGCTATTTTGAGTCTTGCTGCATGCCATGCAGATGGCAAAAGACGTCTGCTAAAATCCATTATGTCTGCGTCGGACGTCTGTCGGTAAATTTCATTAAGGCTCTTAAGAGATGCAAGCACGACCAGACATTGCTCAATAGGATGTAAGTCGACGGATGACTGTATACAAATAGGACACTTTTCGACTTAACATTTATTTTCAGCCGAAGACGAAAGAGTTTAGTGGATGGATACTTACGACACGACGCGCGTGCACTGACCCTGCCCCCAGGAGCAGGGCTGGTAATCCGGCTTCACGTAGGTCTCCACTCCATCCTCCACGACGCAGCTCACGGTCCGTGTCACCACATATGCACACCAGTTCCTGAGAGGAGGAGGAAAGGTCAACATGGTTATCTATCAGGCATAGTGGGGGGCACTCCTGTTTTT
>JAABNY020000038.1:9961026-9972403 GCA_015164015.2 Brevimyrus niger
TCTGAAAAGTGGGGGGCCGCGGGAGCCGGCGGGCCGCTCGGCGTGGGGGCTGTGGTGGGGGGGGGAGGGCGCGGGGGGGGGGGGGGGGGGGGGGGTGTGATTCGTCTGCCGCTGTCTCCCCAAGTGCCCGTGTCGCGAAGGGGGTGTCCCACACGACACGTGTGCTGACAGCAGAGGGGTTATAGGTGACATTCCAGGAGGGGGGGGGTTTCACAGCGTCCGCTCTATTTAAATCCTCTGGAGGTGGCTCCCCAAACAGGGACAGCACGCCGGTTGAGCCTTTCGGACGAGCTCAGTCAAGCGAGCTGCACTTAACAGCACGTATAGTCGCACGTCCTCCGCGGCACACCGCCACTAACCAAGCCCCGCCGGGCCGGCGTCCGGCCACAGAGACCCACCGGAGGCCAGCTGCGCCAAACTCCGATACGGCTTGTCGTCCGCCGCATACCTGTTATTTGTAATGAGTGAAATTACTTTAAAAGAAAGCTTGTTGCATCAGCTTAGAGGTCTGGAGGCCCCGATCGCATCACCGTTTCAGAAGTTTCCACATCACACCCAGCTAATTACATGACACCAGTACATGTTCTCAAGGGATGCTTGTTGGCCTGGGGACAGCAGCACATTATATTTAATGGCACAGCAATTCTCCTATAAGCTAAAGAGCTAATGGCTAATAGCTTAAATCTGGCTCAGAATTAGCATGCAAATATTCCATTATTAATCTGTAAAAAAGGTTTTTCATGTCTCTTAACCCAGTCTTAACCTCCTTCCTGGGTTAGAATCTGTTATCTTTCTGTCACTAATTGTCAAAACACGTATTTGAACTACACAATGTCCACATTTTTTGTGCAATGGTAATATATTAATGTTTCAATATTTTATAAATTTAATACGGCACATATTACCCAAATTAACTACAAGTTTTTTAGTAACAGTTTATGAATTATTACCCACATTATGAATGCTCTATGAAGGTTTATAATGCATTATTATGGTAAGTATGACGCATAATGAAGACATTAATAGTGCAGTATACATGACAACATTTATAATGCCCAATAAACATGCCTATAATGTGTTATTCATTTTTCTAAATATTTATAGCTGTAATACTTTAAGAATGCATTATACTGTAATCCATCATTAAGGTATCTATAATGCATTAAGAGGACAGCTTTGAGTAAAGTGTTATGGCAGTTTTTATGTACCTGCAGCGCAGACTTGTGTTCAGGTTTATTCTATATTTGTTTTATTTTCCTGGAAATACAGTTAAGGATTCGGTCGTGTTATATTAGGCAGCGCTTTAAATGCTTAAAACTTACAACATTTCCTCCGGGGCCTCGTATACTCTGTTAAGGATAGCGATGTCTCTTTTATGCTGTTTGAATTCCTTGTGTTGTCTTCAAATTTCTTATAAAATCATAATCGTCACTTGCCAAATTTACTTTAGCCATATTCGACATAATCACACGAAGACGGGAAAACACTAAACGGGATCAAAACGAAACAACTTTTCTATCAACTTCTTTCACTCTCAGTCATTCTAAATAGTTAATAAGGCGCAAGTTCCCGTGTTTTGTTGCATTAGGCTATTTATGTGACAGAATTTTATGGTTGCTATATTCGGGACTGTTTGTAATGTCTGTAAAAGTATTTCGATTAACATTGTAACTTATATAGCCTAATGGATACGTTTACATATTATACTACACAGCACGCGACATAAATAAAAGCAAATGTTGAAAAACAAATATAAATTTCTGATATAAATTATTTCAGCGAAATGAGAAAACTTACAAAAAATACTGTACCTGTGTCTGCTCGCTGCTCTTGCCCCATTCTGCGTCTGGGGTTGATTTTGCCCCCCGAAAGAATTATATCGACTAGGAAAGGATGCGCTCCAGACTGTGCCCAATAAAAACGTAAAAACTAAGAAAATATATAGGATAGATACTGCCATCCCTAGAAAAAAAAGCTTACACTATAGATTCCAACACACACTTATATTCCAAAAATACCCGTAAAAAAAACAAGAGATCGCCTGCTTCCAAAAACACTCCAAGTTTTCCAGATCCCAGAAATGAATCGTAAACCGTAACGTGGAAATCCGTGGTGACGCACACTGCCACTTTCGAGTACGTGAAGTTCATGCTATTTTTCCATAATGATTTTCTTGGTTACTGTCCAAGCAAAATATTTAATTTGTCTATTTATTGGTCGTTTTACATTCAAAATGATATTTTATTATCTCAAGCAAATAATATAAATAATGAGAGTCACATGAAATTATTTTGCACTGAAGTAGCCTGAAGAATAAACTCCCGATAACTTCAGTGTTATTCGTACGAAGTGGTGGTAATACTCACGGAACTACAAAACATCGGCCTTTCTCTATGCTTTAACATATACCAAATCTCTCTCTCTCTCTCTCTCTCTCTCTCTCTCTCTCTCTCTCTCTCCCTCTCTCTCTCTCTCTTCCTCTCTCTCTCTCAGGCATATACTCACTCTTCCCGTCCTCCCTGTGCTCCCCCACCGGTACCCGCTACACTCCTATCCTACGCTTCCAAAAAGTTCGCCCATGAGGATTCCAGAAAAAAAACTCCCACATTTTAGTTATCAGGGTAGAGAATCATACACAGGAAAGTTCCGATTATCTAAATGAAAGTAAACTGCAACGTGTTTCATAGAAGTCTTTATTATATAGGCAACCTATAAGTCTATTTATTTATTTATTTATTTATTTATTTATTTATTAGCAAAAAGCTATGTTTTTTATATTTTTTGTGCTATGACTTCAGTTTAAACATCTGTTTTTGGTTAGGCACCCTTTTCAGAGCGAAATGTTGAACAATAAAACTTTCTGTGCACTTTTTGTCATCATTGTTAGATTATTATTATTATTTTATTTGGTTTTTTTGCAAGTAAGAGCCCTGTTAAAATGCCATTATCAACTTCTCATGCCTCCCTGCATGTGGATTTTATGGATATCAGTATGAAGATGGACAGGTTATTTTAATTGACCTTTAACTGACCCGTTCTCCTCCGCTTTTCACCGATAGACAGATTGACACGGTCCTTCATGCTGCTGTCGCTCTGCCTTACCTCCAGTCATCCCCCTGGAGAAAGCTGTGCTATAATGCCCTCTCCTTTCTGGAGACACAGATTTTTTGCAGGAGAAATGCTCATACGGTTTGCTCTGGTCACATTACCATAGCTGCCTTATTTTCTCCGTTGTTGATCATGCGGCCGTTTCACCGGACCTGCTTCCGCCAGGCCCTGAGTTTCGCTCAAAGCCATCGACCTTGTTATAGAAACAGTGGGTCACTTCTTGTATTCCTCTGGCAGAGCTGATAATGGGACACTTGGAATGACACGCCTTGCGTTTCTAGGAATAGTCTTGCTATTTAAGTCAGTATTGTTCAACAGTTGTGACCAAGCATCCTTACAGTAAGTGTCACAGGCAAACCAGAGTTGTAGAGAATAGTACTTATGGCTTTAGCACACAGGGAATTTGCATGTTCTCTCCTGGTTTACTCCAAGTAATTTGGTTTTTTCTCATCGTCTCTGCATTGCCCTTAGTGTCTGACCGAGTGTGCTGTGGCAGGTTACGTGTCCTGTGTTGGCATCCTGTCCAGGGTGGAGTCCCACCGTATGGCCACTGCTATCTGAGATGGCTTCAGGCTCCCAAAGTGAGTCTCCTCAGGATTAGTGATTTGATGATGAATACATTATTAGGTGGCTGGACGGACAAGGTTAGTGTACTCCTCTGAAATTTTGCCATCTCTTCCAGGAGACGTTGAAGTTTGTTCCTTTCCTGACTGTCACAGTGCCCAGGACATATTTGAAAGATACAAATTCACATGGAATTGTAAAAAAAAAAAAGAAGAAGAACAAGAAAATCCTGTTTTCAAGCTTAAACTATTTAGCAGAGTAGTTTTTTTATAAATGGGAAGCCAGAGGCAGTAAGTGATATTATAAGATTGAAATTATTAGTCATCTGTACTTTAGAATTTCAGCCGTGACAAGTCCAGGGCTGACTGTCGAGGAATACTGACCAGTGCGGAGTGCCAGGGTGCCTCAATGGGTGGCTCAGGGGCTCCATACATACAGGTTATGGGGTTTAAATCCTGCCTCCACTGTTTTTGTGGATTTTACAAACTCTCCCTGTGTCTCACAGGTTTCCTTCCATGTTATTAGGCAATTTGGCATCAATTATTTGCCCAAAGTTTTCACTGTAAAGAACTGGCTTCCAATCCAGGCTGTTCTCCTGCCATGGGCCCTGTGCTGCCTGGATTCAGCCCCCCCCCCCCCCACCCTGTACGTCATGCATTTACTCCAATGTGTATTTTAGAAGTCCATTTAGTCTGCATCAGGATTTTTGGTTGCAGTCCATGTTTTTATTCTGCCTATCGTCGTAAGAATAAACTGCATATTTACACATCGGGCCCATTTTAACATGGAGGCTGGGAGATGTTATCTGCATTGCGACTGGATAAGACATCTTCTGGCAGCAGAGGAGACGGGTCTCATTGCAACATTGCCTTGGGCTCCAGCATGTCAGCAGTACAACCAGACATAACGACCTGCGTCCCAACATGCAGCCAACCAAAGTGTTTTACAATGAATATGACTGAACATATAGCTACCATTAACAATTACAGCTAAAATCATCACTAAGTATTAATCTCCACCGACATAATGGTGGATACTTAAGAAAACCATACTGATTTAAGGTAAATAAAACAAGGCAGTGTTATTTGCCCTAGAACAAAGCAATCAAGAGGGATCCACGGAGATATTTTATTTGCAATTCCATTAGCATTTCCAAGCTACCCTCATGCTTAACTAACGTCCCTATAACCTGAAATATAGCTAGAAGGGGTCTAAACAAGGTCCAGGTTGACCACCCAATCCTGGGGGAAGGATCATTGATATTGGTGCCTGTTGGGTCTTGTCAGGGGTGATGGTGACAGAACAGGGGCCCAGTGATCTTCTGTTAATCTGGGTCAGAGGGTTAGGGACAAGCAGGTGGGCGCCTGTGTGCCCCTCCGACGTGGGGGTTTCCGCAAATGGCACAGCCCACCACCCCCGACCGCCCACCCAGCCGCAACAATGTCAGAATAGCGTGTCTTTTAATATACCTTACTATCTCACATAGTGTGATGTTGAGACATATGTCAGCCATTCCTACACAAAGGGAGGTTGCCAAGGAGGCAGGAATTCATGACTATTACACACAAAGGTCTTCAAAAACTGTGTGTCACTTCTTCAGTGGCTTTGTGCAGCCAGTCTGTCACGCAGAGACTTGGTGGGACTGAGACACACAAATCTGTCTGTGTGTTTTTGAGCAGTTCTGTCTGAGTAGAGTTTAAAAATTGATAAGACTGACATGATGCACACACAGAAAAACACTATGCTTTTGAGGATGAATATATCCATCTTCCAAACTTTTATCCTGGAAACACGGGACATGAGGCAGGGGAACACTCTGGACAGGACGCCAGCATCATAAAATAAACTTAATAGAAATTTATGGTTGAATATTAGAGGCAGTTACAAGGCTTTGTTATTTAACATTTACACTATTAAAATATACAGGGCCTCAGAGCACTGCCGGCCATAATGATCGCTAATGCTTACAATATCACATTCCTCTCATACCACTCATACACACCCCCTTCTGCATGCTGTAGAAATGTGCCCACAGCATGTCTTTGGAAACCAGGTATGGTGTGAGTTACATATATAAACAGCTCCTGGGCTGCTAGGATCCAGCTGCATGTGGACTTTAATTTCCATGTGCAGCTGTACTAGAACCTGAGAAAAAAGGCAACGGTTTTGCTCACCCAGTATTCAGGCGGCAGACTAACCACATGACACTCACCATGTGACACGTCGGCTTTGTAGCCTGGAGTCTAGGACCTGCCCAATTTACCTTTACTTTCCTCAGAATTATGCAGACAATTTGTATCTTTTTTTCCCTGTAACTCCTAATTTTTGCCTGAATGTAACTAATTTTTGCATTTTTATCTTAGTCCAAATATTTGTCCCAAGACGTTCATTGAATCAGGAGATTCGGTCAAGCAATGCACTGTAGCCTCAGTCAAGACATGAAGATCTGTTTAAGTGTATTACAGTATGTCCGTAAGCTAAAATAATGCAATTTGCTAAAAACATCAACAACAGCAAGAACACAGAAACAAATCCATGAAATATAAAGATGAGATATGAACATGACACCAATATTTATGAAGATATCCATCCACCCATTATGTGCTACTTATCTGGGGTTGGGTCATGGGTTCAGCAGGTTCTAAGCAGGAATGCCCAGACCTTCTTCTCACTAGCCGCCTACTCCAGCTCCTCCAGCAGAAAATCAAGGCGTTGCCAGGCCAGCCAAGAGATATAATCTCTCCAGTGTATCCTGGGTCTGCCCTGAGGTCTCCTCCAGGTTAAACATACCTGAAACATCTCCCCAGGGAGCCAGCCAGGAGGCATCCTACATAGATGCATTAACCACCTCAACTGGCCCCTTCCGATGTGGAGGATGAGCTCCTCCTTAAAATCCAAACTCCTCACTCTAAAGGGGAGGCTAGACACCCTGTGAAGGAACCTCATTTCTGCCGCTTGAATCCATGATCTCATTCTTTTGGTCACTACCCAGAGCTTGTGACCACACATGAAGGTGGACATGAAGTTCAACCAATAAATGTACAGCTTCGCCCTACGGCTCAGCTCTCAATTCAATTCAATTCAATTCATTTTTTTATAGTCCCTTTCACAACATGTCGTCCCAACGTACTTTGCATGGATGTACTGTTACATTAAACATCATCAGAGAGAGTAATACAGAATGGGAAATAGAAAACAGGACTCTCTATTTACCATAACAGAACAATACAGTGTCCACATTACTGCCAGTGCTGCACCAATCCACCTGTCAATCTCCCGCTGCCTTCTGCCCTCACTCATGAACAAGACCCTGAGATGCTTAAACTCCTCTGGCTGATGCAGTGACTCATTCCTCATGAGGAAAGGGCAATCTACCATTTTCCAGTCAAGAACTTGAGGTGTGATCCTCATATCAGCTACTGCAGACTGCCCCAGTGCATGCTGCAGGTCACAGCCCGTTGATGCCAACAGGACCTTCTACAAAAAGCAAAGATGCTTTTTTTTGATCACCACACTGGACCCCCTCCACTTCTTGGTTATGCCTAGACATTCTGCCCATAAAAGTCATAAACAGAATTGATGACAAAGGGCCGTCTAACAGCGTCCAGGAACGAGTCTGACTTACTGTTGGCGATGCAAACCAATTCTTCACTCTTTTCATAATGGACCTGACACAAAATACATGTAGACAGACTGGGCAAACTCCCATGAACCCTCCAGTATCTTTGTGAGGGTGATGAACTGGTCTAGGGCTTCATGACCAGGATGGAATCTGCATTATTCCTCCTGAATCCATGGTTCAACCATCAGGCAGACCCTCCTGTCCAGGACCCCAGGATAGATCTTCTCAGGGAGGCTGAGGAGTGTGATCACTTTGAAGCTGATACGCATCCTATCTTAAAGATTGGGACCACCACCCCAGTCTGCTAAGTCAATGACACTGCCCCTACCCTCCACACAATGTTGAAGTGGTGCGTCAGCCAAACAACTTCAAGAGCATTCACCCGTGGGGTCCTACCACCACCGAGCTTTTAGAAGGCATGCTTCTTCAGTCAGACATCTCCCTCTACTGCTGGTGTCCACCACCGGCTTTGGGGATTGTCACCACGACAGGCACCAACAACCTTACGGCCACAGCTCTGTACAGCTGCCTCAGAACTGGAATGCCAGACTATTGCCCAATCGGGCTCAATGTCCCCTGACTCCCTCGGGATGCAAGAGATGTTCTTCCGGAAGTGTGAGCTGAAGATCGCCTGGACACAAGCCTGCGCCAGATGCTCCCAGCACACACACCCTCTCTATGCCTTTGGGTCTACCAGGTCTTTGCAGCATCCTACCCCTCCACCGAATCCAACTCACCACCAAATGCCGACCCTTTGACAGCTCAGCTCCTCTCTTCACTCGAGTGTCCAAAAGTTGAGGATCGTTAAACTGTGACCAAAGCTGCTTTGGTATCAGGTGCACTTATAACACCCTTATTTTCAAACATAGTGTTTGTTATGGACAAACTGGGTTTAGCACAGAAGTGCAAAAATGGATCACTGCTCGGTTTCAGCTCGGGCAGGCTGTTCCTCCTAATCGGGTTTCTCGTCACCCTTGTTACCTACATGAATATTAAAGTCCCTGAACAAAACAATGGAGTCCCCAGAGGGGGCACCTTCCAACAACCCATCTAAGGTCTCCAAGAAGGCCGGATACTCTGAACTGCTGTTTAATGCATATGTACAGATAACGGTCAGAGCACATCCCTTGAACTTCTGCACAAATCATTAGATGAATAACCCAAGGTCATTCTCCCAAGACACATTCCTCCACAACTGTCCAGTTGGAGATTACCAACGGTCACATCTTTTGTTTTTGGAAACGATGAATGCATGGTGGGCTGAGGAGTTACTGTGACCTTTGTGGACCACTGGGAGGATTCCAGACTCTCTGAGAGCCATCATCCTGGGCCAGTTGATAACTCAGCCTAACATACAACACGTGGTTCAGCCTCTACTTGTGGTAAATATAGATAGTGGGAGGGTCCTGTCCTATAAAAACTTCTGTATTTTTATTTTTATCTTGTTTCTTGATTGTGTAGTAGGAGAGGGCCACCCACACGTTTGTATGGACTGGTTTGACGCACACGTTTTAATAGCTAAATGGTTCACAGTAGGTGCCATTTTTACGGTTGTTGATTTGTGGGAGGTTGCAGGGCACGTGAACAATGGAAGAGGCTTTGTAATATGTGGTTGTTCTGTTTTTCAATGAGACGCCTCTTAAAATCGGAATGTGATGCATGAGGCTCCTTTTGCCTCTTTATATCGTGATGCCATCGCTAAAACAAGCGGCCCAGAGATGATTTGGCAGCATGTTTTCAAATTGTTTGTAGAGCATCAGATGTCGCTGGGACTTTTTCCTCAAAGGAGTCGCATCATTAGGACATTATATTTTTATCCAAAATACCAGCATTTTTCAGGAGCTTAAATCACCCTGGCAGAGTGACAGAAAGAGCTCCACCCGAAAGCGAAGCACCACGTCACAGACAGGATTCGAACCTGCGCGGGGAAACCCCATTGGACTTCGAGTCCAACGCCTTAACCTCTCAGCCACTGTGACTCAGAGCGAAAGTATTTGATGATAGGCACACTATGACATTATGAAGGGGATGTAATAATGAATATTATTTCAGACAACAGTTAAAGAATATAAGTATAATTAGGAGTAAAGGACATACCAAAAAAAAAAAAACAACACATGAGCCAGTCATGAGTCCAGAGTTCCTCAGGAGTAGGTCTGGAATCTTCAGACAAACATATTGTGTGTTTACAGAACTCCCAGCTATTGCAAGAGGTAACTTCATGCTTCGAGCTGTGAAACAAAACGAAGGTCCTTTAGTTACCCTGAACACTCAATTAATAGAAACCACAAAATAAATCTCTGGATGTAAGCAAAGCTTCGCATGTTTTCAAGACCGTGGAAAGGCCCCGGCTCACATTCCAGCTGCTAAAGAAAATATGTTTAATCAAACCAGTATGTCAGCCACCCCCCCACCCCCCCCCCAATAAAACAAGTGCTCTGCAAGCTAGCGGATGGGAGTCAGAGTGCTATCGTGATTTCAGCCTTAAACTAAATATAGTCGGCTTTACAGTCCAGCCCGAGAAAGAAAGCAATAACTCTATCTGCAGGATAGCACCCCAAGGTGCTTTTTAGCAATATTCGAAAACCATATTGACAAAATCCTCATTTTGGACAAAGAAAAATTCTATTCGACTGTTTGTAACGTTGAAAGTTTTATATTATTTACATATGATATTCCACCTAAACGAAGGGTGCCGCAGTGGCTTGCTGGCTGATCACCTCCAGGGCACGGCGTGTTAAGTGTCACCCTGCTCCCTGTTTGGGGAGTATCCACGTTCTCCCCGTGTCATAATGGTATCCTCAGGTGCTTTAATTTCGGCCTAATGGCACGCTGACGCACGACCTGGCGTCTCTAATTTGCCCGTCGTGAGTAATCATGTGCGACGCACTTCCCTGGCCGTCTGCTAGCTGGTGCACACTCTCCTGCCCGGGAGAGACTCCAAAACCCCCAGGCCTCCGCTGGAAAAGTGCTCAGAGCACTGCTGGACAAACTAAGGCGTGATCACTTTGATGCTTTCAAGTGTGAATGGGCCTGTAGACTTAGCAGTTAGTTTGTCACAGGCTAACGACTCACCAGTTTGCGGCACCGAGGCTTAGCGGGGGCAACACTAGGAGAGAAATACCTCCTTCCAAGAACTGCCAGATGAGAGCACAGGGGGGAACAGCAAGAGCAGCAGGAACCGACCCAAGCGAGACTGGGTCCTGGGTGGGAAGGGAAGCCCTGCAGGTTTCTGATGGTGAACTCGGATAGTTTCATCATCTCCTGTCTCCTGAGTGTCGCCCCTCTTTAATGATATCATCAATCTCCCGACATCAGGGCCGCGCCCGCTGCGGACGGAAATGCACTTTTTAAACGCCATTTAATCCGAAAGCTGAAGGGTAACCCAGGGCAAATATATTTATTTACCCAGTATGAAAACCAAAAACTTCGCTGACACATAATTGCTTTGTAAATTTCAGCTGTTTTATGGCTCTCAGAGAGTTCTGTGGTTGACGTACCCTAAAGTTTGGGCTGTGAAGATATTTGGTGGCAATGCATTACTAACCACAGCTGTAATAAATGCCCATATAGTTTATAACCTTTTACACAAAAATGTAAAGCAGTGGAAGAAAATTATCTAATTATCTCTTCCTCAAATATATATTATGTTCACATAAAATTGGTGTGTTACTCATTATTGGACTGGATTTATGACAAAATTAAATGTGTTCAAATACGTTGATGCAAATAAGGCAAAATAACATTGTAGAGCAATAACAAAAAAGTGTAACTAAAAATTGTAATATTTAATGTAAACCTCTGTGAGATTATGTGTCTCAGGGAATGAGAGTGTTTTTTCACTGTTATATATTACAGTGTGTACTATTGGTTTATTGGGGGGTCACGGTTACATTAGGATTCATTATTTCACTTCTAAACATTCTGAAGAAAGCTCGTACGTGTGGGTGGCTGACTCTGTGTTTTACATATGTGTGGCTGGCTGACTCTGTGTTCCACACAAGTGTGGGTGGCTGACTCTGTGTTCCACACAAACAGTATGTGTGGGTGGCTGACTGTGTTCCACACACATGTGGGTGACTG
>JAABNY020000038.1:9988216-10007066 GCA_015164015.2 Brevimyrus niger
CGGGCCCCTTGTGGGGCTTTTATCCCCAGGGCTTTGGCTCGGAGTGAGGCGGGTGCGCTGCTGACCGCGGGAGCCCCCCCCCCCCTCCACACCCCCCCATGCGGCTCCAGCCCTGACAACTGACGAAACACTGACCAGGCTTCATTCCATGCAGCTGCTCTGCTCTCACTGGCGCTCTGTGTGCCTCGCAGAGTGGCACAATTCCAGTAATGAGGTTAATTGTGGTCGCTCTCTACCCCTGATGCAACGCTCGGGTGAAATGAATTGGTGCCTGCAAGGTGATGCGAATTAAATGCACTTTGAGGGGGAGCGGAAGAAGAAAAAGAGAAAAAGCAGAGCAGAGGCGGGGGAGGGATTCTGTGGATCCCACAGCCAAGGTTTTATCAGGGTTGCTAACTTTGGTCAGCTCGCTGGTGTGAGATTTTCAATTCGAGACAAGACTGCACACACATTTACATGTAAGAGTTTATTACCTTGGAAATAGTTTGTATGTTTTGTAAACTAGGCCAACACTGCTGATGTAGCTAATTTTAGGTTTATAATGGAATAATATAGATTTGCTGTAAGGTACTTGCATAAGCCTGAGACTGAAAGCGTGAGCGTACACACCTGCTTCTTCAGTTTGCCTCTAGCGTTCTGGTTGGAGCCTGTCCAGGAGAACCGGAACACCACCATGTGCAAAATGGAGTGTTTAATAACCGAAACATCAGCAAGTAGGACTTCTATGCTGATTTAAGGGTGGAAGATATTCACCAAAACAAAATTTCATCATAAATAACCAATGAAAGCTACAGGTTACAGGTACCTATCATAAAGATCAAAGTCGGTTTATCTTCTCTTTAACATAATGAGTAATGGGGTATTTGTTTGGTGAAGGCCATGCTTAGAGGCAGAGTAAAAATATCGCTGAATCAGTGAGGCTGTGAGTACATATAGTAAATGCTTTGGTAACACTTTATGTAAGGGTAGTTCACTCTTTCTTGATGTATTGATTAACCAGAAACTAAGTGTTAATTACAGTATATACTGATCCCATGTTCGTTCATTATTAGTCATAACGGTTCATGTACTTTTACTTGTTTCATGTGCAGTTACTTGTTTGTTCATGATTTGTACTTCAGTAGTAACTGAGTTATTAAATTACTTTTTTCCCCTCAAGTGTCACTGATACTTCTGATTGTTTGTACTGACTCTACTTTTAAACATTTTGTTTTGTGCTTAAACAAAAGCTTGACTGTGACACATAGCGTTAATGTGTCACTTTAAGGTTTCAGTCATATCCCACGTAACCTTTCCCAGTACAAGAAGTCACAAGCTGAAACTGACAATCTCAAAGCAACTCATTTCCGGCTCTTAAAGACGTCCACAAGGAATGTAATATAACGCAGAATTGCACGGAGAACTCTATCACGACATTTACAGCTGACAGCTGAAGGCAGGTCAAATTCTTCGACCTTTTTCCCACTAAATATGATGTTACAGGGTCCCTTCACTGGAGCACCAGCTATTTCCAGTGCATGGATTGCTAAGTAACATGCAGAGACCTTTTTGTTAAAACTGACCATGATTATAATTTTCGGTACCTTGAGCAAATGAAATGGCCGATCTTCATTATACATGCCGCAAACATCAGATTTACTGTATTGTATTATGGATATTTAACTTGTTTACTTTATAAATGGATATCACATATTGCTCATTTGTCCAGCTGGACATTGAATGAAGAAATGCAAACGGTACTGGGTGAGATCTTGGGACTGTGGTGGCACAATACAAGCAGGACTCTGTCGAGAAACCATCCATATCAGCCAGCAACGGCATTCATACATTTTCTTCTCACACAAGGAAAGGGGGATGACCTCTTTAAAGGAATCAGCAAGATCGGGCAGGAAGGTGGTGCATGGGAGCTGTGGACGGAGGCTGATGGAGTTAAGCTGCAGCCAGTGGGGGGGCTGTAAAACCGGACAAGAGACAAACACAGACAGAGGAGCAGCAAAAAGACCCTAGGCCACAATTGTAACTCCATCACAAATGCAGGAAGTCGAGCAAATAAAACTAATGCGACTGCATTCGAGGAGAACAAGGGAGGACGGAAGAAAAGCTGGTGGACAGATATGCTGGATCTACGGTGATCTATGCCTTCCAGGAAGTCACGCATGACAGAGGAACAGGAACATTTAAAAAAGAACCACTGGTATTGTCATAAGTCTAAAACAATTCCATTTCCTCCTCACAAAAAGTCAAACATTTTTAAGGAAATCTCATCCTCCCCCTTTTACCAAATCTTTGGACGTATCACTCCACCTTTTCAGGGGTCTCTCACACTTCCACAGTGACGCTTACTCTGGCCTCTGCACCTAGTGTCTCTGACCTTCAGCTTAGCCAGTCTTAACTCAATTCTTCCGGTGGAATGTTCAGTACCTGAAGCATGGAGGTTTGCTATATGAACCTAAAATTCCGGTCTGTATTTGGTCAAAGTTATGTTTAGAGTGATACTTCAATCTATCAGAAATAGCACATTCCTGAAATATATTTTTTTTCCCGTTTTATCATTGATCTATTTTCAATTTGCTTTTCCTGAAGAGGCTTTGAAGTATGTTATCCTATTATACAAGTAATTCTAATATAAATCAACAAATGGTTACAATTAAAAGTCTTCTCAACCACACTGATTACGCCAGCTGTTTGCCAGCATTGTAATTATTGTACAATGACACAGAAATTTATTTGAAATATATAGTATTTCAGATATATTTGTTTATTTTTCGATTCCAGCTGGCTGGAACCCAAGGTAGCATGAAATAAATCGTTTATCAAATTGTTTGTCACTGTCAGTCCAAAGCTACCAATGCAGGCATGTGGAGCTCGTAGATCTAAGTGAGAAGGAGAGTTTGGCTCTCCTAGGGACCTTCTGCATGTCAGACACATCTGGCAGTCAGATGGGTCTGCAGAAGAGGAACCGAGGATGTCAGTCATACTTAATATTATATTGAGACTGCCCACACTATCGGAAGAAAGCAAAATCTTTGTGTTGATACATTATCCCCCAAGGAACATTTCGAGGGGAAATTCAGCTCAGGGTGTCCCTGTAAACCTCTGTTTTGCTTTCTCCAAATTCTAATTCAGTGTAAAGAATGCAATAATCCACCCACAAACACACACACACACCCCTCAACCCCACATAGACCCCACACTTGATAACGTCAGGTTAATGAATACAAATATGGCAGAAGTCCAGTGAGGAAGGTTATTGAGTCCGAGGCCAGTCCTGGGGCACTGACACAGAGATGACTTCTCCTCTACGGGAACGTTTGTTCCCTTGAGAACTTCCTTCGGAGTTCTGAGTTTACGATGCAGTGTTCTCGAGACAGGACTTCCCTAAGTGGATTCCCACTGGTACCATGGCAAGACAGGACACATGTTTGTCTCCCATTGAGACATCTTTTATTATTTTTAAGCCACGTCACAATGGGCCAATAGGCTCGACTCGTCGCGTGTCAGCTGAGGACGCAGAGAGTGATGCAGTCCCACGGTCGGCCCAGCAGACAGTACCCACTTGCTACATTTTCACACTGGTATGTAAATTGGTATTTCGTGTTCTTGCCGTGTTGTTTTGAACCCATTATTCTCCCAGAACAACCCTGGATCACCCCCTTTAGTGGTTTCTGCCACATTGTCCCCACCGCCACAAAAAAGAAGTCCCTTTCCGAAATCCTGACTCGGTTTGTGTACACACTATCCACATACAGCTTGTAAAGACAAAAGTGGCCCATTTTTAGCTGGATTCCTTGGAATATCTGTATCGTCTGGCATGCCATATCATTCCCAAGGGATTTCCCTGTACCCTGAAAAGACTCTCAATCTTAACAGCAGTGGTATGAACTCCCTGCGGTCCACAAATTACTGGCACAGAAGCTGTTTCTCAGGCATCTAAAAGAGTGAAGAAAATCTGGCGACCAAAGAACTTTGCACCCTGGTATATGTGGCTCGTCAAGCAATTGACCATAATCGCTGGCATTTATTGTTCACTCGACCAACTTTTTACATCAACAGTAGCTGCGGGATTCGTGACCGAGAAGTGGTCAGCATTTTAACCCCATTTTAGCCAAACATCAAATCCCTCTGAGGTCTTCAGGACCCAGTTAACTTGAAACCCCAAAGGATGTGCTTCAGTTTTTTAGTATTTACGTTTACAGCGTTTCGCAACAAGCAACCTCGGCAAAGATGCTCCAGGCACCAAAAATATGTAGCACTTGGCTTTCTGTAGATACACATGTAACAAGCCTGAAAAGACCTTTATCAGCCTTATTAAAACGGCGGATGTCTGTCTGGCTGGTTCACAAATATTTATGTCTGTCAGGTGCTTGAACGACCAGCGGAAGCCGTTTTACTACCAACTATTTAAACAGAGTAGCTCCTTTAGAAGATGCCGACAGGTAAACAAGATAAGAGTTAAAGTGCTTTTTCCAAGGCAACGGGAGGCTTATGGTATGTTTGCTCCAGGCAACAAATTTATTTGAATTCCATGTTTCCTGATAGAAAAAGAGCAGCACCTCTGTCTGACCCCCAAAGACACCTGTATTTGTGCAACTTCCACACGCATCCTGTTTCACTACAGCCACCTCCAAACGCTTTCAGGGAGAGAATCACACACTTTTTTTAATAATATAAAAGTTGTGATGCCTATGAAACTAAATTGTTGAAGTAATGCCCGTATTGTATTTTACCTGCTCGTCGTGAAATTAAAAGTCTGTGCCACAGCAAATGAATTGTGGTCGGAAACATTCTCCCACTGTTGCTAAGGAAATAAGTCATTGCACGGGTTCCAAAATATTTCAGGAACCAACACGTGCAGCAATTCACTATGAGGTCATGTGAACTCAGGCCTATAAAACATAATCAAAATTGTTTAATCATCGAGAAACTGTCCAAGCAGACGTCCACAGAAACATCAGGAAAAACACAGGAAGTGGGAATTCTTGGCAAGATGCAAACAAACATCCATCCATCCATCTTCCTACTAATTACTCTGGTTATGGTCCAAGAGACACTAAGATTCCCTCTACATATTTAGTATTGGGGTAGGTTTAGAATTATTTTGAGCATATGCAAAAGAACTGTAGGGTACAGTTACCCCAGAATGTTAAAGACATGATCTTTCCTTCATTGCTGGTGTAATTTCATTGGTGTCCTTAGGGAATTCTCCATTACCTAAAAAGATCAGCTTCTGCAGATGGACTCCCCCTGCATGTGTTGAATCCAGACATAGACTGGAATTAAATGGCAATAAAATATTTCTAGGTTCCTGATTGTTGTACAGCTGCTTTTTCGCCTACGTGTTGAAAAGGTTGTCTGTGGTTAAGCACAATGGTATTATGCTGGCTGGGCTCCCCATTTGAAGCTGGTTAATGCCTTAGCGACCATGATGGCGTGTCAGCCTGAAATAGCCAGAACTAGACCTGGCCCAAACTGAAGAACACTTTTTAAATGTTCTCAAAACAGTCTTTATATGGTTACAGGAAACACATACTTTATTATATAGAATGGGAGACTGGCAAACAGAAGATGGCAAAAATTATATTGTTTTGATTATTTTCATTCATTAGAGTTCCTGGAAGTAATTATTGTATTTCTTGTTGTCTTGTGCAAAATTGATAATCCCACCCATTCAGGCCTGTAGACAGGTAGTAAAATTAAACCTCAGCTGCCACACACTGAAATGTGTTAGAATCCCCTTTTCCCCTGTTCCCCAAACTCAATTGATGAGGACCTATAAGTAAAGTTACAGAACAAGAAATATTTCTAGTTATCAGCCTGCCCTTATTCAAATGTGCATAGACTGGATAGTAAGGTTAAATTTCATAGGCGCTGTCTCTAGATGCTCCATAGTGTGTGAGGGTCTGTGAGTGTCCCCTACTTTGTATCCTGTTTTAGCTGGGATAGGCTCAAATCCTCCACAACCCTGTACTGGATAAGCGGCCAGAAGCTGAATGGATTTATTTGTGTCTTTTACAAACTGGCATATCTGAGAAATTACAATTATATTTTGAATCAAATACTATGATGAATAGATCGGATTTTGCATGTGAGATAATGGGTATTTGAATGTGAAGCCTGATCTTGTGACAATGCATACAGTTCTTTCCCAGCAACCTATAAGCTCTCTGCCTTTTTCTCCATCTGCTAACTGCGGACTGCTGTATAAATATATAATCTTTGTATTTTCTGTATATAAGATTTCGATTGTGACTTTACATATTGTAGTTGTTTTTATACTGTTGTGCTTGAGAAATGCCATCGACCGGAATCAAATTCCTTGTATGTGTTCGGTCACATACTTGGCCAATAAACACGATTCTGATTCTGATTCTGATGGGCATTTCCATTACAACTGCCTGTCCTCACTGTTTACACAGAAAATATAGATTCATCGTAATACATTGATCCCCCGCTATATTACCCCGATGCGTCACAGTTCTCTCCGTATAGTGTTCCTTGCTAGTGGTTCAATTGTTCTAGTTTTGCTTTAAGCCCAACTATGGCTCCCAACCGTCCTGCATCTTCTAAGCCTTCTGGTATTGAGTCTAAGCGCCAGAGGAAAACCTTGACCATTCAGGAGAAGGTAAAACCCTTGGATATGCTTTGGGAAGGGAAGCGTTACACGGACGTCGCTCGCCATTACAGCTTGAATGATACATCAAGAAGGAGGAAAATTATATATAAGCCACATATGTTTTTATTCTCACATATTCCATTAGGTATACAGAGAGAGAGAGACAGCGAGAAAGACAGATTTGTGTTGTTTTAATAAGTTTACATGTGTTTAAAGCGTGCGGGAGGGGTATTTTAAGGCTAAAACTGTATTAAAAATGTTTATATGGTGTTTCTACAGTATATTGCGGATTTTCACATATTGCTCATGGGTCTGGAACGCATCTTCTATGATAGTTGGGGGATCACTGTATTACAATGTCCTGGACTGAAATATACTTGCTATTTCATGCTCACCACCAACTTACCACTTCCATCTCATTGGTACAACAGTTGGGCCTCTCAGTTGAACCAATAAGCTTCAGGTTCCTGGACTGTGTCTTTAATTCTGTAAACATCTCTGCATTACCTGCAGCCTTTACAGTTTCTGATAGCAGTCTTTGTGACATATCCCAGTAAGCACTTATGCAGATGGTGTGATGGTTACTTGCAGAGTCCAAGTCCAGACCCAGATTTAGTTTCAACAAACCAGTTGAGTGTAAAGAGTCATAATCACAGAGTGCTCATCTGGCTGGCTGAAACAAAATCTTGGTCTGGACTTTTACTCTCTGGACCTGAACTACCCACCTCTGGTTAATTGAGAAATACGACAGGAAGTGATCCAAACGTTATTACTCAGCCTTGGTCCCTCACAAGGGGAACATCTCTGATTGTCCAGGCAATTTATTACCCACGGTTCAAACTAAATGACATTGGGTGTTACCTAGCAACATTCCAGCTGTAGCGGCATCTAAAGTCATATGTCTTTAACAACCTTCACTTATAGACTTAAATTATCCCACTGGGATCTTAGATAAAGTCACAACTGTAAAAAACAGAAGTGTGGAGTCATCTTCTAAGCATGGGTGATTATATTTTGCTGGGTAGTAGCAGGCATGACCACCATGTAGGAACCAGTGTGACGTTACTGTTTCACTTCTGTTGTGTATGATCAATCCTTTCCAATTAGTAATGCAGCAGACTCTGTGACAATACAAATCACATAATTCACTATGGGTGGCAGGCTGAGAGGCATGGAGTTTGACCCTTTGGATAAGACGTACACTGTACCTGTGGTTGGAAGGTTGCTAGTTCAACTCCCGTGTTTGGCTGAGTCATTTCATCAGAGGGTCCTAGACCAAGGCCCTGAATTCCGAGTGCTCCGGGGACTGGCTGACCCCGCTCACTCAACTGTATATCCCTTTGGATTAAAGCATCTGCTTCATAAATGCAGAGAGGCTCACAAGCAGGCAGTTTCGCAGTTTTAACATGGCCAGACTAACCGCCAGTGCAGCTGTGTGACTGGACATTTACAGCTTTGGTTATGAGCGCTTAGCAAACCACATAGGATTTGTTGCGTATCTATTGTTATTGTTGCAAAGTTGCAGGCTTAGAGGCTGTGCAAGCGATGGCGTGTCAGTGAGAGTCGTGAACCGGTCCCAGTAACGGCAGATCATTCTCTGGTGCATGCATGACTCACTCAGAATTTAGCTAGTGCTTGTTTATGTCCCCTCAAGTCCTCTCTCTCCTGATCCAGCTTTATGTCACTCGGTGTTGCCAGCCAATATCGAATGACCCCGCCCACTTTCATCATCATTACCTTCACCTCTCCCTAGCAGAGTCTGTGTATAAAGGCTCCTCAGTCTCCCCATAGACTTTATCAAGTTTCTTATCTGTCTAGCTGAGATTCTGGGCTGTGCCGTATTGATTCCTGTTTGTGTCTGTGTCTCACACTTGGCATGTATATTTCCATTCTGAGTTTGCCTTGCCTTTAGAATCCTCTTTGCATCTTGTTTGACCTTGGATTGTTCTTTGTGGAAATTCCTACTTTTTGTAAATGGATTTCTGTAATTGTATCCTGTTTCTGGCAGATCATCCAGGTAATTCAGTGTTTTTTTTATTTAATCTTTTTACTATATACTTCCAACTATTGTTCAGTTTTCCCATACAGGGATACAGTGGACCCAGGCATCAGTTCACCTAACTGCATTTAGGAGGAAACCTAACTACCTAAAGGTAATCATTGTGAACATGGGGAGCACATACGAATTGCACGCAGATAGAGCCTGAATTCCAGACCCTGTAGGTACGAGAAGATGGTGCTGCCTTCTGTGACTGCAGCACACACTACAGGTTCACTTTGGTAAACCAAACTGTTTATGGAGTTTTAGTATAACTATGTATAATGGGTCTCCAGGGCAAGTAGGACTCATCTGTTTCTTGTAGAAAAACACTTATAGATGTCTGGGATCATTTCCTTTGAAATCCTGGGCAGGTTCCAGCCCCTCTGCAGAAAGAAAGTTATTTGATTGAAAGCTCACTACTTGATGCAATTCTATTGAAGTTGTAGGATTTGGTGTGTATCTATTGGTATTGCTGCAAAATTGCAGGCTTAGAGGCTGTGCAAGCAATGGCGTGTCAGTGAGAGTCGTGAACCGGTCCCAGTAGCGGCAGATCGTTGCGGTTAATTCGGCAATGTCAGATGAAACGGTATTATAAGTCCAATATAGGTACATTTTTCAGATGTCTACTGGCCCACCGCGCAGAATCCCTGGCCTGGGCCCCAATGATACACACACCCACCTCGCAGCTGCAGGTATGGAACAACTTCCCTAACTGTCCCCCCAAGACAGCAGGCGCTGTAAATTTATTGAATTCAAGACACATGGTGGCAGTCCTCACAAAAGGTTCATGAAGGCCGTCGGCATGGCTGTGATGGTGAATAATGGCTTTTCAGGCATTATGATCCCAAGACGGCTTCTTGCTCCAGTATGTTTGCCTTGTTTCCCAAACTACCTGTCATGGGGGAATAAAAATGGCCGCCAGCTACCAAAAATCTTCAGCTTTCTGGTAATCTATCCAGTGTTGGATTGTAGGAGCTCTTTAGCTTTTGTAACCAACTTCTGATCGCTAGAGGTCAAGAACTCTGTTCTGCCTTCTATTCACATGATTCTCCAGTGTTGCCTATGCTGATGACCAGCAAAGGATTTTAATGTGTAACGCATTTTTACGTTCCTGGGGAATAACACATCAGTGCAGGTCGCCATGCGGTTTCTTAAAGCCATGGAGAACTTGGAGAACAATTTCTCCAAAACCGTTTCCCCTCAGAAGCATTTAAATCAAATCCCAAGCTTTAAAAACTTTAACTATAACCAAATATTTCAATGTACATCATTTTCCAGTTTTGAGCAGAAAATGTAGCCAACAACAGCCTGCCTTCAATTTTTTTTTTATAGCACTATTTGTTCATTATTTTCAATGGTATAAGTTAAAGTGGAAGGCATTGTACTGTAGATGCCAATGGTCAGCCTGAAGTAGCTTAGCGTGAGACATTAAATTACAGGCAGTCCCCAGGTTCCGAAGGAGAACCGTTTTCCAAGTCTGTCTTTATGTCAAATTTGTAGGTTAGTCGGAAAAATAATTATACGGTACAAGACAACAATAATACAGGACATAACAACAATAATACAGGACATAACAACAATAATACAGGACATAACAACAAGAATCGTACAGTAATAATAAAAGTAACTACATATGGTACCGTATTGTACCTCCAGCCGGCGAACCGCTGAAGCCGCTCAACGATTTCACAACTTTACAAAGTAGTGCATGCGTATGTTAATCCTATCCATTGTATTTAGCTCAAACTTTTAACATAATAGGTTTTATGGCAGTCCATGCGTAAGTACGTGTAGTCCGTCAGTCAGAACTCGGGGATGTACAAACCAGGACACAATTTGCTTCTCATATGTGGAGTAATATATGAGCTGTCCAGAAACACAGGCTGCATTATGCAAAAAACACAAACAAGCCTGTAATTTGTCAGCATTTTTTTCGAAAGGAATATTTCAGAAATGTTTTGTATTTTTGCCGTCTTTCCAAAGCAGTGGCATAAGTAGCAGGATGCAGCATTGATAGCTGAGTGTTTGGTGCTTTGAGGACGAGGCACTTTCCTTCCTCCTGCAGTGTGATGTCTGTCCTCACATTGTCTTAGTGCTGCTTGGCAGAACTGCTTCTCCTTTGAGCCACGATAACACGGAGCCCAAGATGAATCTCACCATGTCTACTAGCTGCCCATGTTCCATGTGGATACGTCTGAAAAGCATGAGGTTTTGAAGGGCCTCCTTCTTAGCTTTTGGGACTTTAGAGCACCCTCGTAATTTGGCCGTGTCTGTTTTAAATGTCCCATTAATAAAGAATCACAGTTACTTAAAAGCAATTGTGATTGGATGTTTCAGAGCTTGATTGACATTACATGGAAAAACAAATTAACAAAAAAAAAACACAAAAACATTTATGACTTTGGCTTTAAGGATAGTTAAGCAATTTGAGTCAATTTGCATTTCATACCCCATATAGAGATGGAATGCATAGGATAGTTAAACAGCACAGAGTATTATAGGATGGAGTGGTGCTTTAAATATACGCCTGTAATCAAACAATGGTTTACTCATGAGCTAAGCCCAGTTGCCCCTCAATGGGACATACGGGATATGTGTGCTGTAGATGTGCTTTGCAGTAGGACAACAGGGTGTGCTGCACAATCCACAGTGTTCAGCCAAATGCAGATGTCTGTCAGTCCAGCTCCACACCGCAGAATCACACCATAGGGTCACCCAGTCAATTCATGTCTCCTTTTATGTACATGAAACAGGACCCCTTCCCCCACTCTGTGAGCATGAGCTCAGTGTTTTGGAAGCAAAGCTTGTTTTCTGTGCCTAACCCCCCCTCCACCCCAGTGCTCTTAAGTTGGGCTCCTGTGGATGCATGCCACAATGAAAGTGGTTGCCGGGATGGGGGGGGGTTAGCCGCTGGAGACCCACCCCCTGGAGAAGACAGTGTTGCATGTTGCCTGATTGTTGCAGCGGTTTCCAATATAACATGTTAACGAAGGTAATAAACAAAGGACTGAGGGAGGAAAACCAAGCAATTCAGATAGGAGATGAGTTTGACTTTCTCTAGAGTCTGGATCTGGGTGATTCCTACTACAGCACTGACTTAACCTCCGGGAGGTTTGAGACAAAATTCATAACCATCATGTTATACAAAGAAGTTGTATAAAAATCATGTTTTAAAAAATAAATAAATAAACTGAACCCAGCTCCCCAGATGGCTGTTATTGTTATTGCAAAATAGTGGAATATAAATATGCAGACAAACACTATAGCATTTTAGCAGCCTGTCGCAATTCGCAGGGAAATGCAGAACACCAATGGACTATATTTTTTTAAAATCATCAACGAATACTATGGAGATGTGACCTGAGACCTTTTCCTCCAAAGAAAAATACATTTGCTAAGAAAACAAATAATAGGGGCACTGGACTATTTCCAGTGCTAAGCGACGTTGTTGAGCAAAGTGTGGGGTGGTTCAAACATCACTTAGCGAATGGTAAGGTAATATGTACGCCCACTGCAGTGCAGATTTGCTTGAAAAGCCATATGGCACTCTAAGCAATGGTCCAGTGCAAATGGCGAAAACATTTTCACAGTGCAATCAAGGTCATATGCAGGAAAACTCAGCACTGTAAAATATGTCTGAAGTTAATTGACGGTATCGTTTGGCTTAATATTCAGCATGTTTTCTACTCAATTTCCTCAATACAGTTTTTCAGTCCAGATAACACAGCAGACAACTCTAAGACACAATCATAGTGTTTGTACCCAACAGCTCAGTCTTCACCTACGGTAGTCTGTTCTCCATGAGAAAAAGAAATACAGAATTTTCTTGGCTGCCTGCTTGCCTGAAGCAGATATACCAAAGAATGCCCTTGGAAGAACAGGGGGATGTTGGAATGCTGGAATGTTCACCAGAGACTCAAAGCTTGGGCTTTCTTTGTTCCGGGTCAGTTCTTTCTGTCTTCATCTGTGCCTGGTTAGGTCTCAATCCTGTGACCTCAGAGCAAGACCTATGACCCTACAAGATCTTTTCAGTGGTCTTCAGGCTAGGCAAGGTTGATTAAGGCCAACTCAAACCACATGGGGTTCCGTTCTTCTCTGAGTTTTGTCAGTTTGACTTTGACAAATAATGGACGAATAATGACAGAAATGCTGCGTATCTTTTTTCTCAATTTGAAAAAAGACAATTCGCAATGAAAAATGAGTATATCAAAACTGACTCCCCAACCAGAGAAACTCTAGTCCCTCATCCCAATAGGGTAATCAAGAACCTTAGAGCCACACTCTTTAACAAAAAATGTTGTTCCTATATATTCCAAACTGGCAGGTCAAAGACAGGATTTAGACACGATTTGTGTCGTGAAGCCTGTCCCATGTATTATAAAATATGCGAAATATAAAACAACAAAATTATTTCACAATAATCAAAGGCCTGGGGGATTTCCAGCAGCTGTGTAAAATGAGAATTTGGCATTCTTCAGCGTTGGAAAATAAATGCATCATTAGGTTACAGTCATAAAGTTGAAATAGTATAAAGAACTACATGCCTGGGGCTCGCCCATTACAAGGAGCAGAGAGGGCATGACCATGCATTCAGAAAGGCTGCAACATGTGAAATCCCGACATGAACTATGAAAACTCTACACTTCTTACAAATAAACAAAATCTATGCCTTCGTCACATTTCCTACATCACACAAGAGTGTAAATGTCCCACAGGAAGCTAGTAGCAGGGGTAATGTAGCAGCAGTAATAAAAGAGAGCTGGAAAGAATAAAATGTAAATTCTGATCTCCAGCAGTGCTTTGCCACTGGTACTCAGAAGAGTTTGGGCTCCTCTTACTGCTACACCGTACCTTATCATCCTGTGAGGTCATTTCCAATGGGTAGCTTAATGTTCTTTTACATTCAACGGTCCATTTATTTACTTGGGGGGGATTTAAAAAAAAATCAAACAAATTAGAATAAAAAAACAACCTATGGCCATGATCTGTCTCCATCAGTTCTGTCATGTTCCTGGTTGGCCAACAGAGGTCTCTGCTGGCCATCCTGAGTCCTACCCCTGTGGTGCCTGATTACCCTCAATTGCCGTATACGAGATTCCTAGTGTTAATGAATTGCACCTGTCCCTCAGGTAGCCCTCCTTATTGATGTGTATATGCACCAGCCTTTACCCTTTTCCTGTCAGGTATTGTGGAGGTCAGTGTTAGAACTCTGTATTTCATACCCACTCGTGGTTTTGTGTCAGTGTTATTTGTCATAGTTTTACAGAACTCTTCCCTTTGTTTAGGTCAGCCCAAGTTCCTCTGGATTTTTACTCCCTGCTTCCTATTTTGACCCCTTGCAGCCCTTTGGTTTGTGTTTCGGTTTAAACATTGTTCCCACAATGAGGTCCACTTTAATTTTCCCTTGGCTGCAAATGAATTATCACCCCTTCCCCATGTCCCCGCCATGACAGATATCTCAGTATGCAGCTTACAGTGAACAATCATTGTGTGACTGATTACTTTGTCAGTTTATATTAAATGTACCAGCTGTTTTACTGCTTTGCTCTGAATAGAAAAAAAAACATCCTTTTCTTTTTAAATGTAGAGCCAAGGTCTGCTGGAGCTGCCCTGGGTTCAAGAAGAAGTTTGTGTGGATCATCTGGAGCAATGGAATCAGAGTCAGATCACCGATTTCAAGTCACCTCCAAGATATATATATATATATATATATATATATATTAAAAGATCTCATTTCTGCACAAAGCAATTGAACTATAAACCAGATGGAATTTCCTCATGGCACAACTGGCAGAGAAAAACGTGAAAACCAGGACAAGGGAATGAAAAGGCTGCCAGCTGAGATGGAGGGTGGCGGAGGAGAGATGGCGGGCAGGGACGCACTCCATACATATAGAGGTTTTTTTTTTTTTCCCCTGCTGGCAAAGTGCAGCTTCATCCATCCATAAACCATGACGGCCGCCTGGAGACGAATAACCGTCACCTTCATCTGTCAATGGGGAAAAGAAGCGCTGCCATCACAGTGACCGCTTTTCGAGTGATGCCTGACGGGGGGGAGATGTGTCAACCGTCTGTAAGTGACCCTGATGTATCTGCAGCTCTGTAATCGATTGTTGGAGGCTGGTGAGAAGCTGGCAAAATGCCAACTAACCCAGAGAGAGCAAGGATTAGCATCACGTGCGGCCTTGCTTAAGGGCCCAAAGGAGCGGGGTTACTCCCAGCACTCCCTGGATTCGAACCAGCAACCTTAAAATTGCTGCACAGATCCCTGGCGGCAGAGCCTCCACTCCACCATAAATGGGGAAAAAAAGTAACAAAACACTGCACATCTGTTCATAATTGCTATTAGGCTGTATTGTTACCTCGATATCCAGCAATGGAAAAATAAACATAACATTATGATTCCTCCCATAATCTCATTACGCTTCAAGCGGTTGCAGCGTGATGTCAAACAATTCATTCATGAAATGTGCTGGAGTCAGAAGGTGGTCAACCTGTCAAGCGAAAGCTAGAGGAAGGTAAGAGGTGCATGTGCCACTCATTCCTGCCACCGACAGCCAGTGTTTCCAAACCCGACCCTCGGGGACCCCCAGACAGGCCACGTTTTTGCTCCCTCCCATCACCTGGAAAAATGTGAACTGCTTGGCAGGGAACTGGGAGGGACTGTCTGGGGGTCCGGGTTGGAAAACACTGCTTTAAACTATAATGTTATTATACTTTAAAATCCAAATATAAACGGCCACCATTTTATGTAAGTAATAGCTTTCTGTTTTTTGTATAAAGATATTCTGCAGATCATATGCAAATATACATAAAATGCATGTTGAGCTTGGCTGGAATGTTAAAACCGTTGCGTTTTTTGTTTCTGCCTGAATTTTTGTCATTTGAGTCCATAATCTAGCAGAAGCCTATAGTGATTAGAGATGAGTTATTAAATCATTAATGATTATTTAAATCTCGATTTCAGCTGCGGTATCTTTTTCAATGGCATCTTCTGTATGAGTCTCCATTAATCTCACAACATCCCTCACAGATCAGTGCGTCCCGTGAGATGCTGGGGTAATGCTTTTCTATTTGAATGGCGGGAAAACCTTTGAAGCTCTACAAGTTTAATCCAATTAGAGTAACATTTTTAAAGGAGGACACCCGGGCTCCTCCTTCATGTCCGCTAACCCCCCCCCCCCCTGCATGCTCCAGATGTTTGATACATCTATACCCTAAACCTTAATAACTTTATGAGGTTTAAGTGTCTCCTGATAAACATCGTCACTAGTTAAAGGCATAAAGGCAGCCTCCAGGTTATAAACGAGATCAGTTTCCCATCTGTATTTTAGTCGATTTGTAGGTAAGTGGGAACAATAATAATGTGCATTATTATTATTATTATTAGTAGTAGTAGTAGTAGTATTTTTATTATTATTATTATTATTATTATTATTACAATAAAAATAACTAAAGTGCAGTACTAAACCACTGAAGCCACACAGTGTTTTCACGAGCTTCACAACGTAGCACATGCATTCGCTATCACGAAACATTTGCAATTAACTGAAATTTTTAATAGGCTTTATGGCAATCAGTTCATAAGTATAAGTTGTCCAGAAGTCAGACATTCTTAACTCAGAAACCGCCTGTAGTTGGATTTTGAGCGACTCAAAAAAAAAAATATTTTGAACAGTACAATTTTCATCTATGCAATTACCTTGTGTCCTCTGCCAGCAGCCGTAATGAAGGTATAATAAAATATGCTGAAGTCTTTAATTTAGTCCCTATGTCTAAATTGGTATTTGTTGTTGTTGTACTAATTGTGTTGTATTAGCTTGGCATTTATTTAGCTCATGGGAAGCACACAGATCAGAGTTTTCTTACACCATGCACACATACTAAAAAAACCCTGAACTTATTCCACTGTTATAATGGATGAAGGCTGTAATGCTTTGTATCACATGGAATCATTTTTCTGCAAAAGACGTGGATAATGTTCAAAATTCATGCATGGAGTGAAACATCACAGTAACAGAGATGTAGGAAATATGAGACATTACTGTTTTTCTTCAGAAATCCCTACCTCTGCTGTAAACTCCTCGTGTGAAACGCACAGCATTGGTTTGCTTGGAAATATTTATTACTTGTATTATTCATACATCATTTTTTAACCTTGGAATACTCCTGCTTGGTCATTGTGTAATGGTTTCAATTATGATCCCCAGGAGTTCATAAACATGCAAAGATTCAGTACCCTAGTTGCCAGAATCATTCTTTGGCTGGCTTTGGGTCACTAGATGCATGCTGGGAGTTAGCTGTTATCAGCAGAATCAGATGGTCCAAACCTGGAACGTTCTTCCAAGCAGATCTGAGTGTCACCATTCCTGTGAGCCTGGTGAGCTAACGGTGAGCTTACAGACTGTCTCACCTCGCACCAAACACCCACATCCATGCCGTCACTCACTCTATCAGAAGCAGCCTCCATTCTTTCAGTAATTGGATAGTTACGCTCCACCCGAGCATAAGTTAAATACAGGATGCACAACACAGCCAGCTTGCCAGAATAATTATGCTAGTTGTTGCTTTTTGTCATCTTACATTAAATCAGGGCTTTATACTATGCTTCCATGAAGCATATTTTACTATGAATGTGGTGCGTGCTCCTCTTACCACAGAAAGAGGGTCACATTTCTGCCCCCCCCACCCCCACCGCATCGTCACGTCATGCTGGCAGAGGCTTCAGCAGCCAATGACGTCAATTTCGAGAAAGACAGGGCCTTCCTTTCCCAGAGCGCCACCTCCCCCAACTTTTCTTGTCTTCCCCCCCCCCCATGGCAACCATTGCAAAGACATTCAAATAATGAATTTCACTTCTTGCCCATCAGAACATTTAGCAGGCAAACACTGTCCTGGTTTTAGTTATGAACTTCCAGAATTATGTTGGTTTGACACATTGACTTGTGTGTTTTCTTCCTATACAACCGAACCTATCAAGGAAAAACTGCAATACTTCTTCATTGCTGAAGTAAATGCAAGTTTTAGATTCAGTAAGCAGCAACAGTCTGCTACTTTGCTCCTGGGTTAGCCAGAGTGCGCCTTTGAAAGACAAAACCACCCTAAATTTACTTTTGATTCTTTATTTCATTGTACAGTTAGGTTCCCCTTTCCATGAGTTCAAAGTCATTTTGCAGGCGGAGCGCTCCCAGTCTTGCAAATCACTCAGTTTCCTCCAAAAACGCTGCGAATGATGTGAATGGAATGTAGAGGAAAAATACAACTTTTCCCGTCTGAGAAATGTTACGACCGCCACACTGATCACTGAGCGAAAACAGTACGTGAAAATTCTGATTACTTCTGAAGGGTGGAATTCCACACCCCCAACCCACTGACACGATGTTGAGTACCAGTGTTTAGGGGGAGAACATTTTGAACAGAAATTAATCACTGGAAGGTGCAGAACGCTGAAACACTGAAAGCAGCAGCTAAAATATTTCTGGCTTGAACTGCGCATTTGCACATGCATAACCAAGTGACCCGGCTCTCTTTGAAAAGAGGTAATTTTATTCATATTCAGCACACCAAAGACTGGTTTACAGTTCTGTCCCATCAACTCTGGTGTAGGATTTATGGATATAGAACTGCTCCTTTAACCCCCCAACATGGATACCATTTAGAAACTACGCAACAGTGAGCACCCCCCCCCACCTCCTTACCCACTCCGACTCTTAAACACCTCCCTCCCCCAATCTCTGGCACCCACCTTATTTACCTCCATGGTGTTTTAATAAAAAATGCCGCCAAAAAAAATTGGAAGGGAAAAAAGAAAAAACAGCCACTCAGAATGTGATTCCTTCAGTCTGAGCACAATGTTAGAGAGAAGTAGAGCTGTTTATTGATAATGGCGTACAGTGGTCATACTCAGGAGCAAAGCCCACCGGGGGCCAAACACAGGTCACAGGTACTTTGTTCTGAGAATGAATAGTGTCTTTCATTTCAAGGTTCATTTCATGGTTTCGTTTCAAATCGTTCTCCAGTCCAATAATGGCTTAAGCTGTGAGCTGAGAAAATGATACTTAAAAGAACTGCAGAGTCACATCAGTTTATAACATTCTTGAGTACTGTAACGTCCTGCTCCCAACGATCCCAATTGTGTGCCACACCCACCTCGTTACTTCCTGTTTTGCCCTGATTGTAGTCACCTGTTGCTTGTT
>JAABNY020000038.1:10049873-10077907 GCA_015164015.2 Brevimyrus niger
CTAGTAATTCATGTTTGAAAAGTACTGAGTATGGAGTTTTATTACTAATAAAAAAAAATCCAGTTATTTGACTGGGTACCCAGGCCCACCCTTAGCCACCGCTGCCAGTTTTATCCTTAAAAAAGCCCTCCCACCCGCTTTAAACACATGGAAACTTATTAAAACAACACATATGATATGTGGATGTCAGGCTAAAAATATGAATAAAATAATAATAAAGATTAAAAAATAATCTAAAAATATGTAATGTATATTGTATATATACGGCCTGGCATCCAGTGTGGAACATGCTGATCCTCTTGCAGCTACATAAATGATTCACACATCAGGTGGTCAAACGCACAGGCTCAGCTATCTTGAGCGCTGATCAGTCAGATGTGAATCTCTTTCCCTCTGTTTAACCCAGTTTTGGCTAAAAAAAAATAACAAAAACAAAAAAAAAAAACAATCGAAAGCTGCGTTTCCTCGTATGGCTTCTTATCAAACGGAGGATTTATTTATTGAGCAACGCCTGTTCTTGTCTGTGGCTTAAACAACACCCCCCAGTAAGAAGCCCATACTGTTAGCCCGATAGGTCCGCGTAGCAGTACAGTAAAATTCTATGTATGTATAACATACTAACAAGCATGGCAGAATGACACAGCAGAAACACAGGTCCTTCATAATGAAAAAAGGGAAGTGAAAAACCGTTAGTTTGTGGGCACAGGTGTAAACCCTGTATCACTGGAACGTCACGGTAGCTTCTCTGCACAAATTTCATTGCACAAATGGCACGCAATGGTTTCAAATCATGAGCTCCAGCTAGGTTATCAAGGAGACGCATGAATGATCTGTTGCTTTGATGCATAATAGCTGCAGTCGGTTGTCAATAAGGCAGACTGCAAACCTTGTTCCAACAGGCCAGGAAATTCAGAATGCCCTCTCTTATTCTTCCAACGGGGATATCAGATGCCTTCTTTGCTACCACCCCAGCAGGTCATAGTGCATACCACTTCCTTCCCTCCTTCCTGGCAGGTTTAGGGCCTTTGCTGCCTACTTACACCGGGGACAGTTAGAGAAGGCAGAAAACTCAAAAATGGAAATGCAACAAGCACAGCGTAACTAAAAGAGCAGAAGTTTTTGCAGCTGGTTGAGGACAGTGCTGACATCAATGATGAATCTTCCTGGACAATCTCCGAGGAGCAGAGGATACAACCCTCAGAAATGTTTTTTATTAAAAAAGCAGGGGTGCGCATAACTCGTATGCAAGTACGCATTCACCTTTAAAAACGAGGCGTGCGACAAATGATTGTATGTGTTTGTATGTTGTATGTGCATTTGCACTGCGACGACAAAAAAAATACCTTGCATTTTAACCCGTGCGCTGCAAATGAAGTCGTTAGCATATAAAGAGCAAAATGCATTATATTTTGTTTTCATAGAAGCGCAAATGCACGCAAGAACACATATGCACTTTCACAATCGATTGTTGCACGTATCGTTCCTAAAGGTGAATGCGTATTGGCGTACCGGTTATGTTCACACGTTTATAAGACTAAAATCCTTTATTCTTAGCACTGTAGCGCCAATTAATGAGCTAGAACTTCAACAATTACTTCCCTAAGACACTGTCCCAACACTGGATCCATCAGCCCGGATTGCCTGATTACAATAGATCCTGGTTGATATCGCTTGTCATCAGGAATCCCCTGCAGCAGAACAAATCAGCTTCACTCTCACAGAGTGGGATTCCTTCCTTCCTGGGATGCCCGCGTCATGTTGCAGCTAGAGTGTTGGGGGGAGGGGAGAGCACTGGCATGCTTGCAGCCTCAGGGTCATTCAGCGGAGTCGCCAACCCGGGTAAAAGCAGAAGCGTCGCCGCGCATCAAACCACAAGCAACCGATGACAGCCGCACCAGAACTGGAAGCGAGGGAAGCCGAGGTCACACCCAGTCTGCACCAGGCCAGCCATGCAGCACGACCTGCCCACACACCTCTGAAGTGAAACCAAGCCGGAGGCGGCTTGCAGGACTGCAGAGTCAGCTACCTCCGAGGGCTCGTGGGGGGCCTGCGGTTGGAGACACGAACCCCGGCAGCTCAGACCCAACTCACACTCATTTCCCGATTACACTCCAGTTAACAAAATTTCAGATTTATTTCCCACACCATGATAACCATATAAATATTTACACGCAAGACCAGGCTTCCTGTAATTAGCAGACGGTGGCCAGGTGGGAAACACAACCAGCAGACCAGCCTAGATGACAGCGTTACCCAGCAAAGGCAGACACGCCTACTGCTCATTAATTTAACACACCGAAAGTAGGGGCATTTGCAGCAACTCTGCCGGAGCATTAATCAGTTGCAGTTTTATACCCAAGAAACCCTACAGCTCCTCCACGATAGGTTGGTGTGTGGGAGAGACTCTAGACTTAACCAACTTCAATACTGTTCCTTGTTACATCAGTGCTTCTTGAGGTCACCACCACAGAGGGCATTTTGCTTGTAAACTAAAGTTTAACATAACTTTAGTTTACAATGTACATCGGGAGAGGGGGGTCTGTAAGCCCAACTGACTCTACACTTTTGTAGAAAATCATTTGGATAGCACTCAAAGCATAAATAGCATTTGTAAAATTCAGGTACAGGGCTATTTATGACCCTAGTGCATTTTGGGAAATCAGCAGGTAAAGTGAAATCAGGGACCTAATTAACAGGAAACTAAATAGGAACCATTTTTCCCCGTTTACACAGTAAACTGGTCACAAAATGACGCCGCTGAGCACAATTTAAAATGAAGGTGTGGGAGTAGTTACTCGCACGAAATTTGAAAATTCTTCTTACACAAGTGCAAAAAGGTTATGACTCAGGAAAAGATCAAAAAATGAAATTAAAAAAAAAAATGTATGTAGACACTGATGTCACTAAAGGGTCAAATCTGCCTTCTGGGGAGATGGCACAACTGAGCTGAGAAATAAAAGACATGCCTTCATTGTTCTTTTACCATGAGGAGTGTTCCAATTCCTTCCAATTCCGCTGGATTCTCAAACCATTTAACCAGACAATTTATTGCGAAGACAATTATGTATTTTACTGTTTTGCATTTTAGCATTTTCAAAGAAATCCACTGTTCAGCATCAGACGAAATGGCGCCCCCTACTGTCCACAAATGGAGAACCCGGTGATTTCCAGACATACCACCACTTGGGGTGAGAATAAAACAAAAAGATGGGGGACGAGGGGGATTTACCAGTTTCTTTTGATACATCAGTCATTTTTGTACATTCAGATTACTAAAACATCAACAGCAGGATTAAAACTCCAGCTTCCTGTAAAATATGTACAAAGGCCTTTATACCTTAAAATGCTTAAAAACCACAACAAACACTGCAGGCTCCTTAACAGGCAACGAGTCGCTCTTTCCTAAAACTGCATGACATGAACATTTACAAAGTAAAAACGCGCGGTCAGGCGACACAGTCGGCGCTCAGCGTCGCCATGGCGCCAGGCACATCCGAGTGGCTCAGGTCCCTGCGGAATCGAAGGAAACCCCGTTCCTTCTCCGCTCCCATCCCACCAGCCTCCTCTCAGATGAGGAAGACGATGTCGCTGGACACCATGACCTGGTTGTCGTCCTGCATGCGGCCGAGGGCGGCGTCCACCTCGGCGGCGGAGAAGGGGGTCTGGTTATCCTTGTTGATGGCCTCCTTCAGGGCTGCCAGGCTGATGGACTGAGCATGGGCCGAGCGGAAGGCCTCCAGCAGGGCCCCCTTAAATGCCTTCAGCCTGGGGGGGTGGGGGGGACAGATGCACCAGTTACTGACGGCAGGGCGCGTACACACACCCCCACCCACACAGTCGTACACTGAACCTACAGATTAACTATGAGCAGCTTAACTGTGAACCCAGACAGTACATTTCAGCTCAATTAATGCATCCTCAAGATGCGGCCAGAGACAGACAAGCTGCATGCAATTACATACTTGGCATGATTCAACTCCCAAATGTTCCTTTTGCATATCATCAGTCGAACCATCTGTGTGCTTCTATGCCTGATAGCAGCTATAACAAGACGGCGGCATTAGCCCCCCCCGTACCAACCTGTCTGCAGACAGCCCCGCCTCGCCATTCTCTGGGGTCTCCGCTGGCGCGTCTCTGGCCCTCGGGGTCGACACTTGAACACGGACAGAGACGGGAAAGTCAGTCATACACTGGCCACCAGAGGGCGACATGGAGGGATCAGAGACGCCGGCGGTCCCACCTTCTGGAGTTTCCTTATCCCCGTCAAAGTCATAAGGGTCGTAGGGTTCACTTCCCTGAGAAGGGCGACGCTCCGACCGGCGACCCCTACAGACAGGGAATGAGAACTGCGTCAGCAAACGAGCATAGCCCTTAACAGAAGGGAAGCGGTATTGAGTCAGCGTCAGTCTAAAGATGAAGTGAGACTGAAGTCCAGGGGCAGGACAGAGTAACAGCTACCTCTTCCTCCTTGGAGAAGGAACGTCCCTTTCATCGTCCTCATCCTCTGAAGCGGTGTCCCCGTCCGCCTGCCTGGATCGTTTCTTCTCTTTCTCGAGAACCTGATGGAGGACAACCAGAGGTCGGTAACACTGGCTGAACGTTCCGTCTACTGGCCCTTCACAGTCCAGCATCGGTATAGAACAAACAGCGTTTCGGGCAGCTGCTTAGCAGATCTGACCGGGTTCAGCCACCCGAATGGCATCTTCTCACCTCCCCAGTCGACTGACGTTGCAAAGCAGTCAGGTAACGACTTGAGCCTTTAACAATAAACGCAGCCCGAGAGGAACACTGCCGGGGAATTGGCCCAAATGAGCCACCGACCTTTTTGAAGTATGCGAACTGCACCAGCTCCACCGCAACCTGCGCATCCTGCAGCTCCACGGCCTTGCTCATGCGGGCCTTGGCGTGCGCCGTGGACAGCCGGATCAGCGTCTCCAGCGTGCGGGCCGTCACCGGGGAGGTCTGTGGACGGTCACGCGTTAAGGACCACCAACCAGCCTTGCTTATGAACAGAGGCTTAGAAACACGATTTGCCTGCTGAACACCCTGCCCTGCATTAACAACACTGGGCTCCAAACCTAAATCTATTTATTGTTTATCATTTCATGCCAAACCACTGCTGCAATCAAGTGGTTGACTGTCTACATGTTAATGTCCTTAAAAAACGTTTTTCTCTTAATCTATTTAACAGCAGTCAGTCTCTATGCACATTTCACATCAATACAAGTCTGATCACATCCCTTTTCCATTTGCGGTCACTCATTAGTATACAGTACGGTTGGCACAAAGCTTGTTTGTATATTCGTACTTATTCCTTTTACACTTAAATTCCTTTGTTAACTTAGTTCTTTTTTAGTTCTTGTGTAAGTAAATCACAGACTAATCACTTTGTCTTACAATGTGTTAAAGTATTTTCCTCCAGGGTATACATCCATCCATCTTTGTCTCGGTATTTATATTCTATTCTACCCAGTCTGCATATTTTCACCTCCCTGGTCACATCACATATTGCCCTGGTCACATGACGTATTGCTTACTGTAATTCCATTCTGTCTGGTTTAAGCCCTTTCATAAGCTCCAGTTAGTACAGAAGGCAGCCGCTCGTAATACCAGGACTTCTATCACTCATAGGCTCATATCAGTCCTGTTCTTCAGAAACGTCATTGGCTTCCCGTTAAATATTGCATTGATCACAAAATTCTACTGTTCACTTTCAGGGTCCTTTACAATCTTGGTCCTTCATATCTCATTGACCTCTTCCATATTCACACTCCTTCCCGCTCTCTCAGATCCTGAGCCCTGTACACGTCCGGCCACTACGGGATTTAGAGCTTTTGGTCATGTTGCCTCCAGTACGGAATTCTCTCCCTCCTGATATCCATAACACACATGATTTCTGTATTTAAATCTCAACTTAACACACATCTATTTGTGCATATTCATTATGCTTCTGCTGCTGTGGCAGCTTTCAAATCATTATATTTAAATTTTAATCCATTTATTTTTTTGTTTTGTTTGTTTTATGCAACGCTAATTGTTTTTTGTATTGATGTACTGCAACAATGTATATTGTGTTTATAAGGTGTCCTTGAGTGCCTTGAAAGTCATCTTTAAATAAAACGCATTATTATTATCGTTACTTTTCATTTGCATGACCAATGAAAAAGCTCTTTAACCTTAACGGTCACTGTGCTCCGCCAAAGAGCGTTTCCCCCGAGACGAGGACTCAAAATGCTTGCGGAAGGCGGCCGCTCACCCGCGCCACGTCGGAGCCCAGCTGCTCCTGCCCGCGCAGCCGCGAGTACTCCTCTGCAATGTGGTCGGCGGCCTCCTGCGTCAGTACGGGGGTGATCAGCTTGGCCACGTGGAGGTACTTCCTCATGAACTCCTTGCTGACTATCTTATCCCTAGAAGATACCAAAGCACGTCCAAGATTAGACGGCGCGAGACTATCTGTGGCGTCCCTGGGGCGGGGAACCAGCTATCAAAGCCATCCAGAAAAGCGCCGCGCTGAACACGGACCGCGGCCGTCGCATTACCTGCGCTTCCTGCTGCCGTGGAGCAGCGCGTTGTGCTTCTCGTACACCTGCAGCTCCTCCTGCTCGTCCTCGCCGGCGTCGGGGTCCTCGGTGGTCAGGATGTCCACCGTGCCACCCAGGGACATGGCTGCCAGAGACGCGACTCGAGTTACAAGCCGACTCACGCCACAGGTGGGTCTCAAACGCGACTCGCATCAGCAGGACGGGCCAGACTGGTCAGACGGTCGGGCCAGCTGCCGTCGCTCACCCGCGCCGTCCTGCTCGCCGGGGTTCCGGTATCGGTGCATGCGGAGCACGTGATCCGAAATGTCTCGGTCCTGCTCCGGGTCCATCTGATCCAGAACGATGAAGAGCAGGTCGAAACGGGAGAGCAGCGAGTCCTGGAGCCCGATGTTCTCCATCGGCGTCTTGTACTGGTCATACTGAAAGAGGAGTTTCGCTTTAGTTTGGTGCTGCTGCCTAGCTAGACCCACACCCTAGGGCCCTGGCAGAACGTACCCTGCCATAGACGGGGTTGGCGGCGGCCAGCACGCTGCAGCGGGCGTTGAGCCGGGCGTGGATGCCGGCCTTGGCGATGGTGACGCGGCCCTGCTCCATCACCTCGTGGATGGCCGTGCGGTCCATGTCAGACATCTTGTCAAACTCGTCGATACACACCACCCCGCGGTCGGCCAGCACCATGGCGCCCGCCTCAAGGCGACGCTCACCTGAGGGAGGGGCCACACTGGTCATGCTTGGCTCCACCCCCCCCCCCAGTCACACAGCGTCACTCTGCTTTCAGACTCCGCAGGTTCATTCAGAGCTATTAACCTTGGATTGGACCATTAAGCAAATGACACACTACAAGCCATTCATCATCGCCCCCTACAGGACGCCAACATTAACACACAATGTGACTCATTAAAATCACTAACCGCAGCAAAACCTAAAATCCGCTATTTAATAGCGGAATAATCAACCGCTCACCTCTACGGCAGGGAGCAGATGATGATTCATTAAACACGGTTCACCAGCAATTCCCTCCAGGGCCGCCCCGACTAAATTAAATGGAGGGTATTTTCAAAACTGCAGCAATAAGAGATTTAACAGTTTAACGCCACACTGTCCTAGTCAGCAAAAGGCTGAATACTCCTACCCAAGGAGTGCTGCTCTTGCTATTGGCGGAGTTTACGGACTCATGCAGATGAAATGCGAACACCCCCCCGCCCAGCCCACATACCTGTCTCCTGGTCAGTGGTGACGGCGGCCGTCAGGCCCACACCGGAGGAGCCGCGGCCTGTAGTGGGGATGGCCCGGGGGGCCGTGTGCAACACGTAGCGCAGCAGCTGCGACTTGGCCACCGAGGGGTCACCTGCGGGAAGACGGGGCATGTCAGCACTGGGGCCCGCACCCGGCCGGGGCCCCCGCGCTCGCACCCGGCCGGGGCCCCCGCGCGGCTCTCCATACCTATCAGCAGTACGTTGATGTCCCCGCGGATGCGGGAGCCGTTCTCCAGAACCTTCTCCACCCCGCCGAGCAGCATGCACAGGATGGCCTTCTTGATATACTCGTGCCCGTGGATGCTAGGGGCCAGCGAACGGCCAAGCTGCTCGAACAAGTCCTGAAAGGGCCAGTCGGCAGGAGTCAGAGGACCAGTACGGCGTCATAATGAGACAGGGGGGCTAAACACCAGACACTGGCTGTTTGTGAAAACACGTACCATCCTACTAGTACATACTTAAGTCAAAAAGTAGCATGCGGTATACATAGTAAAGAAAGCATAACAAACCAACATCAGACTGATAGGATCAAACAAATTAGCAGCCCTACTCACATCAGATACTTCCCTCTAATTACGTCCTGCACAAAGGGAAGGAACTGAATGCTACCATCATTTTGATTAATTTATCCAAGTCTATGTATTAATGTATAGTTACGAATTGTAATGTATTTATTGAAGTACTACATTCTTTTGCAATTTGTGTGTATAGCCGTTTGCCTTGATTAGCTTCGCGATTCCATTCAGTCCTATTAATGTACCTGTCGTTTCAATACACAGCAGGCTTGACAGATGTGGCACTTTAGGCAAGTTATCCATTTATTTTTTATTCTAATGACCTTTTTTGTAGAATTGAGTTTTCCATGGGCACACCTAACAAGGCATTGCAGCACACTGGTTGAAAAACACTTAACTAATGCATTGTCTGTGAAAAAGGTTATTATGAATTTAAAAGGCTCACAGGGAGGTCATGTTCAAACGGAGCATGCTACAAATCAATTACAAGAAAAAGCTTGTGCACTGGAATTACGAAGTACACACTGGTTATAGTATGCTGTACACACTGGTTATAGTATGCTGTACACACTGGTTATAGTATGCAGTTTGAAAAACAACTGCAGGGAAGAAGGTCCTACATAAGGGCTGTCCAACAACCCACCCAAGATACTGCATACAGCAGTCCCATCATGCCTCAGATCTAAGACAAGTGTGACTGCATTAAGTGGACAGCCGGGACAATAAGCCGGTCAACCTATACTGAAGGCACAGGGCTGAATGCTTAGCGAGCAAACTCAGGCCAGGCACCCCCACTAAAAGACAGGCACCTCACACACTAAGAAGCCCCTCAGCTGTGTGCTTAGTTCAGTCACTGCAACAGCCCCCCACCCTCTCACCTTGGAGTGCGACCGGCTGAACTTCTTGATCTTGGCCACATCATCAGCGGAGAAGTACGCAGACACCTCTTTGCTCAACAGCTTCACGTGGCAGGCAATCAGGATGGTCCTGGAGGACGGCGCCGAAAAAAGCAGTCAAAGAATTAATCTCGCCCTAAATTCCAAACAACCTCGTACTCGGTGAAGTCTATGCAGACACTAGTACAGGGGATCATATGGCAGCGGACGTGTATAATACCCAACTGACACCCTAAGCTGAAGTTTTACCTGAAAGTGCCAGAGGTGAAGCCTCCCTTCTTCCCAGGCAAACAGCGGTAGGTCCCGATGACTTGGACGCGATCTCCAGGCTTGGCCGTGTCCACCAGGTCGTTGTCCAAGATGATGTCCACAGAGCGCGGCAGCTGGCCGGCAGGGGCCTTCTCAGGCATCTCCTGTACGGTGATCGTCTGGTGGTCTTTATAAATGGAGAGGCCAAACTCCGTCTCCAGCGGGTTGTTCTCCTCATCCTGGAAGCAGATCACGCAGGCTTCCGTCAACACGGAAAGCCCCTGATATCACGTCATCCCAAACCCTGATGCAAACGTAGAATTTTGCACATCCTGAAAAATCAAAAAGATGCCCAAATCCCTCCCTTTCTAATCACTTTCTGGTAAGAATCTACATTAAATAGATTGAGATGCTTTTACCCAAGGAGACAGAGTTGAGAAAGCAGGGGTAGTTACTTCCTGGAACCATCTGGGTCGGGGACCTCACTCAAGGCCCCGACAGTGAAATTACTTTGCCCGCAATTGAGATTTAAACCAACAACCTTCTGAACACAGCCACAGCCTCCTAACCCACACACTGCCCCAAATCCACATCCAGCAAAACACTGATCACTAAGACGAGATCCTGCCCCGATCCAGGATACACTATCACACTGAGGATGGTTGGGAGAGATCAGACAGCACGGCGCAGACCTTCGTGGGGTAAATGGCGCTGGACGGATAAGCATCCAGAGACGTCATGTCTGTGTACTTGCGCTCCATTGTCTTCTTCGTGGCGGGGCAGTAATGGACGCTGCGAACCACCTTGGGCCGCACCAACGAACCTGCAAAAGACGCACGCGCATGTGAGACACGCCTACATGCAGCTCGGAGGGCTACACCATGAAGCAGGCCCACTTAGCCAGAAAACCCGCCAGATTTAACGTAGTCTGGGCTTAATGTAGGCGAACGAAGATAAAGTCCCTTTAAACTGGGTACCTTAAACTTGACAAGTTATCCGGCTCAGCAAGAAATCCAGCTTTGGGATACAGGGCCCAGTGATGACGTCTCACAACAAACAACTCGGGTTAAAAAGTATCAGGGCTGCTCAGGTTTCCCCTTTAAATCCTGAGGTGAGCATAAGTTTGGACCAAAGCAGCTCCACCCCCCCCCACCCAACAACACTGCCGAGGGGCCTCACACTTGGTGACGATGCCCTCCACGCAGACCACACTGCCCAGGAGACGGGCCGTCATCGTGCGGGGGGTCACATGTTTGCTGCCAAAGCTGCCCTCCAAGCCCACGAAGAACTCCTCGTACTGCTTGGCATAAGTGGCATCCACAGAGGCCACCAGGTCCTTCAAGGCCCGCTGGAAGGCCAGGAGCTCCTCAAAGGAATTATTCATGAGCCTGAGAAACAGGGAGGGCTCGATCAGTGGGCCTTTCGGAACCAGACGTGGGTCAGAAGGCCCACTACACACAAAGCTGGCACTTGCCCAATCACATTTATAATGTGCTAAGAATATACCAACGTTGATCGGTTTTACTCGCATATAAAACACACAAACTGAAGAAATTTATAATTTATCAAAACACCGTTAAACAGAGCTCAGATCAACAATGTTGCTGAATCTTCTTAATCACTATAAAACTGTACCAAGCGAACAGGTAAAGTATCACATTTTAACCTATACACAGTAAATAGTTATTTGGTACCGGAAACTGGACCCACCGTGCAGCTCGAGTCTCGTTGCGCCGCCGCAAGTCGTTGATGTTGACAATAAGTCGGAATTTATTGTCACTAACCATGTCGCGCACTTTGGTGTGATAGACACCCTGGTCTTGCTGCAAACGTTAAATAGAAAATGGGGTAAGTTCTGTTGTATTTGTGACCAGGTGGGGTCACTTATGGTAACATTTCACTGAAAACGCCAAAAGAGAAGCCGAGTAGCCATTTTAGGCCTCCCAAATCGTGCATGCGGAGTGTCCAACTAAACGAGCTGTTTCTCATTGCAAAGCAAGTTAGTTATTGCCATTCGTTATAACGGGATAAACATAAGACTACAATAACATTTCAAAGCATGTTTATAACAAACAACATTTTACAAAGCAAACGTAGGGATTTGATTGAATATTTCTCTGCTACAGAACTCAATGGCACTTAAACCAATGACTTACATCATCATCGAGAAAATCCAAATATTCTCGCTGCGCCTGTCTCATCTCTTCATTATCCACGACTTCAGCAGCCATTTCGCAATCGAGATTTTATTTGAGGAAGAACTAAAAAAAAATATCAGTTTTTAGTTTATTTTCTTAACTCACAGCAAACTACCTACACCCTCAACCAAAAGAAAGTGAAGATTTCGCGCCACAAAGAAAACCGGGACACACCGTTCCGGCTCATGATTGGTCCACACAATTTCACCATATTTGCATTTTCGGCGCGCTTGAAGATTTTGACCAATCCTCGAGCACAGGCACCCACGCTTTAAAAGCTCGTGCCTCCCATTCTCCGCCTCCAGAAAAGTTCGCGCGAAAAGCTCAGAAAATGGTTGCCTGCTATTAATACTGCTTTGGACGTATCTAATGTACAACGTGACAACAAAAAAGTTATCAAACAGAATTTGCGAACCAGCGCAATAAGCAGCGTTCATCATATGCCTCGATAAACATGCTTTACCCAGGGAAACAAGGGATGTTAAGAGGCTAATTTAATTACCCACGCCAAATTACTTTATTTAGGTACAGGGTCTCAAAACTAATCTGGTGGCCGTCGGTAGGAGTTGTACTCCCAATAGGGGCATTTCAGCTGTTTTTGAACCGAAAGACAAACTGGGGGAAAAAACGAAGTAACGCGGAGCGTGCTAAGCACAGGGGTTCGCCGGCGGTAAAGGTTTTCGGAGGTGTTCGTCGGCACTGAATAGCGGGATTAGTGGACGGTTTTTTTCTCGGTGGAAATTAACTATAGGGCGGTACACGTTCTCCCCGGTTTCTACGCCCCCGGCCATGTGTACTAATCCATTAAAAACATGTCGCGGCCCGAATTTGGGAGGCAGACTGGTAGACCTCTGAATTTGGCCTGTAAGGTTCAAAACTTGAACAATGTCGGTTTTAAAGAGAACTCGGATACAATATCCAATAAATCTGGATAGATAATGAAAGTTGGTCCTATAATGCTACATTGTGGTGTACAGGCAAATGTGTGAGCGTTAATGGAGACAATAAGTTATTCTTACGACACGTTACTAGTAATACAAAGCCAGAAGTAATAGTTAGAATACGCGGATTAATAAGAATGAGAATTAGTACAAAATAGACAGTATTATGAACATAGTTTATTAGCCATACTCAACGTACAAAAGAAACGGCAACCAAATTACTAAAATTTACTTTATTTCGCTTCCTTGTGTAATCCGTCGCTAAATCCGACGTGTGGGAAATGGGAGGCGAATTGGGACAGGGCCGGGATGGGAGGGGTGCGCAGTCCCGCCGACAGGTGAAGTGATTTACGCCTAAGAGGTGCAGGTCACTTCGCTCTCTCCCGAGTCACCAAGTAGAGGTACGAGAAGATCCAGGTAAAATATTTCTGACACTCTGATGGGCAAATATCCGCTGTCTGTACTTAAGTCGTGGTTATGCTATTATTTAAACGCTTAATTATATATTTAAAAATGTCCTTACTAAAAGTGGATTTGCGTGTACGTCTATCATGTGTTGTCTCTAAGTATCTTAGAATAAAACGTTATCAGTTGAACTTGTATATACATTACGCATTTCATCGGTAATGTACTATTTTAAATTTCATCCTAGGGGCTTTCCGGCACTGTGAAATAATTGTATCAGTAATCCCTTTATCAATTATGCATACTTATACCATATTTATAAGAAACTGCACCAAAGCAGTGCAATTAAAATAACTGACGAAATTCAGGAGGGCATAGATTCAGGAGGGCATATCTGACAGACTACAGCGCCAGGCAGTGGGTGCCGGTTACACGCGGTCCCTGTATATTTATAAACCACACAAGGACATTAAAACATTTGTATCTGTTCTGTAATTTATTGGTCTTAGACATATTTGGAGTATGAGGCATAGCTGACATTTTTCAAGTTTTAACACTACAGCAATCAACTTTGTTCCCTTTGTTCAAACTACTGATTTATCTGGTTTGCAATACCTGACGTCAGACTGGTTTGACTTGCAGGGTGTGATTCACCCCGAGGAACGTGTTTGCTTAAGGTCACTGGAATGGTTAGGGAGTCTAATGTTTTGCAAATTTGTTACTCAGGTGCCCGCTGTAATTATCTTTTGTGTCAGTGATGCATATTATTCTCCACCTAGGCTTTGGGCTTAAACCTGAGATAGGGCAGCTGGGAATGAGCTGCAGGTCTGGCAGAAACTAAACATATTCACGCTGTAATATGTGGCGGCTGATTTTCGAGAACGCTATGTTTCTATGTGCTACAAGGTCTCATTGCTTCCCTTTGCTCCTTTGAACTGGGTATCTGGATTCAGGTATCCATGTCATATTGTCACACAGGTTTTACGGGTCAATTTCTTATGTTATTTTATTTTTATTATTTATTTTTTAGCCATTTCCTGGCTTGTCTGTTACCTGAGAATTGAGACGAACTGTATTGATCCCAGGGGGAAATTCTGGTACATCCAGCAGCAAGGACCGTAGATCTGGGATGAAAGGCAGTACATAAAGTGCAAGCAAGTGCGACTTGTGCAACTGAATGTAATGCACAGCATGTGTGAAAGTCCCCACCCCCCCAAAACTGTATTTCTCCCCTGTTCAGGTGGGGGGGCCAGCATGTCTAGCGCGGCGGTGGAGCGGATCAGCACCCTGTCGCTGAGCGTGCAGCAGCTCAGCCGTCTGCCTCACCACCTTCTGGATGCCCTGCCCTCTCTCCCCTCCCTGAGGGCCACGGTGCCGGCGTCCGAGGTGCCTGCACTCTTCCGCGAGCCTTACATCCTGTCGGGCTACCGGCCCGTGGGCCAGGACTGGCACTGCTACCTCCTCAGCCTCTTCCAGTGGCACAACGAGTCGCTGAACGCCTGGACGCACCTGCTGGCCGTCCTGCCGCTGCTGCTGCGCTGCTGGGTCTTCGCCGGCTCCTGGGGCCCGGCGGCGGCGGCCCCGGAGCCCGTCTCCCTGCCGCTGCTCCTCTTCGTGCTCTCGGCCGCCTCCTACCTGCTGTTCAGCGCCGCCGCCCACCTGCTGCAGTCGCGCTCCGAGCAGGCGCACTACGCGCTCTTCTTCCTGGACTACGTAGGCGTCGGCGTGTACCAGTATGGCTGTGCGCTGGCACACTATTTCTACAGCTCCGAGCCGGCCTGGCGCCGGAGCGTCGTGGGGGAGGTCTTCCTGCCGGCCGCCGCCCTCCTCAGCTGGCTGTCCTGCAGCGGCTGCTGTTACGCCAAGCTCCGTTACCGCCGCCCGTACCCCTTGCAGAGGAAGCTCATCCAGCTGATCCCCGCCGGTCTGGAGTACCTGCTGGTCATCAGCCCTGTGGCTCACCGCCTGGCCACGGGCTCCTGGAGCGACCCGGCGCTGCCTTTCCACGCCCTCCAGGTCGTCTTCTTCATCCTGGCCGCCTTCTTCTTCTCCTGCCCGCTGCCCGAGCGCCTCCTCCCGGGCTGCTGCGACCTCGTGGGCCACGGCCACCAGATCTTCCACGTCCTCCTGGTGCTGTGCACGCTCTGCCAGCAGGAGGCGCTGCTGGAGGACTTTGTGGCCCGCCGGGAGTCGGTGGTGCGGGTGCACGGCGAGGGCCGCCTGCTTCTGGCCGCCGCCTCCTACGGCGTGCTGGCGCTGTGCAGTGCAGTGACCGCAGTGCTCATGTGCGCAGTGCTGCAGCGACGCTTGCGGAGCAAACGCCAGTGACATCACCCTACAAAGGGGGACGTGCGCAGATTTAATTTTAAACCGTTTACAATGCATTTATAGTAATTTATGAGCTTTATTTATGAGATTAAAACACAGATCAGTATGTTTGCGTCAGTCTCCATTATTGTTGTTGTTGGTTAATTTGATTTGCTGACATTTTCATTCCAGGGAGCTCACCAGCCCCAAAATCACAATGCACAGAGACACCCGAGACAGCCACGAAAGGCTTCAAAGAACAGATGTGGCAGTGATGTCACATGCAGGCTTCTCAAAGATACAAACCCAAGGCTACAGGGGTCGGTGTGGGAAGCCCCGGATTACTGCGGGGTCTTTTCGATTCGGGAACAAGCCAAATGCTAAGATAGCAAAGCTTTCGCAGTCCGTAAAACCAGTCCGATGGTGGCTTCATTAATTAGACTTGTGCCTTTTCACAGTGACCACTAGGATGCATAAAGCAGATATTGAATGGGGACAGTGCAGAGCGCCAGTGTTACAATTAAATGCAATTAGTGACGTCAAGATGTGTCTAGCAGATATGGCTGGAGCTCACCATGGTGACAGTCTGTCTTTAAGAATGCCACGCATCCTGTTCAGATCTGCACCTGCTTGTGACGCACTTTCAGCCACCATAAGCTCTGTTTACTATTTTAGTCTAATTGTTAACTGTTCCACCCTGACTCTGTGCACATTCCGTTCAATCTAGGCATCATCGAACCACTTCATTGTTTGCTCTCTGAATCTGCTCAGCACCGAGCGGCGAATACACTGGAATATGATCTCATGTTTTAATCTGAGACTCTTTGAACAGGTTCAGCAGTTGTACTGGTACAGTTAAAAAAATATGTATCTTTTAAATTGTATATTTATTTAAAAATGAATTTCTCACAAGACAGTCTGAATAAAGGCAACACAATGTATTTTAGTCTATGTATTAAATCAAGGGTCTCCAACTCCGATCCCGGAGAGCTACCATCCAGCAGGTTTTCTGTCCTACCTGGCTTCTGATGAGACACAACTGTTCTCAGGTAAATACCAGGAGCAGGTGGGGCTCATCAGAAGTCAAGTGGGACAGAAAACCTACTGGATAGTAGCTCTGCAGGACCGGAGTTGGAGAGCCCTGTATTAAATCGTCCAATGTTTAAATGATGCTTCATTCACACTGGGCAGGTGGCAGTGTTATCTCTCACTTTGCCTCTTCTCTGCACTGCACCCCATTGATTCAGGCGAACTGGTATCTCAGAGTGTGTGTGTGAGAGTGTGTGTGTGTGTGTGTGTGTGTGAGAGAGTGGGTATACCTATCCTTATGGGGACACAATGTCTCCATACCATGATAAATATCCATTTTATTTTCCTTATGGGGAAGACTCTATTTTATAAAAATCAGTGACTGCTATGAAAAAACTAAAGATGCAAAAACACTTGTATTTTGCTTGGTTACTTGTGGTTATGGTTAGAGCAGGGTGGGGGTTAAGGTTGTCATAGTTAGCCCATCGAAATGAATGAGCGGTCCCCATAAGGGTAGGTATACCCGACTGTGTGTGTGTGTGTGTGCATTCTACGGTGGACTGGCCTTGTTCTGGTGCTGAGATATGAAGAAATGGGCCTTCATGCTGCATTTATGCGTGTCAGTTGTGTACTGTTGCCTGTTGTGTCTTTAAATATAACCAGCATATTTTTAAACAGTTAACTGTGTATTTGTGTTACTAGGAATGTGTACACTCCACATTGCATGTGTACTGCGCACACTAGGTATTAATAAGTGATTAAAAGAGTATTTGAGTTGGTTTCTTCGGATTTGACAATGCTAACTCATTAGCATTAGTTTTGTGTACAGTCAATGAAACATTCTTATCCTGATTATTCTCATCCGTGGTCTATATTGAAGGCCTACTGGACAACAGTATTTTTGTGAATCATGCCCATAATAACTTCCTTTGGGGGGTTAGCCAGCGTAGCACGAGATTTCACAGTATTCTGACTAAAAGTAGAAAAAAAATCCACTCTGTCAAAGATTGTGCTGCTGCGTAAAGGTTAGGACACTAAAAAGGCAAAATTGTATGACTGACAAAAGCACAGGTAGACCTTTTAAAGTATTCCTTTAAGAAAGAGCTCATACCTTATCTTATTCAGACATTCCCAAAACAGAGGAATGCTATTCATATGCAGGCTTCCTTTTAACAGTAAATGATCGTGCTGTTAGGGTCTGAACATGCTTATGCTATTGCACAGAGTGACTTATTTTAGCTGTCATAATTTTAAGACATTGATCTGGAATATCTATTTTCAATGCAGTGACATTAGATGGTCAATTTTCTCTGTACATGTCATATTAAGACATTGCTTGCCAAGAAATAAAATAAATCAGAGCATTTCATAGTGAATTCTGTGATGCTGTGCTGCCGAAGTTGGTGGATGGATGGATGGATGGATGGATGGATCGAATTATTCATTTGGTAGTGGTAGAATTGATATATAAAAGGGTTCCACAATTCCAGTACTGGACAACACAGTTTGCAGATTTCCCTTCTCAAACACACCTTATTCAGCTCAACAGCTAATCGCCAGGTTCAGTATGTGTGTTTAGATCTGTAACATAACCACTGACCTATAGAGGGCGGTGTTTGACAACTTTTGTCCATTTGTACTACAATGCTAAAAATCTGGAAGAAACCGTGATGCAGTATGATACAGGTCAATGTGATTTAGTGGGGCTGACATGGAGTGATCTTCTGGTGTGCTAGTCCATCCATCTCCAGCTGTGCATTCAGAAATGCTTTTCTGCTCACCACTGCCATAAAGAACGGTTATTTGAGTTACTGTACTGTACCTTCTCATGTGATGTCTCTCATCAACAAGACATTTCCCTCCATAGAACTGCCTCTCTCTGGATGTTTTTTGAGTCATTCTGAGTAAACTCTAGAGACTGGCGTGCATGAAAATCCCAAATCAGTTTCTGAAACTCTCAAACCAGCTCATCTGACACCAACGACCATGCCATGGTCAAAGTAATTTATATAACACTTTTTTTTTCCCCAATTCTGGTGTTTGATCTTACATTCAAGAAGGTCTTTTCATGAGCCGCATTCACATGATTGATGATTGACTGGTTAGGTATTTGCATGAGCAGATATACAGGTGTTCCTTATAAAATAGCCACTGAATACATATTGCCCCAAGTGCATTTACGTTTTATTTAGTTTATCAGATGCTCTTGTCCAAAGCAGTAAAGCATATAGGACCTTACAAGCATACTGCCTGCCTGTCATGTCCACCTGACGCTCTTGTCTCCTCCCTAGCGTGACCCTAACAAGCCACACCTGTTATTTCGTTTGTCCTGCTTCTCTTTCCTAACCCTCATGTTAATCACCCCCAGCTGCCTCTCAGGAGCTCCCTCATTAGTCTCTTATATACATGCTTCCTGGTTACGTTCCCTTGTCTGTGCCCCTCCTTGTTCTACTTCTGTTTCTGATCCCCTGCGATCCTGTTTGTTTACCATACCTGTTCAGTTCATTCAGTAAAACCTCTTTCTGTTTCGCCAACACACCTGCCCCCGAGTCCTTCATCCTTCAAATCACGATACACAGAGCTGTCTAGGCAAAAGTGCAGCTAGGCTGAGTGTCTAATGCAGGGGTTCCCAAACTTTTCAGCTCACGATCCCCAAAATAAGTGACTCGTGACCCCCACTATCCTCGGAAGTGGTGAAAAATATACAAATGTTGCGCGCGACGGTGCACACTTCACTACTATTAACTACAATTTTTTATCTTTTGTTAGTTATGGATAAAATGTTAATATAAAATGTTGATAAAATGTTATTTCTAACAGTTTTTTAAAAATATTTGATTTCTTGGAAATCATCTCGCGACCCCCCCCAGAGGGTTGCGACCCCTACTTTGGGAACCACTGGTCTAATGAATGCCCAGTAACAAGTATAAGTAGTATCAGAGCAACACAAAATCTTTCAAATATAGCAAGAACCTCACGGACCATTCAATCAAAAGTCAAACGGCAAAGAATTATCTGGGAACTTAAGGGGCTAACAAAGGGAACATGGGAGTGGTATTAGGCAGAACAGATCAGTTTTAATGTGTCTCTTGAAGGTGGAGAGAGATTTTGGTGGGGTTTGGCAATTCATTCCATCATCAGGTAGCCACACATCAGAAATGTATAGGGTGAGGTTTTTTCTGTGGTGGAGGGATATCCTGGAAGTTTTGGCCGACTGAAGTGGACAAGATGGGAGGTAGGTCTTGATAAGCAGCTTGACAGAGATGGGTGACATTCTGTTATTGGCTCCAAGGACAAGAACTTAATGCAAGCACATATAGGAGAAAGTCAAGGGTGTGAGTGTGTGATTAATTTTTAACACAGCCATTGTATTATCGGCGATTTCATTGACTATATTAATATAATTTGGGGCGATGGTGGTGCAGGAGGTAGCGCTACCGTTCGGCAACTGGATGGTTGCAGGTTCGAGCCCCGGGTCCTCCTGACCCCACTAAAGTGTCCTTGAGCAAGACACTGAACCCCAAATTGCTCATGGTGAGCTGGTTGGCACCTTGCATGGTAGCCTCCGCCACCGGTGTATATATGAATGGGTGAATGTGAGGCATAATTTGTAAAGCGCTTGATTAAAAGCGCTATATAAATGCAGTCCATTTACCATTTAATTTAGGAAAGATCTTGAAACATTTATGCAAAGTTTTAAATGACTGAGTAAAATATTTAAATAGATGTTGCAGAAAAAAGTCATAAATGATAAAAATAATATAACGATATGCAGTGGTAGCTCGCTTCTCGAACTTAATCCGTTCCGGACTCCGGATCAAATCCTAAAAAGTTCGAGTTCTGATCGTATTTTTCCCATAAGAAATAATGGAAAACCAATTAATTGGTTCCGGGTCCCCAAAAATTACACCTAAATATACGTTTTTTTAAAACATTTAAACACAAAATGAACAGGATAAAACAAGAAGAGCATTTTTTTTCTTAATGGCTTTCTTAAGCTTAACCCAACACTATGCTTGTCCTGGCCCAATTGTCCGCTCCTTCCGTGTGCCACGCTCCCTCGTTAACCTCGCATGAGATCCCCATGTGATCAGCTGTTTCTGGTTGTTGTCATTAGTCCTCTGTATTAAGTCCGCATTTAAGTTTGTTTCCCCAGTCCGGTAATTGGGTGCATTCCACTTGCTTACAACGCCGGTGTTCTGACAAAACATCCTACCTATACAGACGTGCTATCGAGCCTTTTTGCGCATGTGCTGTTCCACCGTCTTGGGATTAGGGTTGGGTTTGGGGTTAAGGTAAGGGTTTTACGGGTATTGGGGGGTTAGGGTAAGAATTAGGTTTAGGGCTATCGATTAGCACTATGGTAGGATGTTTTGATAAAGTAGGACGTTTTGTCAGAACACCGGCTTAAAGCAAGGCATTCTGATCCTGACGCATTGCATTACGGTACGATGCATTGTGACCTCTCACCCGGCTGCACAAACTGGAACCGCCTCCGTGACAACACACCTTTGCCCTTATTGGCTGACGAGTTTAGTTGCACGCATTTCAGTTAATTTACCTGTAAAATAAAGTTTAAATAAATTACATAAATGCTCTAATAGTACACGTAAGTTAGTGGTTTATTTATTGTTAGTTACTGTAAAGTTGCGCTGCTTTGCTTGGTTAATTGTACAGTTTGTGAAGAAGGCATTCAACTAAGCATTGCATTGTAGTCTGTACATGACAATAAAAACTTTGAATCTGGTCCATTTTTTTTTATTATTATTACTCTGTATTCGGTAATTTTTTCGTGAATATCAAACTTTTAGGTTGTAACATTTGTCCAACTATTATGTAACTTTTTTGGGAGCAATGGCTAAAAAATTATTTAAAGTACAGTGTAGTACCTGATACAGTATTTTCAATAAAATAGCATTATTACCAATAAGCGCAAGAGGCTGACACTGAAGCATTACCTTCTGTTTCCGCTCAGAGACGTGCTCTGTGACTCATTTAGGTCAGCATTCATGGTTTGACTTCTGATATTAAGATCAAGTTCTAGGTCAAACTGGTTTGTTCATCTTTCAAGAAATTCGAGTTCTAGTGAGTTTGAGAACCGAGGTACCACTGTATAACAAAGTTTGGAATTCTATTGTAAGACCTTACTCTTTATTTAATTTATAAAATTAAAAACATTGTGTCATATTCTTCCAGCCTAGGGGTTAGTCATTATAGGACGTTTTTATATGTTTTGTGTTTCTTCATTACTTTAGTCATAGTTATAACAGCATGCTTGCTTGTGGTGAGGATAATGATGAAAATAATCATTAAAAAAATTCAAGAGGGGGTTTTATCCGCAGCATCCTGAAACACCCATTTGGAACCCGGTGTGTCAGCTCAGGAAACAGCAAGGGGTGGCAAGACCCACAGCTAACGAGGGAGTCTAAGCGCCGTCAGGGTGGCTGTGACGATGTGGGAAAAGTTTACTATTTTTTAATTTATCCCTGCAGGGTGTGTGCGCTCATTCAAACATGCTATTTCACCATGTTTTATTCCTTCAGCAAAATCTATTCACTGTGTTTTGAAAAGTCACCCGGACTTGTCAGGTTACTGGCAGCAGCCCAAGAGGGAGGTCAGAAGTGTGACAGATATGTGTGAGCGTGACAGGGAGAATGAGGAACTGATCAAGGACGCCGTCTCCTCCTTGGAGGCTTAGGAAGAGACTGACTGGCAGCGAGCGGGCAGCCAGGAGAGGCGATTGAGGGAGCTTCACGAGCAGGGGGAGCGCGCTGACACCCCCCGCTAGAGACCACTCACCTCCATTGTACACGGTGAGTACAGGCCAAGTGCTTCTAATTCTGACCTGTCGTCTAACATCAAACACTATGTTTATTATACAAGGCAAAGAAAGTACATAGCATAGCAAACAAGGCATTTTAAATATAATACACCTACATACATACAACACGTATGATTGTGTATTTTAATATTTAAGTACATGCATTCTAATTTAAAATAATTTATTTGTATTATTTGTATTACTCTGTGACTGACCAGAAACAGCAGACAGAACACTGCTAAATTATTTGCATTATATTACGTTGTAATTGTACTATGTAGCTTAATATGTATTATTTTAAAGGTTCTATTAAATATTCTGTCATAACCATTAACCATAAAGATGTAGTTGCTACGATCCAGATGAGGATTAGACAACCAGATCCCTTTCACTTCATCTATGCCGCAAGACTTTGACGGTGCTGTTAAATTCACAGCCTGATGCTTACTGACACCTAATTCCGGTCCCTTCATGGCTGACATGTGTAATGGGCTAAGCTGACAAGCAGAGGCTGCTGAACCTGTAACCCAGAATTACTGGGGTGACTTATCCAAGCCAAGGAGAGTAACCCAGGCAGTACAGGGCAACACATCCTAGATATGGCAGCAGGCAAATATAGGGCAGAGCACCCTAGATGTGGCGGCAGGCCATTACAAGGCAATGCACCCTAGATGTGGCAGCAGGCCATTACAGGGCAACCCACCCTAGATGTGGCAGCAGGCCAATTCAGGGCAACGCACCCTAGATGTGGCGGCAGGCCATTACAGGGCAACCCACCCTAGATGTGGCAGCAGGCCAATTCAGGGCAACGCACCCTAGATGTGGAGGCAGGCCATTACAGGGCAACGCACCCTAGATGCGGAGGCAGGCCATTACAGGGCAGCGCACCCTAGATGTGGCGGCAGGCCATTACAGGGCAGCGCACCCTAGATGTGACAGCAGGCCAATTCAGGGCAACGCACCCTAGATGCGGAGGCAGGCCATAACAGGGCAACGCACCCTAGATGCGGAGGCAGGCCATTACAGGACAACCCACCCTAGATGTGGCAGCAGGCCAATTCAGGGCAACGCACCCTAGATGTGGAGGCAGGCCATTACAGGGCAACGCACCCTAGATGCGGAGGCAGGCCATTACAGGGCAGCGCACCCTAGATGTGGCGGCAGGCCATTACAGGGCAGCGCACCCTAGATGTGGCGGCAGGCCATTACAGGGCAACGCACCCTAGATGTGGCGGCAGGCCATTACAGGGCAGCGCACCCTAGATGTGGCGGCAGGCCATTACAGGACAGCGCACCCTAGATGTGGCGGCAGGCCATTACAGGGCAACGCACCCTAGATGTGGCGGCAGGCCATTACAGGACAGCGCACCCTAGATGTGGCAGCAGGCCATTACAGGGCAGCGCACCCTAGATGTGGCGGCAGGCCATTACTAATTCATGGTGGATTTATGAGGTGAGAGGATGGCCCAAAAATCCATCTTTATGAGTTATAACCACTGGTGCCTCCAGCAGGGTGTTTGACATAAACTCCTCACCCTGGACCCTATTTTGTCCACAACCATCCTCCTTTATACAAAACATCAGTCATGCCTTTTATTATGAACGTTTTTTCTGTTCCTTTTTTTTTAAAGATCTCTATTGTCGTCTCCCAACGTTTCTGTTGAACTGTGCCCGCGTTCCTGCTCCGCACACAGAAAAACATCCAAAACACGCGTGCCGCCACAGAAGCTGTTAGCATTCTGACTCTCGCCATAGAGATACAGTGTCATGGGTCACGGCCAACCTGGAATGACGGCGGCTGATAGACAGGAAGGGAGAGGTCTAGATTTATCCATTGATGGTTTATCAGCAGGAACTTTCTTTTTGAGATGTTATATCTGCCTTGTATAGAACTGCATGGGGTGAGGGGTTTGCGAGCCTGTTTGGCACCTATGGGCAGTCCTTCTATACAGTGTACTCACTGAATTAGTTCACGTAAGGAATCCAGTCTAGAAGTACTGCAGCCTGCTGTCGTTGGTACTCCAGTTGTGTCGCCTCTGATCTACTAAGCAGACCTCATTGATAAGCTCTTAATGGAATCGACAGTTATCCTCAAACCGTCATGTCAGCAGCCGACCTACCCCTATTGATAGATATCTTCACTCCTCTTCAGTCCTCAACAGTAAACTATAGTATAATCACACACTGGCATCCAGGTGTTTGTGTGTGTGTATGTAACTTTAGTTACTTATCTCAGTGCTTCTCAACCCTTTCCTTGGGGTCCCCAACTAGGGCCAATCCACATTTTTGTTCCCTCCCAGCTCCCAACAGAGGTATTTGCTGTTCTTCAAAAATGTGCACTGTATCAGGATCCCTGAGGACTAAGTTGGAAACGCTGGCTTAGCTAATGATACTCTTATATGATGATATTATTCTGCATTGTATAATATAGTATTATACTATACTATCAAAGTATTTTTAAGCAGTATGACTCCTACTGGGCATATTCAGCATCCTAAATTTTGACCTGCACATGAAGATGGCAGATGGTTTAAAGTTATGAACGTTTGAGTTTTTACTTCACAGTGTGTATAACAGGGCCCCTCTCATTTTCCTCAGGGGATAAATAGTCACCCTGAGTCTGTCTTTCTGGTGTCACCTGCAGGGTGGGCGTGGTTCTGTGACGCCGCTGGGGACAGGAAGCATGGGTCTCGCCGTGATGGGGTCCCTCCTCCCAGAGGCCCCTCCACTCTCCACGCTCGTCGCCCTCTTCCTCACAGTCACGCTGCTCTCACTGTGCACCCACTGCCGCAGGTCAGTGACCATAGAGGCCATCAGTGATGTGGGCATGTTTAGCCACAAACGCACAGCCTCCTCCTTAAGGCTTAGCCAGTGAGACGCCTCCGTTCCTAAACCAGTCTGGGCAGTTTTCCAGCTTCCCCGTTAAGGCATGACAGGTTCTGCATCTAAAGAAGCCTGTCTGCATGCCACTGTCATACAGAGCTGATATTTTTCCACTTGTGGGCTTCCTGTTAACTTAATCCAGTCTAGCTATTCTCCTCTGAGCTTTCACATTAGCAAGGTAATTCCAGCCACAGAACTGACTGGATGTAGGTTGCACCGTTCTCCGTCATGTAACTCACTATAGTGCATGGAGATCCGAGACAGACGGTTGTCTCTGAGGAGAATGAACCATCATGTCTGGCGCCAACATACTAATATGATGCCAGGATTGAAAATCATATCTTGGCCATCGTCATTGAACCAGCCACTGAGTCAGCATGTTTATACACTACTGTTTGGGGTCACGTGGAAATGTCCTTGCATTCTGAAAAAAAACAACTAGTTTTTTGTTCACTAAAATAACAGTAGAAATCCTATGGAGACACTGTTAATGCCCTACATGACCATCATAGATGGAAACGGATGTTTTTTTAATGGATTATCTACATAGGCATACAGAGGCCCATTATCAGCAACAATTAGTCCTGTGTTCCAGTGGAATGTTGTGTTTGCTAATGTAAGTCTATAATTTTAAAAGGTTAATTAATCATCAGAAAAACCTTTTGCAACTATGTTAGCACTGATGAAAATGGTTGTGCTGAGTAAAGAAGCTGACCTTCTTTGGACTAGTTGAGTATCTGGAGCATCAATAGTTGTGGGTTCGATTACAAGCTCAAAATGGTCAGAAACAAAGAACTTTCTTCTGAGATTCGTTGCTCTATTTTGTTCTGAGAAATGAAAGTTATTCTATGCGAGAAACTGTCAGGAAGTTGAAGATCTTGTACAATGGTGTGTACTAATCCCTTCACAAAGCAGTGCAAACTGGCTCTAACCAGAAAAGAAAGAGGAGAGAAAGGTCCCACTGCACAACCGAGTGAGAGGATAAATATATTGGAGTGTGTAATTTTAGAAACAGACGCCTCATAGGTCTGTAACTGACAGCTTCATTAATTTGTACCTGCAAAGTACCAATCAACTGTTAAGAGGCCAGAAATCTAAGTTTGAGGTGCTCAGATCACAAAGAAGAACATTTGTGAGATGCAGGTCAAATGAAAAAATGCTGGAGGAGCAACATCTGTCAAGCATGGTGGAGGCAATGTGATGGTCTGGGGCTGCTTTGGTGATGGTGAACTGGGATGGAATTGGGTTAAAGATACCTCGAAGAAGGAAGGATATCAGCCCATTTGCAATGCCATGCCACACCCTGTGGATGTTGCTTAATTGGAGCCAATTTCGTCCTACAACAGAACAATGACCCAAACACAGCTCCCAACTATGCAAGAACTATTTAGAGAAGGAGGAGCCAGCTGGTATTCTGTGTACAATGGCGTGGCCAGCAGAGTCACTGAGTCTCAGCTCTACTGAGCTGTTATGGGAGCAGCTTGACCGAATGGTACGTAAGAAGTGCTCACCAAGCCAATCCAACCTGTGGGAGATGCTTCCGGAAGCACAGGATGGAATCTCATCGGACTACAAACTGACATCTAGAATGCCCAAGGTCTACATGGCTGTAATTGCTGCAAATGGAGTACTCTTTGACGGAAACAAAGTTTGAAGATCACAATTATTATTTTAATTTAAAATAAAAGTTATTTCTAACTTTGTCAATCACTATTCTCTATCTATTTGGCTATATTTCCTATTCAAACTCAATTCATGTAAGTTTTCATTGAAAACAAGGACATTTTTGAGTGACCCCAAACTTTTGAACGGTAGTGTATATATACTATGAATATCCAATAATAATTTATTTTGTTTTATTGTGATAAACATGTAAGAAGTTTAACTTTTCACTCGTAAAAAGCACAATTTTAATCATTCTGTAGCGATTGGGATGTTCTTAGTGATGTGTAGGTAGTCGTAACTGCCAGACTGTCATCAAAGTTCCCTCCTTTGTCTTTTCTAGGCGGTCAGCTAGTCGCCAGCGCAACAAGAAGAAAAGCAACTCAGCACTTCAGGTACAAGTGGTAAATAAATGGCTTGATCAAGACATCAATGTGTTTCCTAATGGAAAAATAGGGCACAAATATCCACACATTATCCATATCAACTTATCCAGCACAGGGTTATAATGAGATTAAGTAGGGAAATACAGGCTGCAGAGCAGGAGAATATCCTGGACAGGCTGCTAGTCCATCGAAGAGGTGGGAACTTCAGGTCCGGAAAGTAAAAATCCCAACCAAAATTTTGCTTTAACCAAGAAGTTGAGTACTCTGTGATAATGACTGTTATGCTCAACTGGTTGGTTAAAGCAAACACTTGGTCTGGATTTTTACTTTATGGACCTGTTATTTCCACCACTGCAGGGCCATTTATAGACAATAGTTCACCTAACCAGATACTTCTAGATCACAAGAAAGTTCAGTTGGGGGGCCTCAAACCCCAACCCTAGAGAGATAAGGTCACATTGTTACCCACTGAGCTATTATGCTGCCCACTAACACCCATATTAGCAACGAAATACAGACACTGTGGACTCCATTATTTACTCAATTTGCAGTTTCATTAAACTGGTGATAGAAATTATGGTGTATCTGTCACATATTTGTTAATGACTAAATTGTTGGTAGTATCTGTGCTGACATCTACATCAGCAATGTCAGAGACTATTAATCTTAATACAGTGGTACCTCGGTTCTGGAACTCACTAGAACTCAAATTTCTTTTTGACCTAGAATTCGATCTGAATATCAGAAGTCGAACTGTGAACACTGACCTAATATAAATTGTACACGCCAGGAAATGAGTCGTACTGTAATGCAATTCTTACTTCCATGCCTTCTTCACAGACTGGACGATTAACCAAGTAAAGCAGAGCAACATTACAGTAACTAACAATAAATAAACCACTAACTTATGTATACTATTAGAGCATTTATGTCATTTATTTAAA
>JAABNY020000038.1:10085164-10108010 GCA_015164015.2 Brevimyrus niger
CCCGCAGATGCATAGATATTTGTGTGCATAGAATGCTTGGACTATATGACAAAATATATATATTTAAGATGGGCACGGTCATTCTGAGGTTCACCGTTCCATTTTGGGATATAACCAATAGCAGTTTGGGTTTTTGAGGAAAATCCGAGGATTGGTTTCACTTTCCGGCAGCGAGTGGATTGCCTGAAGACTTTGCACAGTGATGAGTTTCCCTGACAGGTCGTTTTGATTTTCGTTTTATTTCCTCACGGCACGGCGGTGAAACAGGAACAACTTCCTGCGCAAGGCCCAGGCACAGTGCACGTCAAAGGGTGTCATTACACCTCACTTTCCCATATGAAATTAATCCCGTTTTGTACTGAAAACTGCTGTTGCAATCAGTCTGCAGCTGAGCTAGTGACTCATCTCTTACTGGAAAAGCAGACAAGGAGAAATTGACAGGAAGTTCTAACTTTTGACGTGACTGAACGCAGTGGTGTTCAGGAGAAGCCCTGTACTCTGGTCTCCCTCTTTCCTTTATTGGTACCCAAACACTTCTGCCTTTTTCTCCCAATTCATGCTCCTGTGCTTCTGACGTCGCTGTGGAAACCTTGCATCCTTCCCCCTCCTTTTTTTTTTTTTTTGATTTATCAAAACCGTGCAGCTTCTGGGCACTTCCCCACTGCATATTCTGGTTTCCCCGGTTGTGTGTGTGTGTGTGTGTGTGTGTGTGTCCATCCCCCCGTGATGGACCGGAGCGGCATCCCATCCAGGGTGTCTCTGGGCTTCCTGGGATTGACTCCAGGATCACCACGACCTGGTGCCGGATCAGCAGTGTGGGTGGATAAGCTTGAGCCATCATTCCATTGCACGTCAATCCTTAAAATATTGCGACATGCCGACTTTTTATTCCAGTGCAGATATCTCAGAAAAGGAACTGAGTTATACCGATTAGTTGGTAATGACCTGCAGTTTACATAAAAGAGAACGCTATATACACCACCACCCCCCACCCCCCCCCCAAAAAAAAAAAAAATTGCTGATGGGTATTGTGAAAAGTCAGAGAGACATTTCTGTCACTTGATGAGTTTATCATCACATTTTCCATGCCAAGTCTCATTTACTTCATCCCACCAATATTATCGCTCGGTAGGAGTGCAGCAACCGCTGCTTTAATCATCATTTATGAGAACAAACTTTCTCAAGAATATCACACCACCGACATGAATCTCTGTCAGCATCCAGCTTGGAACATGATTTTACTAGCAGGTTTTAACAAGAACCCATAGCCTTGTACTGAATAAGAGGTTGGGAATAGTAGTAGATTAATCATTTTAATTTCTGATACTAATCACTTGATTATGCCAAGTAGACAAGGACTTTTCATTACAATTCAAAGTGATGATATTCACTATAGCAATTTCCAATAATTTTGTATAATGACGAAGAATTTGAATCTGAATCTTCCACAAAGTAATCCTGATTGCAGGCTAAGGAGTTTGATCACAGGTTGGGTTTATGCAGAAATGTTAACAAATACTGCCATTTAGAAGGACTGAAGTGGACAAAACCTGTCAAACTCCAGACCGTGTGCACAACTGCTTCCATTAGCCAATCCCAACTGCTGGGGCGTCGGGCAAATCTCTCCCGCAGATTAGGAGGACTAAGCGGCACAGTGCAGTTCCTCAGCCACTCGGTAGGGGGTGCAAACCTGGATGGACTGGCGCCCTACCCAGACTGTGCCCCCGAGCCTTCCTGGACCAGAATGACCATAATTGCATGTTTAGACTTGGCAGCGATATGCTCGAAGTTGAAGGCTGTCGTTTTGGTGAGAATCCCACCCACATATGTGCTGCTCTGTTTTGTTTACTGGATTCTTTGTTATTGTAACAAGCTAATGACCAGTGTTCAGCCGTCTCAGCCTATGGCTTCATCATATGGCTCATTCAGAGATGATTTAGAAGTTAAATTTGTCTATTTGTGTTATAAGCAGCTTACCTTGTATGCGTATTCTGTAGGCTATTTAATTAGAAATTGTGCCGTTACTTAGACATGTGTGGCGTATTTGCATTAGTGTGATATGGGCAGAGGCCGCAGGATAGCTTCAAACCTGCATGGTTACGTGTTTGATTATTTTCCCTGGCTACATGCGTGTGGAGTTTGTATGTTCTTCACGTGTTGCGTATCATCCGGCACTCCGGAGTCTCCCCACAGTCCAAAAACCTCCAGTTAGGTGAAGTGGTGTCATTAAATTGGTGTGTGTGTGTGTGTGTGTGTGTGTGTCCTGCCTGTGGCCCACCCCATGCCTTCTGCTTACTGGGAAATACTCCAGGCTCTCTGCTTTTCTCATGGAAATGTTTGTTTGGTCTCCAACAGAAGGGTGTTTTCTGTCAGATGCTGGCAAATTTGTTGTCTTAACAAAGTTTAGAGATGCACTGTTTACATCAGCATCTGCCCGCGCCCAGGCCAGCGCTCCCTGCGCCCCCCTGCTGTGCCCGCGCCCAGGCCGGCGCTCCCTTCGCCCCCCTGCTGTGCCCGCGCCCAGGCCAGCGCTCCCTGCGCCCCCCTGCTGTGCCCGCCTCAGGGCCATGGCCCCCATAATGCTGAGGTGGTCTGTGACGGTGACGCTTTTGTCTCTTCCTTCAGCAGCGGCCTCCCGTTACTCCCAGAGCTGTGCGGTGCCCCGGTGCCCACCTGGGAACAATGTCGGCAGTGCCAAAGACCCGGCTGGGGAAGCGCTCGCCCTTTGGGGCGCTCGTGTGCGCCCCCTGTCCCTTGGCGGAGGAAGGCCGCTATGGGCCGGAAGCGGCTGGGCTCGGGTTCCAGGGCTCGGGCCTGGTCAGGATGCCCCTGGATCAGCTGGTGAGCGTGTTCATCAGGCTGTGTTGATGCCGGATCTGATAAAAGGTCCTGCTTACCAGTCTCACTTGCACTCTGTGCCATATGTCTCCCTGTCTGGAGAACAGTGTCTCTAAGCACAGTGCGTCTCCCTCTGTCCCACAGCCTGGCCAGGTGGCCCCTGTCGGGATGGAGGCCTACTGGAATATGTCTGCCCCACTTCCACAGACTCTGCCCCCCACATGGCCGGTGTCTTCCAGCATTGACGTCCCCAGGAGGTGAGGACCAAGTGGTGAAGCTCTGCCTGCTTCCCCAAGGGTTGAGAGGACAGACAGGCTTCCTGGCTGGGGGGGCACTAACTGGGATTAATCTTTTGTCGTCTCTCCCCACCCCCCCCCCCCCCTTAAGGAGCCCAATCTCCGTGGACATGGACAAAATGATGGCAGCCATGGTCCTCACCAGCCTGTCCTGTGGCCCCGTCGTCCAGAGCCCCCCCCAGAGGGACCCGGGACCCGGTGAGGGTGTGGTGCTGATGTGACCCAGCTGCGCCAAGTCTTCGGTGCGGCCCCTGTCACACGCTCCATGTCTCCCCATCAGGAGAAGGCTGCCACTCCTCCCCTGTCCACCAGGGGGCGCTCTGCGAGCATGAGAGTGCTGGAGGTGAGCTGTCTGACAGTGGCAGCAGCGGCTACTGGAGCCTGGGCCGCGGCCACGGCAGCCCCGCCGCGTCACCCTGTCCGGCCGACATGGCCACGGGTGCCGCCCCTCCCCCCGAGGACAGCCTGGACCTGGAGCAGGAGCTGTTTGGCGAGCCAGCGCCCAGGAAACGCAAGGTGAGGGAGAGCTGGGCTTCACAGGAAATGGGGGTGATTGCTGGGCGGTGCTTCAGTCGCCAGGCCGTGTGAAAGACGGCAATAACGATAATAATTAAGCGCATGTCTGCGAGGCTGCCGCCACTGACGGGGATTTGTGCTCGAAAGGTGTCAAATCAGTGTGGAATTTAGGATTAGCTTAAAAATTAAAACTTATTTTTTTTATGTAATCTTTGGCTTGTTCTGACAGCTTTACTTATTTAAAATAGTGCTCTAAGGTGCCCTCTGCTGTCCATCCTCAGAACTCCTTGAAGGCTGCTTATCGGTGTCTGTGGCCAAGCTGCTGCAAAGTCCTGTCGTCTGTGGTTGGGGCGAAGCGGCATGTTCGCCTGGTGCACCTGGGGTGAGCGGCCTTTTGGGGAATCGTTGGCGGTGGGGGGGTGTGAGGGCACCAAAGTTTAGCGACGTAAGGACTGCGAAAATTGATCTCTATACGTGGCAACAAGGGATTGAATCGTTTTTGTGTTCATTGCCGTTTGTTTTAGTGAAGGGGAAATGACACATAGTAAGTTTTACCCAAAAGGGACCAACAAAATCTCTCATTGTTACTGTGCCGTGCTCCTCCTGCTCTCGCAGCAGCGATTCTGAACGCTCCAGGAGAGAGGAGGACTTCTATTACACGGAGATCCGGGCCCAGCCCGACCCGTCAGCCCCGCCGGCCGGTGTCAGCGCCGCCTGCTCATCCTGGCCGTCCTGCTCCTCCCCGGCCAGCCCCACGCTCCCGCTCGTCCCAGAGCTCCCTGCGGCGCTGCCCGGTCCACTCAGCCAGTCAGCTCCGGGCTGCTTCTGGCAGATCCACTCCAAACAGCGGTACCAGGTAGATGTCTGGCGGCCCGTATCGCGCTGAACCTCCCGCCTTCGTTTCGCTCGCGAGATGCAGGAGGAGCTTCCAGAGGCTCAGATTCCTTATTCTTCTCCGTGTTCCTGGCTAGCGGCTCTGTGGGTCACGTGACTGAACCCGCTATCCCATGATCCTCCCCCCAGGCATGTGCCCCCATGCAGGAGACCGCCAGTCCAAGCAGCACCTCTCCCTGCTCCTGGGTCCCCTCTCTCTCCCCCACCCAGAGCAGAAAGGTAAACTCATTCAACCTCAGCACCACCTTTTATTGTAAAAATGTCTCTGTTGACAGATATTTGTTAAATCCAGCCTGCAAAGTTAAAGCAGTGCCTTGTGTATATACACATAAACATGTTTGGAAAGATGATCTTGTCCTGCGGTCAGTCACAGTATTAACAACCAGCTCTTAACTTTAAACCAGTTCAGAGAGGAAGTATTATGTGTTGCCGTTTGGCAGACCATGTGTAGTTTTGTGCGCAGCGCTGCCATCTAGTGTTGAGTAAAGGGTGAAACGGCTGGTGTTATAAGTTCTGGCTGTTATTTTTTTGTGTTTTGTTTTTAGACTATGAGTCAATTTTTATTTTGCATGGTCTCAATCTGCACTTGGAGAGAAAGAGACAAAGGACTTTTTATTCTATTTTATTGTGCTTTAAAATATAAATACTTTATTTTAGAGAACTTTTATTATATTTTTTGGTGTGCAAGTACACATTAAAATCTGTTATGAGTCATAACCCAAATGTACTTTACCCATTGAATCTCTGTGCCCCCCAACACAGGCCGCCCCGTTCCGCTGCCGCTCCGTCAGTGTCGGTGAGCTGTGGCTGCAGCAGCACAGCGCCCCCTCTGGGCCGCATCACACCGGTGCATTCCCCCTTCGTGGACATGGGCCCTCCAGGTTTGTGCCACGCCATGTGCATATTGGCTACATGTTTAGGATTCCTGCGCACGTGTCTTGGTGTGAAGCCTGGTCTCACACATAACCCCAGTACCACCATTTCCTGCTCTGCTGATCCAGGGCTCACTCTCTGTCATTTCAATTGCCTTCTGCTACTCCTTCGGTCGACTAACTGTCCTTTGACTCTTCCCTGCAGGAGGGTGCGGGGAGAGGCCAAGAAGTGCCGGAAGATGTACGGCATAGAGCGGCGGGATCAGTGGTGTACGGCCTGTCGCTGGAAAAAAGCCTGCCAGCGCTTCCTGGACTGACTCTCACGGAGGAGCAGAGACGCCGCCCCTTTAAGGCTCTGGGTGGCCTCTTTTCTACCTTTGTCGGCTTATCCTTTTGTCTTAATGAGGTGCTCTGAGGTTAGTGCCGTCCTGCCAGACTTCTCCATCGGTGCTGTCCAGCTGTTCTCCCCCAGCAGTGTCACCTGAACACACACCTCCCAACAGGCCAAGGACGTTTCCTTCTTTATATTCCCCTTGACTCCGCCTACCATGCTGCGCCAGCCAATCGGAATGGGTTCTTTGGCACCTTTCACCCTGGCGACCCCTTTTCCTGCATGCCCATATGTGAATGAATGAACAGAAGCTGTTTGAGTGTGTGAAGGAGCGGCCAAGAGCATTTTAGACATCATCTCGCCATGAGAAAATAACCCTTTTAGTTGGGTTTTGTGTCGCCGATTTTTATCTAGATTCCACTTGGAGAAAATCAGCACAAACACAACTCAGCCACACTGCCCAGCCTTGTTTTGCTTTTCCTCTGCTGGAACTCTCTTCTTTTCCCAGAAGTCATACTGAGTTTACGCTACAGTTGTTTACACCATGGTAAGCCATTTATAATCTTCAAACCCCTCGCGCAGTGGTTTTCAGCCAAGGAACGTGCTGTTTGAGGACAATGGATCTTCATAATTACTTTGCACAAAAGGCATGCAGAACTTGGTCAGGGAAAACACAAGATGACCAGTCCAGCTTTTTTATTTTAATCTTAAAATGACTTAATTTTTACATTTAACCATTGAACTCCCTGGTTTCTGTGCACTGCTGGCAGTCAAGACAGTGGGGCGCATTTCACACTTATTTCGGTGCCCATGCAGTTTTATGTCTTCTGTTGCAGCCACACGGTCAGTGTGACATACAAACCAAGAGTAAATCCTACCCTTGCCCTAAGGCAACAGATAAACAGCAGTTTATCATTTAACGCCTGGCACTGCACATGGTAAATTGATTTATAGTTTTGTACATGTTGCAATGTAATCCAATGCCTGTTTTGTGATGTTAAATCCAGCGTAACTTTTATCCCATTGCAAGTCCCCAGTGTGTCTCTTGCTGTTCTTTATGTTTGATGTATGTCTCTTTTTTTATTTTTTTGTCCTGTTCTAACAAGTGTCCCAAAAGTACGGTTTCAGTAATACTGTCTGTATTACTGCCCCTGGGACACGTTTCAATTGGTTGTAATGACCGAGAAACATAGTTTTGCTTTTTAGTGAATTACATGTGTTTGTTTATAATCATTGACTGTGGTGTTGCAGTCATTATTATTTTTCTTAAGAAATGCAACCTGGGTGAAATCAGACCTTGTGACATTGTTCATGTCCATCGTGACATCACAGCTACATTATTCTGTCAGTGTTTGTCTCCTTGATGGATGTGTCCCACATACCCTGCCAAAATAAAAACACAGAAATAAGTGTCTTTGTAGCTACAGTTTACAAAGTGCACCTCGGAGAACCGGGCCATAAGAAAGACACGCTTGGTGTGTTCTCAATTTGCTGAAAACATAATTTACAGACAGCCACGAGGTTTTCGCCACTTGTGGACTTCATGCAGGTCGGAATGCAACACATGAGCACATCTGACAGAGTTAGGGACACCCTGCTGGAAAATGACATGATGAATCTATAGTTTCTGTTTTAGCTGTCAGTGTGTATCTGCCCTAAGGCATAAACAAGAGCGACCCCCAAAACGCCCATTTAACGATGCCTGGGGATGGTGGACTGGCTCCTCTTTGCATGGGTAACACAGGATGTTCTGGATGTAAAGCGCTGATCGGCAGGTCGGGTAAAGCTCTCCCCCGATACCGGAGCTCGTCACGTCGGCTGCTGCCTCACGGCAAACAAATCGTTTAAGGACAAAGATGCAATTTCTACACGACAAGCAACCAAAGAAATCTTAAACTAATTTATTGATAGTTTATGTTCAGCTTTTTTTTTTTTTAAATATACATGTTTAACAATAAATAAATTTTATAGCGATTGTGTTTAGAAACAAAAAGGAATAGAAACGGGATTCACCAATACGATACCCACGTACTCCCCATGTAACTGGCAGCATGCTCTTATAAAAATATATTAACACTGATGATTACTGAAAAATAGACAAGGACAAATAGGCAACAGACCACTGCTTGATATTTATAGTAAGGTATCCAATATATTTGTTTGACTTCAAAAGCCCTTTTTTTTCCAAACTTAGTTGTATGGTTTAAACAATCCTCCTCACATGAGCTAATATATATATATACACGTAAACACTATAATTTTTAACACGCATAATCCAACCATTTGCTCAGCTTGTAACTGCCACATTGAAACGCGTGCATCTAGAATTGATGCAGTAACGAGCTCCCACAGTTGTTAGCTGAAGATGTCTTCAGCATGAACACTAGAGGGCAGCATTGTCAAAAGAAAAGGTTTCTTATTTGCTAAGATTGTTCTTTTACCTCGTTAATAGTAAAATAAAGTTACATGTATTCTGACCTCAGTATAAAAATTGAGCTAAATCATGCGAGCATTTGTATGTGCATGATTTTTCAAACAAATCTACAATTGTTAAACATACATTCAATTTATAAATTCCATCAATTTAGTTACAACAGTTTATTACAGACTCCTCAATGGTTTTACCAGTTCTCTATGACTTAGATGCCATTTTACCAAGGGCTCTTTTCTCATACCATATTTTAATTGATCTGCGTTTATTTGTATATTGCCAGTGATCACACAGTGGGAAAAAGTACATTTACAAAAACAAACAAAAAAAACAATTACAACACATGTATGCTTTTTTTTCCTCCACTTTGTTAGCCTAATCCTCACATACTGTGGGTGTAGTTAGGGCTGCTACGGCTGAGACCATTGAGGCAGGTGGGGGGTGTGAGGAAAGGTATTATGGGACAGGAGCTAAGTCTCACTCTGGCCGGGTCCTCATGCCCAGGTACTGCTTGAGGAGCTCGCTGAACCGTTTCTGGTTGTGCCACTTGCGGGCCGACTTGCGGATGCCTATGAAGCCGCCGTATCGCTTCTGCAGGCTCCTGCCGGGGCCCATCAACTTCCTGTATCCGTACTTCCCCTTCAGGAAGCCGCCAAATCGCTTGGACAGGCTGATGGCCACCTCTTGCAACTTCCCATCATCCTCACGGTCCCCTTCGTCCTCATCTGCCGCTCCGCCTTCTCCCTCTTCCTCCTCGGTCCTGAGCTGCCGAGGAAGGCGGGGGTCCACGATCTGAGCGGCCTCCCAGGACATTTCGTCAAGGCCCAGGGCCCGTGCTGCGTGGTGGAACCGCTCCAGGGCTTCGGAAAACTCCTGGCCTCCACTCTCCAGGTCCATGGGTGTCAGGGTGGGTGCCTCGTCCATCCCCTTCTTTAGCACGGTGACCTCTACAGGCAAGGAACGGGGCTGCAAGAGCTCCCCGTACCTACGGCACAAGTCCCAGGTCAGTCCCAGGGAGGCCCTCTCCTTGCACTCAACCAGACAAGCCTGCAGGGATCACAACATTGTGGAACGATGTTAGGAAGGTGAGCCAGACCCTGAGGAACAGCCTGGGAAAAAAAGACATTTCAACTTTCAATTGATTACTGTTGTTATCATCTCTAACAGGTAGTTTGACTCATTGGAAGTTTTATAATCTGCTACCATCTCAGCCTTGATGAGCAGCATGCGTCTTTGTGTAACTGTGAATCTGTTCAAAAAGCACATGATGGATAGCAGCCCGCTCTGCTGTATACACTTACAGTGTGTCTTCAGCTCGTTTTCCAAATTAACAAATGAAAGGAGGCAAGAGGCATTTATTTCTGGAAATGACTGAGGGCCAGATGAGAGTGCGGCTGTCAGTTCTGGGGAAAGGGGGACTGAGCTCCTGTCTGCTGACCACATTTTGGGGGGGGGGGGGGCATGGAGCGCAGCTTCATCATGTCAGTTATCACTGCCGGCAACAGAAGCTGTATCCCTATTCAGTCCCATTGAGCACTGAGGTCACACTATCTCAGCATCCACAGATACCTGAGCAGATGAAGAGAGCAGCTTATATTCTTAAATTACTATAAAATATTATTAAACAGGAAGGGAGGTGATGTGTTCGCCACGATCCTGCATCCGAATCCTGAATCCCTAGTTATAAGAGATTATGCCAGAGGTGATTGTCATTGATATGTCGTTGATTGTAATTTTAACAGGATCTCTCAGAGGTTATTGTTGTTGGCTGCTCATCCCTATCCGTGTCTGAATCTGAATCCATGGGAGTAAGGGCTGCTCACAGGAATGAAGGAAGGGGGTGCTTTAAACTTCATGTATTAAAGAGTTTAAGTCAAGACACTCCTGTAAGATAAATCAAATCCTTGAAGTCCTGATGTTCTGATCAGAATGAATCGGAAATCAATTAAAAAGAAACAGGGGCAACAACAAATCTATTAGAAAATGGAAAGTAGACGTAAGATTAAGAGTAAGAGGAAAGATCACAGATGAAACAAAAACCTAGTGCGTAAAATATGGGAGATTCTCTGTTGACTGTGTGTTCAGCTTGGCTGCCTCTAGGCTCTGAGCACCTTGGGCCAAGAATAAAGGAATGAACTTAAACATGTCCGGCGTGCATCTCTATCATTTTTCTATGACAACCAGTCCTGGACAAACAAGAACGGGCAGCGAGGAGGAGTGGCACACGCTGAAGGTGTGGCGACCGGGGGGGCGGAGGACCCTTCGTGAGGGAACCTGCAGAGTGACCGGCAGCCTCACCAGGGTGCTGAAGACCTGCTTCTCAGGGAGGGGCACCCTGCAGGAGAGGCAGTCCCTCTGGCAGTCACAGTGTCCCGGCACAGTGAGGCAGAGGAGCAGCAGCAGAGTCAACAGGGGGGTCTCCATGGTGCAGAGAAAGGGGGGGGGGTACGTCCTTGGGATCTGTGTATGAGGGATGGGGGGAGGTGAACGGAAAGCAGAAAGCTCAGCAACCGGTTTGCATGTACGATCACTTTCACGTTTGCATGTTTTTCACTGTATAACAAGCATGTTGCTCCCCAGGCTTCTTAATACCTGTACCAAGACAAGTGACAAATAAATGTTGGATATTCTGACTTCAAATTAACCATATTTTGGATGTATATGTAGAGCAACATTACAGGCTTTTGTGGGGTTTCAGCAGCCTACCCCATGGGGGTCAGCAGACAAAGGGGTCCTACCAGAAAAACAGCCACACTAAGGACAGGATGCCCTTGTCACTGCCTGTCACAAGCTAAACATATCTCTCAGAAAAGTTCATGTTCACGACGTATTATCCATCCATTAAGTAACGCTGGGGTGTCTTCTGCAACCCCCCCCCCTCCCCCCTCGATCATGATTTACACGATTTTGCAGCGTGACATCTGTTTTCTATAAAGGAGCCTGATTTCAAACTTCATTAGCGAGGCTCATCGTTTGCCAAATTGATGTGAGAATTAGGGCCTGTGGTATAATGGGGAGGAATTGAAAACGGGGAGGGGGGGTCAGGGCTCGGAGCTCGTTGAGCGCTGAGTCACATCGAAAGCGAGTTCATCACAGAGCAGATAAGAGCCAGAGAAACAAGAAGGGGGGGGGGGAGCACGGCGAAAAGCAGCGGATAGCTAATCTGCTGATCTGCCTTCATTCAGCCAGGATGGAATCCATCATCTTTATAAAGTGCCCAAGGATCCCTTTAATATAGTCTGTAGTCCCGCGGTGTTCATTTGCTGCTGCTGTTGAGTTTTTTTAATGAGCTAAAGAATCATTATTGACTCTGTCAATTGCTTATTTTGGCTAATAAAAAATCCCACATAAGACAAGCAGATGTACATGAGGTCACATTACTCACGACTGGATAAGTGAGCAGAAGGTTGATGAATGTACATTTCTAACAGGTTATAAATGAGCAGGAGCTGATGGTAGCACTCCTGGCATAACATAACATGACACGAGAGCTTAGATAACGCCCTGGTTAAGGGTGATAATGTGATTTCTTGACATCTGCAAATATAATCATTTGCCTCATTGAGGGGGTCATACGCCAATATGAAATTTCCCCCCTACAAGCTGCTCATTCTCGGCCGCAGTGGGTGTCTCTGCTCCTGCTCCATGGCGTGTGTCTAATCGTGCCCATTTGGCTAAAACACACGAGGATGTGAGAAGTGCAAGAAGCAAAGCCATGCTGTTCAGCCAGTCCCAGTCGTGAGTGGATTTAATTAATATAGGTTTTTTTTTGTCTAAGTGCCATATATATTGAGGGAATAGCAGACTTTGCACTAACTAGACAGCTCATTCTAAAACGGTCACAATCTTTATTTTATTGTTTTCGTTGCGCTGGTATTCTAAAAGTTAGCCCCTTACTGGTACTAATATTTATGGCCAATACTAAAAAGTTATACACTAGGTCATTTCCCCCAACAACTGAGATTTTTCCATCGCATAATTGCAGAGAAAATTTCTCAGGCGATAAAAACCTTTAGATGCTCTCTGCCGCAACATCTTTTTTCAGGCGGAGCATCAGCCTAAGGTTTTATACAAACACATACAGTAGTACAAATATCAATTCAGTTACATGTATTTACAGACACAGTAGAGCATTCTTCTGCGGTGCTGTAAGAGGAACAGGGGCACATTAAATTCTTCTGGTGAGACAATGAGTACGCCTCCTGGTAATTTCTGCTTTCTTAAATAAATTACCTTCACGTCACCATCTTATATCTACCATTTTTGAAATCGATTGCCGTTCAAGATACCATCTTGACTGTTAGATTTCGTGGCATCCGAGAAATGTATACATGCTTGGCGGTACACATCAGCTTGGCAGACAGTAAAAAGTAACGGCCTTAACGTTGCACCCCTCGGCCCAGAAGAAATAGAAGTTGCACTTCATAAAATAAAAAAATTACGTCCTATTTGTGAGCCATTTTGGTATCCATGGGTGTGTCCTGATTTAAATTCCGGCAATCTTTGTTTTCAGGACCAATCGTTTAAGTTGATCACGTATGAGCTCTTAAAGGTGCCAAAGCAACACGCAATAATAACTTTTTTGCAATAAAATTTTGGCATTTAAAAATTTGTCTTCTAACTTGAACATCATTAAGAAATTGGTGCTTCATACATTTATTACCACGCCTTCTTCCTATATGTCTTTGGAGTCAGTTGTTCTCTTCGTCTTGCAGATTACTGGCTTTAACAGTAAGAATTAAGCCAAATTAAGCCTCCCATTCTCCATCCCTCTAGTGCAGTATCAACAATTAGCGATCATCACTAAACCATGACTCAGCTGCCCACTGCCTGCGTGAGACCCTAGATTAAAGTCAGCCCTCAATTTACTGCTTTAAACATTACCCTTGTTCACAGAAATGACACAAATGCTTGTGAGTCAGATATGAAATGATATACTAACATTAATTAATCAATCAGCTCAATGAAAGTTTCGTAATTTTAACTTCACAATTACCACCATAAAATACGGCAAGCTGAGCTATTAACTTGTAATAACAAAAAAGTATTGATTAGAAACACTACGGCTACTGCTGTTGCTACAAAATTGTAATTACTACATAGAATTTGAAGAAGCAGACTTCAGAGAATAACCCAGTGGAGTGTGAAAAATCCTCGGCATTCCGAAATAGAAAATTAAAATGTACAGTAGTCAGGGACTCGGCATGGAGAGACATTCAGCCCCGAGGAGATCCAACGGCAATAATACCACGATTGAGTTGCCTGTTCACGTATTCTTGTCATTTTGTTTTCTCATATCTTGGTGAGTGGGGTGTGGGGGGCACTGCCAGCTTAATCAGTCCCCGAAGAGGCAGCGGCGGCCGTGCGCCTGCTCTACCTCCATTACGTCACGATGGTCTCGCCAAATGTTATTCTCAAAGGGAGGCAGGACAAGTCAGAACTAGTTACAGGTGACTCGTCAGTTTGCTGTGTGAATCTGTTATATATCAGGGCTCTGGCTTTCAAATGTCTCTCAAATATGTACTGTGGCGAAATAAGCCCGTTAGCTCTACAATTTCTGACTGACATGAGTGTTGCAGGGTTAAATTCGGTCAGCTCTCTGGAGCGAGATTTTTAGTTGGAGACAAGCCTGCAGGCGCATGCACACCCATTTATATGTATGTAACAGTTTAATTACCTTATAATAATCTGTAGGGTTGCAAACTACCTAGTGCTTCATGTAGCTAATTTAGGTTTCTTGCATGATGTGAGTGTCTGAATGCCTCACGCCAGATGGCATCCTTGATTTTGACTCAGTAGTCCTGTAGCGTGGCATCTCCAGAGAGAGCCTGCCCCTGTGTGTGTGTGTGTGTGTGTGTGTGTGTGTGTGTGTGTGTGTGTGTGGAGTTCGCATGTTCCCCTGCAAGTACTCTGCTTTAATTTTGCACCCCAATGACAAGTAGTTAGGCAAACTTATGTACTGTATGTAAATTGCCCACAGTGTGTGTGATGTGTTTGCCCTGTGATTTCCCAGCTGTCTCCAGGCCTCACACTCACTAGATTGGGGAAGATGGCTGCATGTAATGTAATATGTAATATGATCAAAATGTTTTACCTCACTGGACGTGGTAAAGATGGCTGCAGATGCATGAAAGTCCGTCTCCCTGACCTCAAAATTACCTGGAAGTAGGTGCATCAATTTATTTTTTATTTTACCACGACTTTAATTTCCTTAATTTATTGAAATCCTTCTGAATGTTGACCCAAAAGGCCATTATGATTGTGCTCTTTAAGAAGGATATCTGTTTTATCTAGTATCATAGACCATGGTACAGTGTCATCATTATGTTTTAAGGTTTTAGCTATAGAGGTTAGCAAATTCAGGGGTCCAGTTCAGTCCAGGTTCCTTGGTGGAGCTGGGTCAAGATCAGGCGATCATTTCAGACACTGCATGTATCATCTAATGTGATGGAAAAAAACACTAAATTACAGTGATAAAGTAATTAGAAGTTTGGTTAAGTAATTAAGAGCCTTAAATAACCAAATTATGAAGGTGTAATTATACCAGGGGCTTAGTTCAGTGGGTTTGGCTTGGCTCCTACTTCTGCTTTAATGGGTAATTTAAAAAAATCCCAGGCTCAGGTGTTTTCATGTATTGAGGCAATTAGATAAAAATGTAGGAGTTAACAAGGTCTGGAAGGTTGTTCTGCTGAAGCCGGGCTTTTTAAAGGAGATGACAGGCTCATCAGCGCTCTGTAATCTGCCGACCGTGAGCAGGAGCCGTGAAGCCGGTAATGGGGGCCGCCCCCGGTCTCCGGGGAGACCTGTCCCAGCTCCAGATCTCCTGGATGGGGTGGGAAGTGGGCCAGCTTGGCATGGAGACGGTCACCAATGTGAGCACCTTGATTTTGATGTATAAAAATGATGTGATCAGTCTATGCCCAGAACATTCATATATTAAATATTACTGTTTGTGGACCGCAGGTAGGTCCACTAATAATGATAAAATTATTAAATCGGTTTGTCTAAATTGATTGTGGTGTGTGCCCTGCAATGGACTGGCATCCCATCCTGGATGCCCCTTGCCTTGTGTGCTGCGTGTTTCCAGGCATAATCCAGTACTCAATAAGCAGTTACTGAAGAGGGGTCAAAGCGTTACAAGGCTTGACCGTTTGGACCTCTCCTATACATGTCAACCCAGCTGGAGTGGAACCCGTGAGGTTTGGTCACTCAACCTGTGTTACTTGGTTGAATGACCAAAAAACGGAGCCACCAAAAAAACAGCGGGGGCTCCTTAAACTTGCCGACCAGGATGGCAAAGGTAAAAATTATGAATGGGTTTTGGGGGGGGGGCGACAGTGAAACTTGCCGACTGATTCTCCTGTCATGTCTGCTATGCGGCACGTCGTCATTTTATCTGGTTGGTCACATGACAACCTCACGCCTGAGAGACGCCTACAGTGTTTAAAAAGCATGAGCTTCAGGGCTACAGCTTGGGACCTGACCCTTATACTCTGTGCTCGGTGGCGCGGCATCTTCTCCGCGTGAGGGAAGCTGCTCCACAGCTTCACATCAATCACCTCTGTATTGTATTTCTACCCGGAAGCGGCACAACAGCCGTATCCTGGGCTCTTCCTTTACTGTTACGCCGTGTGGACGGTGGCCATTACTTCACACCAGCAGTGCAGCAAGATGGAGCCACACGAGCTGCCATTACAGGGGTAATGATCCAGTCACATGACATCACCCATTGAGCCAGTAACATCTCAGCTCTAGATCACGGGTTTCTCTGTAACTTTCTCCATTGGCCACCAATGCTTTTGATACACCACATTTGAATTTAATTTAATTAAATGAAAAGCCACTTTGTGGCTAGATTAGATTAAAATTAGGGTTAATGAGACTGCATAATCAATAAAAATACCGACCTCACACTCCGCACATGCATGCTGTTCCAGCGACTAGCGATCAGGTTTGTACAGTTTAGACGTACCTCACCACCAGAGTCTAAGGCTGTGAATTGTGTCACCACAGCCAGGTTCTGATTCCCCCTGACCAGCAGGTCACCTGTGATGATTTACACGTGTGTGTTTGCTGGGCTTACTGATGATCGGGTATCAGTCCGCTGTTTCAGTCCTTTTGCATGTATTCAAACATCAGTTTCTCTTCCCCCCCCCCCACGTTTTATGTTGTACAGCTTATCAAACTCCTACCAAGGCTTCCAACTGCAGTAATGACTTCAATTAAATGACAAATTACATTCTACACCATAAATGAACCAGCAGTTGGAAATCAGAGCATCATCTCAGCTTCTGATGTAATGAGTGAATGGAAAAAGCAATACATACATAACATCGAACCACCTGATTCCCAGTAAACCTGGAGCATAATCCAAGAAACAAGAGAGGGGAAAGCCAGGCAGAGCAGCACCTGGACAAGATGACAGCCTATCGCAGAGCACTCTCAGTCACAGGCTGCTGGGACAGAAATTCACTCCGTATTTGGAACTGCAGCAGAAAAGGAGAACAGCTGGAGGAAGCCAGCTAAGACAGGGAGGGAACATGAACGTGGGGAGAGAACATGTGGAGGGAGCATGGAGGGAACATAAAAGCATGGAGGTAACATAAAAGTATGGAGGGAACATGGAGGGAACATAAAAGTACGGAGGGAACATAAAAATATGGAGGGAACTCAAATGTTTGGAAGGAACATGAAAGCATGGAGGGAACAGGATAGGAACATAAAAGTATGGAGGGAACATAAAAGTATGGAGGGGAAATGAAAGCATGGAGGGAACAGGGAGGGAGCATAAAAGTATGGAGGGAACATAAAAGCATGGAGGGAGCCTGGAGGGAACATGAAAACATGGACGGAACATGAAAACATAGAGGAAACATGAAAGCATAGAGGAAGCATGTGGAGGGAACATGTGGAGGCAACATGAAAGCATGGAGGGAGAATGTGAAGGGAACATGATAACATGGAGGGAACATGAAAGCATGCTCACTTTGTGTGGAGTGAGGAATCGGAAGCACAGCTCTGAACCTTGCTTTGAGGTTTTTCATCCAGAACACATACCATGTCTCTTGTGTGATACCCACATTTACTCTTTCTCTGTCTCCTTCAAACATTCCTTTCAATATCTTTTGTGTTCCTGTCAATATGAAAATTTTCCCCAGAGATTTCCCCTAACCACCTGATAAAACTAAAAAAAGATCTGAAACAAAGGTTTATGATGAATGAGAGCAGCTCTGCACCAGTCGCTGACAGGCGGCTGAAGAAGTGCCTGCCGTTAAACAGACCCGGGGGGTCGTGGCCTTAATTAGCTTTAGCATAATCGAAGTGGCGTCCTCCTCCGCTCCCCCGTTAAGCCATGCCACTAAAGAGACCGCCAGGCACCTGATGCTAATGGGCTACGTGAAACAGCAGAGGCAGCGAGCACCAGCGCGCCAGCATGCCGCGCTCTGCCACGAGGCAGCTCCGCGGGAGACGTGGGGACCACGTCAGCGCCTCGCGCTCTGGTACACCCTCGCAGGCTAAAGGCGCCCACAGAGACTGTCGGCGTGGGAATTCCCTCAGGTGACACCAAGCAGGTGTTCAGTGGGGACTTCACAACAACAAATAATGAAAAAAGGAAAACAAGCTTTTCCTGTGACGTTTCAGTTAAAAAGGTAAAAGGCACCTTTATACTGCTCTTCACACTAATACCTCTAAATATAAGAATTTGCTAACTCTCCCAATGCCATCTTCAGACCAGATTTCTGATTTCCAGATTTAAAATGAAGTTAATAATAAAAAAAAAAACTTGAAATATATGGACATTACTGAAATAAACAGACCCATAATATAACAAACCCTGCTAAATAAATGTGGACAAAAATGTAAAAACTCAATAACAAAGCATAATAAAACAGAATGACAGGCAAAGCAAATGTTTACATGAAATTGAAACCTCTTAAAAATGGCCACAGGTTTGGACGGAAAGCTGTAAAATGAATTACGTTGAATCAACCAGAATGAACAGAAGCCAAACACGGCGCTCCCACTTGGGGCTCGCTCCAGACCCTCGGACGTCAAACGCACCCAGAAATGAGCGGACGGCGTAAAGAGTGAAGGCTGGTCACCTCCAGACGGGGAGAGAGGAGGTGCCGTGTAGCCCTACCTGTGAGCAGAGATGGGAGGCGTGTTCTCCAAAGCTACTGGGGCTACAGCTGGCGTGCTGACAGCGCGGTCCTGTCCTTCGCCTTGGAAACAAAAACTAAGTGCTTGCAGTCATACGCCAGTGTCTTCTTATAGTGACACCCCCCCCCCCCCCCCACACACCGACTTAGCCCAGCCCCCTTACCCCCAGCCAACTCCCCCCTCGCCCAGCCACGATACTACAACTCTCAGAGGGAGAGAGTGAACAAGGAGGGAGAGTAAGTGGGAGAGGAGGGGAGGGCAGGCGTCTTACGCACGCCTCGGATGCGACCGACGATGACGCGCAAGCCGGTGCACCTTCCTGGAAGGAGCTAATGAGGCTGAACATCTACATCATGCGGATATTTATGTGCCACTGTACATAAGAATGAGGTCCTACAGCTCCAAGGCGTGAGCACAGGCGTCACCCTAACACAGGCGGGGGGCATCTGCAGAGTCAGGGACGCAAAGCTCGTTAGCTGTTTGGAGCGTCATATCTTAGTGTTACGTTTGAATCACACGGACCCTATCAAGTCTGACATCATATCACTGAAACCAGTTAGACCCTTAAAAGAACGGAATCCCCATTTGATCCTTTGGGGGGAGGGGGGTACAGTGGTCAGGCAGAAGTGGGAGATACAAAGGAAGGTGGAGTATGAGCAAGCTATCAAATTGTCAGGTTTGAAATTAAGAATATATTTATTTATTTTATAAGATAAAACGTACATGGATGTACGGTATATGGTCTGTGTTCATGTGTGGATAAATGAAAAGACATTTGGGACTGGGGCATGGTGGATGATAGGATTTGTTATTCTTTATGTAAATTATACCATAGATTATGGAAAGATCATAGAAACACCACATGACAAAGGAATTTGACATTGGAGTAAATCACAATTATAGCCACAGCTGAGTGATATTTGGTTACATGGCAGTTAACAGTGTGTGTCAGATATAAAACAGGTCTGGCAATCATTGCTGTAATATGTAAAGCATTGTTTTAAAGCAACTAGCAAAAAGGTTAAAGCCTGAATTGCAAGAGCATCAGTCAAAAGAACTGGAAATGTATTTATTTAACAGATGCTTTTATACAAAACAACAAACAATTGAGAAGGCAGGGTCAGCCAATCCCTGGAGTAACTGGGGTTAATAGGCCTCACCCTAGGGCCCAATGGTGACATCACTCTGCCAAGTATAGGATTTAAACCAACAACCGTTCACTGTCTATTTTGCAGTCATTTTATTTAATTTTTTTCTTTATATACCAATTTTGTTTTCCTTGTGGTGCATATTTCCTGACAAGAACAATTCAGGCAGCAGGTTGGAACAGCATTTCACTGCACAAAAATACAGTGTATGATTGTGTATGTAACGATTAAAACTTAAAACCTGAGCACAGTGTGCTAATGTGTTGAGCCAAGGACCGCCATAGACTGCCGCACCCATATGGTTGTCAATGGGAACAGTCTCCAAATTTATGATTACATACACCAAACATGGACAACGACCCTAAGCACACAGCCAAGATATCAAAGGAGTGGCTTCAGAACAACTCTGTTAATGTCCTTGAGTGGTCAAGCCAGGGCCCAGACTTAAATCCGATTGAACATCTTTGGAGATCTTAAAATGGCTGTGCACCGACGCTTCCCATCCAACCTGATGGAGCTTGAGAGGTGCTGCAAAGAGGAATGGGGCAAACTGCTCAAAGGTCGGCGGGCCAAGCTATTGCCATCGTCCTCAAAAAGACCTCAGGCTGTAATTGCTGCCAAAGGCTCATCAACAAAGTACTGAGCAAAGGCTGTGAATACTAATGTACATGTGTTTTTTTCATTTTTAATAAATTTCAAAAAAATTTCAAGTAAACGTTTTTTACATTGTCATTATGGGGTGTTGTATGTATAATTTTTAGAAGAAAAATGAATTTAATCCATTTTGGAATAAGGCTGTAATATAAAATGTGGAAAAAGTGATGCGATTTCCGGATGCACTGTATATTGCCCATTACTATAAACATTATAGTAAATATTAAATCATTCATTGCACTGCACTTAACATTTTCCATTGGTTGCTAATTTCAACCCAGTATAGCTATTTTTAGCCTGTAGCCAAAGCATACAATGAATTGTATGAAACTACATGCGTATTACGTCACAATATCTGTGTAGCGGCTATTTGACCAGGGAATGTCGAAGCTGTTGAACGTTGCTCAGTTGCAGAAAGTTCGATATTTATTTCAGTGCTAAAGAAAGATTCATACGAACAAAATGCACTCAGTAATATAAAAAGACGTAATTGTTCAAGTAAAAGGGGCTCAGCCAGTTCTTCATAACATAAGGAAATAGTCTACCACCACAGTTGACTATGAAGTTTAAATACTTGCGCAGTGAGGCACAATAAAGCTTTCTTAAACTATCATAATGCGCAAACTTACCGATTTGTCTTACATGAAGTTACGTAACATAAACTCAAACTGGTTTTTGATACATAAAAACGGGACCAACCGCTGAGACGCATAATATGCCACGTGAAGTTCACCAGTTTTACACGCGCATAGTTGATATAAACACTCCTACGTTTAGCTGATAGAAATGTAATTTTGTCCTTAGGAACAAAAGTAGCTAGCCTGATTTATCGCTAACGAGGGGCTCCATATATGGCCAACCAAAGATGCCACTGCCTGAACATATGCTTGTTACAGGTAACTAGAGCAGGGGTCTCCAACTCCGGTCCTGCAGAGCTACTATCCAGTAGGTTTTCTATCCTACCTGGCTACTGATGAGCCCCACCTGCTCCTGGTGTTTACCTGAGAACTGGTGTGGTTCATCAGAAGCCGAGTAAGATGGAAAACCTACTGGATAGTAGCTCTCCAGGACCGGAGTTGGAGACCCCTGAACTAGAGTATCACTAGCTAAAGCGGGCTAGCAGGTTCACAATTATCTAGAGCACAGCACTGCAATTGTTGTTTTTTTTCTGTCCTATACGGACATTCAGTGAGCAATATATGCCTATTTCACTGCACATTTCACGTTCAGGCTATTTGCATAGATCTCCAAAGCAGGTTAATTTTTTTCGTAGATATCTGACAAACATGGTGATAGATTAAGTATATTTAAAAGGTTCATAAAATGACATATATTACGTCTTTAAAATATTTTAAATACATAAAATACAGACTATCAAAGTATTTTGTTACAAATTACATTTGATTTCGGTCCAGCAAAATACAAATTACAAATGTAGTATACTAAATTTACTAAATATACTAAATACTAGTATACAAGCAAATACGTATTTTAAATAAGTTTAACTGAAATACTGCCCTGCTTTGCCTGTAACGAAATGCTAAGACTGTGCCAGTTCTTGAAAGTACCATTAATTGTTTAATTCCTTTTGATTGATGGCTTTTACTCAAGCTTTCTGACGCCTTTCCGGCAGTTTTTTGGTTTCTTTGCCTTGATTTTACGAACCGATAGGTATACAGAAGAAACTTTAATTTGGATTGTTCTTGCTGCTCATTACTATTCGTTCCCTGGTTAAATGGCCACCTGCTTGTTTTCATTTATGCATATGTCGGACAATGTCGTCAGCTTAATGCAACCCATTGTGTGACCATTGAGCTCATGGGAGTGTTCTGTATTTTACTACAGAAATGTTCTGAGGGAAGAAAGAAAAATGATTGGTTTAGTGAGACCTCAGTTCGGGGGGTCCCCAAGTGGTTGCCTACTGGTACAGTCCGTCTCTGCTGATATGTGACCATGCTTGATAGTAAAGAACACTGGATTTAGTTCAAAATGTCAGGTCAGGATGAGGAGCCTGCACTGGTACAGCACTGTGTCACACTCAGCACATGATGACCTTGGGATCCCGGTTGGGGACCCTCTCAGGGCGACACAAAGGCCAGTCCCGCCGTCTGGAAATAGCCGTCTATCTGCCGCAGCCAGGTGTTATGTGGGTGTCCCTTTGGCCTGGTCCAGCTGCCCTGGTTCTCAGCAATGAGGATCCTGTGAGCCGGATCACCCTAAGGGAAACGCGCCACATGGCCGTAGAGCCATAACTGACGCTCCCTCACAATCCAGGTAATGTGCCTCAATCAGGACTCAAAAAAATCGCTGCTTAACTTTTTCCTACATTCTGATTGGTTCATGTTTGGGAAAACCCAAAGTATGCTTTCAATTCACAATGTGAAATGGGATGTCACTTTGTGGAAGTATTTGGATCAGATGATTGCTTTGCGTGGTAATATAGGAATGTCAGATTATTTTTCAGGACCAAGAACACCATCTGGTCAAACACTTTTTGTCATGATGTTTTGTTATTTGAGTACTGTTTAAAAATTCCCTATACACACTAAGTATGCGAATTTGAGTACTTTAATATATTTCCCCATACACACTAAACATGAGTATTTGAGTACTGTAATATATTTCCCCATACACACTGAGTATGAGTATTTGAGTACTGTAATATATTTCCCCATACACATTTCTAAACAAATTCAGGAGAGGTT
>JAABNY020000038.1:10124178-10153071 GCA_015164015.2 Brevimyrus niger
TGGGCGTGGGGGGGGGATATGCTCATCCGCACCGGACCCAATACCACCATCATCCTCCCCAGGCGGAATGGCCCGCCTCCATGCTCCAGATACTCTTCCACCCCGAGTCTTTGGAAATACGTGAAAGCGCATCGGCTTATCGAGCTGAAGACGCACTGGTTCCTTCTGTGGCTCCCCGGGAGCAGTGGAAATCATCTCCACTGGTTCCCTGGCCTAGTTATCAGCCCCTGGGCTGAAATGAAGACGGTTTCGATAACGAGGGAGCTGCCTGCCATATTCCAGGGTCTCGGGTGTTGGACGTGTGTTGCGGGGGGGGGGGCACTGGTGGTTGCGACTGTCTCCGGACTCCGGATAGTTCCGCCACGGATGCGGGAATGTCCGGCTGTCGATCCAGCCACTCTATCAAGCGGAAGGTCAGGCAACGGGCTCATCCGCCGTCTCACCCCCCCGGAATCCAGACTCTCACTCCGAGCCGCTCCTCTTCTTATATCTGTTCTTCTTCCTCTGATGGCTTCCTCGTCCTCGTCGTCCGTGGCCAGTGGTGGCTTGATGGTTCGGGGAGCGCGAGAAAGTGCAGGTTCGAATCCCCCTCCAACGAGTCACCACCGAGGTACCCTGAGCGAGGTACCGTCCCCAAGCACTGCTCCCCGGGCGCCGAATCAGCCGCCCCCTGCTCTGTCACGAGAGTCACATATGGGTCAAATGCGGAGGACGCATTTCGTTGTTGCGCACTGTGTTGACAATGATCGCTAAATACTTAGGGTAGGTAGGGGCATTAAAAATGAGGCAGTTTGAATAAACATGCGGGACAAGTTAAGCGTCGACGGCGAATCGGCCCATCGGCCTGCAGGCTGCACCACTGAGTGGACGCTTCTCGCCTGCATAGCGCCTCCCGGCTGCAGTTAAAGGGCAGCGTAAGGGCGACCCGACGGGCTGGTAATTAAGAAAACAGCCAATCGTGTTCACCTCCCCTTTGATCCCCGCATTGATTTCGTCCCCCGTTACCTCGGCTTGGGCGAGCTGACACTCACCACACAAGTGTTTTCTTCCTCTGTGGTTGCGTGAGTAAGAATAAGATTTCCTTTCAATGCACCGCAGCAAGGGGGGACGTGGGGGGCGGCGATGGCTGGGTCACGTTCCCTCCCACCCCCACTGGCGGGTTCCCACCACATCTTGGTTATCCGTCGGGCAGTACCAAGCCCTTCCGGACCTGTAACAGGACCCTCGCTCGAGGTGCCTTTTGAATGACCCCCCCCACCACCGAATGCGACGGCCCAGACCGTGGAGGAGCGCTTGTTAGACATTGTCCTAGTCAATGGCGGTTGGTTGACTTGACCCCGGCGGAGGCTTGGAGTCATCCAATCACAGCCAACTGCCACCTGTTTGTAGAAATAGGATCAGCCGGTCTACACGTGCTGTCCTTCTCAACATGGCTACCCTCAAGTGCTACCAGCAACCTTCGGGAATCAGGGGCAAAGCTGGCGACGTGCACAATTCAGTAAAGGGAGTTGCAGTAGCGCCATCTTGAGGGTGGGAGGTTGAAATGCGGCAGATGTAGTTGAGCTGGCCTTTAGGGGGCTTTAGGGGGCCCGCGGCGTACTGTCGTGTCTCTTGTCCGCTCAGTGTTGCCGGGCAGCTAGGAGACGCCGCCACGTGACCGGCGCCCTTGTTTTTCCTGGTGTTGCTGGGCGCCTAGGCGACTCCGCTGCAATACAGGCGTCCTCGTTTTCCCAGTACCCGCCTCGTGCGGTTTCCCCGGAGTTGACCTAATTGGACGGCGGGCCTGGCTTCTCTTGGCGGCCGAGCCATCGGTCCCCGGGTAAGGGGCGGGGGGGGGGGCAACGCAGACAGGCTGCCTCGGGGACAACTCCGGACACGCGGGCATGGGCAGAAAACACTAAATCCAGGGACACGAGTGCTGTGACGTATCCTGCAGGCGGAAGGTTCCGGAGAGGCTCACTCTCGCAACCGATGACACTCGAGAATAAACACGTTTACTGCGGCGCCGAATTGCTGCTCTATCGCTTCCTACAACCTCATTAGTGTCACTAATTAAAACTGCAGCTCTTGACTTTGATGCTGGTGGAGGCAAAAAAGGGAGAGGCTGTTGGCGGTCACACACACACACGCACACACACGCACACACAAGCCCGCACGATGGCACAGGGAGAAAGGGAGCAAGGAACGGAGAGAAAAACGGAGGGGAAAAAAAAGAAAGAGGACAGAGGGAGGAGGGGTCGGTCATGATGGATTGCACCGCTCAGTGACGCAGCGAAGGAAGTGCAGATCCGGGGCGCCCCCCCCACTCCCCCGGGTCCCATGCCAGGCCAGCTGCAGCAGAAATTAAGAGCACTCAAAGGCGAATAACCGCGCCTCGTTCGCCCCATCTTGAGTGGCGTGAGTGTGCCCGGTCCCCCGTGCCAGCGCCCCGCCCCCGGACCTCACGCAGCCATTCACGCCGCCACATCCGCACCCCCCACCCCGCTAACTCCAGCTTCAACGTCAGCTCCCGAAATGCCACGTGAAGGACGTCTCAAGCCCAGAATGAAAGACTTGACTCTGAAAGCCCACACTGTCGTACAAAAGCGTCACGGCATATTTTATACATCTTTTGGGGGGATCGAAGTCTCTGGGAATATCCCCGCCTTTCCTGCAGAATATGATCACTAAAAGGTGCAGTCAAGGCAGCCAAGATCAGAAAGACTCCTCTTATCCCTTCCACAGGCTGTTTCAGTGGCTGAGGTTTGAGTGACTAATTTTTGAACTATACAGTCTTATTATAGAGCTGCAATTCCCTGTATATCCTGTATACATATCCATCCATCCGTCCGTCCGTCTGTCTGTCTGTCCATCTATCCATTCATCCATCCTTCTCCTATTCACGGTTCTGGGGGTGCAGAGCATATCCCATAAAATATAAAAATCAACTGTTTTTTGTTGTTACAAAACATCTTTGTTCAACTATGCTCTCTTTAGAAGAAAACACTTTAAAAACCCATAGTCCCATTTTTCAGTTTCTGAGCAGTTGCATTGTGTGTTTTTAGGGCAACACAGGGGACAGTGAGGGCAGCACAGGGGACAGTGAGGGCAGCACAGGGGACAGTCAGGACAGCAGTGAGAGTCACGGTCGACACCCTGCCTCCTTCTGATAATGCTCAGGATACAAGCTTACGAACCCCAGCAAGTGTCAGAGTCAGCATCTTGTTTTCACTCCTCCCTATCTTCACGCCCAGACCAACATAAAGTCCCTTCCATCTGGAACAGACCATACAGCTGCTTCAGTACAGCAACATCAGCATCAATCACTTCCCTCAAGGCCCCTTACCGCCATGCTGTTTAAACCTAGAGTCTCGGATAACCTGATAGCCATCTTTTCACTAACTAATGTCTTGATCAGCAGCGACAGCAATATACTAAATATATGACAATCGCCTTCAGGGTCAATATTTTGAGCTGAGATGTAGTAGAGGGGCTTGCATGACTCCTCTGGCCCAAACACAGAAAGCATGCAGTGACCCCTACTGGTGTATCTTTCAGTAAGAAAAATAATTCCAAGGGGATTTCAGAAACACCAAGGCATTTAAAAGAAACTATCCATCCATTTAATGTAACTGCATTGTCCACCAATAGTTTTCTGGCTTTATCAAAGCAGATCAATAATTAGTACTGAAAACACTATACGCATCAGAATTATTGCCAGCTGAGGTGCTTTGTGGCCAGCAGGGGGAGCTACTTAGGATAATGTTGTGCAGAATATCATATATCATCCTGCACCAGATAGAAAGGGGAGTACGAGGCCAGCATGTACCTGACTGCCTCGGCCACGGAATTAGAGGTGTGGCCTGACAGGGCATCGTGCAGGTTCCTGATGAAGTAATCCCTGTACTCCTCAGCCAGGGCCATGAAGGTGCCTCCCATCACGATGAACTCCACCTTGTCCACACTGTGTCCCAGCTGCTTTAACTGCGCAGATGGAGAGGGGGCGGAGCCTTAGCACAGAGCGCGGCTGGACCAGTAAACCGGTACCGTGAGGACCAACCTGCTCCACGCGGTGGCGAGTCTGCAGGTAGGGGTCGTACCGAGCCCGGATGGCCCTCATGGAGGTGGGCTGTGAGGGACAGCAAGCAGCCAGTTACAGGCTGTGAGTGAACAACTCCTACGACGGCCATGACAGCACTGCCACCTCATAGGTAATCATACTATAGTAAATACAAGTAACTCTCTGTTCAAGTAAAATAAAGACCTTTAAATAGACAAATAAGATGTTTAAATATAGCTCCGACTCAATTGTCAAAAACTCATAATCCAAACCTCCCAAAAGCAGTAAATCTTTAACTGCAAAGCCAATGTCTCGTTCCCAGAAAATGAACACCGCTGGAATGCAGGTGTGTAAACGCAGAGAAAGGAGTACACGTACCTCGTAGCCGGTGTAGGACTGTGTGGAATACTCAAAGTCGGAATCGGGACCACCAGGACAGTAGCTGTATGAGAAAGAGCGTCTCAGAGTATCTCACTGCAAAGTATCCTGTAAAATAACCTGCATACACTAACCTAAAACATGCCAAACATCAGGACACATTCCCACCGAAGCTCAGGAACCAAATTCCTAGTTCCAGGTTTCCAGACCATCTCGACCAGGAGCTTTTGCTGCTCCCAGCCACTTTCATGTGTCCCGATCCCACCACACAACAAGAACTGTGACATTTATGCTAAACAAGCAACGGAGACACAAAAATCTCGTAGGTTAAACTTCACACAAAATTTCATAGGAAACTACACCACCACACCAAAACAATGGAGGCTAAATGAGCCATTTTATTATTTGTTTGCATAGCCCAAAAACAGGATGCAGCCTTTTATCTATATGACCAAATACATGTCTATAATTAAGTATTAAATCTAGTCAGCAGAACAATCTTTCGCTTTCCACAGAATGAAAAACTATGCAACATTATTCTGCTAATAAGTGCTGCCAACTTTCCTCAGTACAACAGGAGATATTAGACAAAAGTAAATTGGTTTTCCATCGAATTTTGCAATGCAAAAATATGGAGATGCAAGCATAAAGCATTAATGCCTTTAATGTAACAGATACAAAATAATTCCATCCGCTCAATCTTTGCTTCTATACTTTATCTCTCTTTTCCTGTTCTTTTGCATACCTTCCAAGTTAGTGCAGGTGTCAATGGTCAGGCAATTAAAAAGGTTCATCACTGTGGCCCACCAAAGTAGTACGTGGGTGAATGAAAAGTACCAACTCCGAAGTAAGCACTTAAAAAAAAGGTTCTGGAACTGCCTCTGAGGAACTACAATTGGACTGAATTCCTGTGGTAGGAACACAACAAAAGTTCCTTGTTCCTGCATTGGGAAAGTACCTATAATGACAATATGTGCGCATTTCTCTATCATGATGAAAATTAGTTCTTTCTGTTTTGATTCTTACTCAGTCCATGACTGCAATTTGGGTGTAGTTACTAAGTTTCACACAAAATTTCGAATTAGCAAACAGAAACCACAAGTTTCACTAGTTAATTAGCTGACGTTTGTTAAACGCCAACACAGAGTTCTCCACTTTAAACTCATTCCAGCTGGCTTGTGCGCCCGTACAGACTCCGCCCATCCTTATCCATGTGACCAGCATCAGCGATGGGCTCTACTCACACACAGATATTCCCCGTGAAGCTGATGTGGGGGCAGCGATGGGGCTTGCACATCACGGCAACCACTGCAATCTGCATGAGGAGACAGATGAGGCAGGTTAAAGAGGTGGGCTATCCATCAGCACAGCGGAAAAACGTGGAATCAGGCAGGGGCACGGGCACACGAACCCCACTGGCGGTACGGATGGGTTTGGCCTTGAGCTTGGGCAGCAGGATACGGCGGTACTGTGGTGGGACGGCCGCAATAATGTCCACCAGGCGTGGCTGCACAGACAGGCCGTACTTCGCCGACGTCTTCGTCTTCACTCTGGGGAAGGTGGGGCCAGGAACACGCAACCCCAAGATCAGGAAGAGTCAACTGTACTGGATTATTACAAAGTATCAGGTCCAGATTCACAGAAGACCAAGCCTGGCCCAGCCAAAAGCTGATTACACCCGAATAACTCCACAACATCTCTCGTGACCCCCCAAAATCTCACAACTATTGCTGGGCTCAGTCTCAGTCAATTGGGCTATTAATCAATAAAAAAGATCCTATATAATAAATTAAGGTGGGCCTACCGTTTTTACTAACGTGTCATTCATTTATTTGTAAGATCCCATACAAGTGTAAGATATCAGTTCCAGAGAAAGCTTAAGTTACATCTGGAAAAGCAAACTTGTTCTTTCCTTCACACCGCCATGTTTGCAGATACTAACTTGTTGAGGTTGATATCCTTGCCTTCTTCATGAGCCTCCACCAGCTGCTTGATGACATCTGCAATGGTCATCATCATCAGCTCTGCTCGACTGACATCACCTGATGAGCATAAGACATAAGGAGAGAACAAGATGTTTTATAATGCATCTATTAACAGTAGTAATTACCAAAGTTGCCAGCTCTGAAGCATCTGGCGCAACACTTTCAGACTCTCACGCTCACGCAATAAATCTTACCGCAAATCTATATCATCCCATTATAGACCTAAAATTAGCAACATAAAAAGCGTTGGGGTAGTTTGCACGCCCTACTGACTATTTACAAGGTAATAAAACTGTTAAATACATGTAAATGCGTGTGCATGTGTGCGCAGACTTGTCCCAAATTGAACATTTTACGCTAGCCATCTGATCAAAGTTAGCAACCCTGAATTACTGTACCGGGATTATACCCATATACTCACTTAAACATCCCTCACTGATTTCTTATGCTGACATAACATAGACAGTCTAGTTAAGCAGCTACATGTACTACTACTGCTAAATCTTACACCATTTTTCCACTGAAGATGCTTCACATTCCACAATCTCGTTGAAAAACATTTAACTTACGGGACATATACATTACGGCACAAACAGCACAAGTGTAAAACTAAAACGGGTAACGTTTAAAGAGGTTACAGAAGATTCGATCCGCTAACCATCTAATAGCAACACTCAACTAATACGACAGACAACACCAAAACATCAAGTATCAAACACGTAATGAACTTGACAGCTGACTTTAGTACTTACTTTTCTTCTTCGGTTTTCCCATTTCGATACTGTTGTATAAGCAAACAACTCAAAATACAAGATTACGATCAAGAATCAATTCATAGTAAACACACTGCATATCCAAACACGCTTTCAACCGTAAACTGATAAAAACTGTTGGAAAAAAATCAGATACTGCAAACGGAAGTGTGTTTCAAATATTGTTTCGACGGGAAAGCAAATATCTTTTAATACGTTCCGCAATAAGGTTGTCCGCAACATATATGTCTACAATTATTTATTGCTTTACATTAATAGAAATACGTAAAAAGTATAAAGAATTCATACGGATTTAGCAATAAATATACAATATATTGGAAGAAGAAGATCACGAGATATTAAATGTTGATTTTGTTTTGAAGGTATAGTCTAGTTACAAAGTTATGAAATCAGTAAAAACTAGGCTATCTAAATTGCTTTGTTTCGATTGAAGCAGGATTTTTCCTTTCTACTGTAACCTCTCATGAATAATTAAGTCTATGTATCGCAAACTGTGCCTGAAAATCTGTGATGTAACTATATTAGCGTTGCGTTTATACTTTTTAAAGTTATTCTATTTCAAAATAGCTACTTTAAAACTGAATTCGAGTTTACAAATAGTAAATAAATACTTAGATTGCTCGCATTGCGTGTTTTGACTCGGAATTAACTTTAATGTTATAGGGTGAACATATATGTCCTCCTTTTCCTGGACTTTTCCTCTTTTTTTGAGACACCAAAAATGCCTGAAATGTCCGGGATTACATTTTATTTTTTGTGTTAGCTTTCTACAGGCAGGATTTTTTCTCTGTACATATTTGGGTGGCTTTGGTGCCTCTCTTTGCGTTCTGTTCCCAGTGTCCAGTTTTTTTTACAAATTAAAATATGATCACCCTAAATGTAAACAACTTGCAATAAAAAGCAAGTCTCCTCAGAGCAAATGAGTAGAACGCACAGTGTGCGAATTTAAAAATAAAACTGACAGTGATAACAACCGGAGAATGTCTGCAAACAACACTTCAAAGGGAAAGCTACCATCTGAAAAAAAGTATGAATAACGAAATAAATCAATAAATATACCCAATACGTTTTACTGTGTTTCGATACAAAATAAAATAGAATAAAATAAAATAAATTAAGTACGTTGTCTTGAGTCAAAAATGTCGCAAAAATGTGTTCAGAGCCAAATGACTTGCTACACTTAACCATAAACTAAATAATTTCTAATGAAAAACCATGAAGGACATTTTAAGCATTTCTTGTAGACGAGAAAATTAGTTTTGTTTGCGCATGCGTCGCTCTTGAACCCCTTCAGCAAGAAAGGAAAGGGAGTTGAATATCTGGCAAGTTGTGGAGCGTCTGCGCTCCAGGTTAAAATGGCACCAATACGCAGTTGTGTTACGGGCGGATTCAGGAAATGGAACAGGTGGATATGTGTCATCCAGATAAGGAGCATAAAGTGACTACAAGGCGGATTTTAATGTGTATAATTACTCATCCTAAAGAAGCCCTAACGCCAAAAAGGACCGTTGTTGAGTCGCTGTTCTAAGAAAACTGGATGTGAATATGATCTTCAATTAAAAAAAACTTTGCAAAAGGATACACAGCTTTCTGTCCAGGTATTTCTATTTGTGAGATGACTATTTTAATTTAGTTTCATTTGTTAGTCATAATACAGTGGAATCCTTAATCAATAATGGGAAAGCAAGTTTTTATATGGGAAGCCTCTAGGGCTGAGATTATAAGATGATCCTAGTTACGTGTCCGCTTTAAAGTCACGTTTTGTCTGCCGAGTCGCGGTGTAGACGACTGACAATCCAGCGCGGAAAACAAGTGTGTTTTTTTCCCTGCAAGGTTTCACCCGCTGACTTTCTGACTCCAGCTGAGGAGAGAGACACCGAGAAGGCGACGCACTTCAGACGCGACCGCAGCCTAGAAGCGGCCGGCGGCGGGTAACTTTTTGCTACGATGACCTGTTGAAAGTCTTCAGACTGGTGGCGTTTAACATTTTTTGCTCGCTGTAACAATGTTTCAATAACAGCGAAAATGTCCTAAATAACTGCACTCGTTATTGGCAATTCGGGTACTTGTGGATAGAGTGATTTTGAGAAGATACTTAAACGGGAGTCTTATGGCGAATATTCTTCTCTAAATAAATACCGATCCGGTAAGAGAAGACCGTCAGTGGATCGTCGGAGGATCAACATGGGTGAAGGCGAGCCGACCGAGTCCAACGTACGGGTGGCCGTCCGTGTCCGACCGATGAACAGGAGAGGTAAGTGGGAGGCGATCGGCAAGATGTGGGGCCCAAAACACAGTTCCAGTGATCTTGTTGCTTGTTTTAACACTAAATAAATCAAATAGTGACATGCGTCCGCATTTGGGGCTTTAAGAAACACTTTACGCACAATGTGCCTCTCATTTTGTTTATTTTAATTTGGAAACGCCCCTGTTGCATTTCTGTCGTCAACCCCAGATTAAGATAAAGCAGTAAGAGGATTTTGTGAAAAGAATGCATGAACGTTCACCACAATTTCAATGAATTCAGATGAACTCATTTGTTTTTGCGTGTTTGTGTGATCCAACCGAAACGTCGTATTTTCTATATGAACGACTTTTCATGTAGAAGAATAAATCTTAAATTCTCATAGGTGACCAGATTTGAATTACACTCGCCCACGTGTAGATTATGCTGTGTAATACGATATGGAGTAAAACAGATTATTAATAACGAGAAATGTACATCGCCTCTACTTGTAGACGGGGAAATTGTGCGCATATTTGCGGGCTTAAGTAACGGCTGCAGGCGCTAGTTCTACCCTCCGTTACGGCACGCGGACACGCAGCTTGACTGAAGGGGTTTGTGTGCTAATGACGTTACAGGCAACCTGTCAGTGACTAACTCGCTTCGTAGCTGAGTTCTGGACCGTGATGCAGCCTTTTTTGAAGGTGCCAGTAAATATATTCTCTTTTCAGCAGAGTTGAAGTGTTTTGAAGGCAACCAGTAGGCTACAAAAATTCAGAACTATTGCGTAATGTATAGCTCTATAAGGAAGTCTGTCTTTCTCTGAATAGGAATACAGGTATAGCTGCCTAGGGCCTGATCAGTACAAAGGGCCCATGCAGAATCTACTGATAGTGCTCTCCCTTGCCTTGGGCCCCTAAAGAGGTATTTGGCCCTGACTAACATGGTATGTTTAATTAGGGACACTACAAGCAGGGCAGGACAACACTCACGTTTTACTGAGTCGACCTTTATGGTACTTTTCTTACTTCAAATTTGAACTAGGCTTTTGACTCGCAACTGAGGCGGCACGATGACAATGAGTGTTTCATTCGTATGGTAAATGAGAATCATTCACGGAAAATGAACACGTCAAAGCTACGTGAAAAGAAATTTGATTATTTGAGTTTTTCTTCTAAAATGAAATGCTGTTCTGCATTGTGTTTGCTGTGTCTTGCAAGGTTACAGCTGAAATTCCCACAATGATGCCTTTGTTTTTGTTCTGGAACGTGTTATTCAAATTCCAGAAGTCTGTAAGTCCATGGCTGTCAGCTGCCCACTCCCCCCCCCCCCCAACCCTGCATCAGTCAGTAAGAGTTACTGTGGAGGAGATTTTGGGTCTGTGTTTAATCACACGGCTTTCTGCTGTGAGGAGCGGAATACTCCACATGTCTTTCATCTGACCTTCAGCGATGCCTGCTGATGTGGGTATATTAACAGTAGCAGTAGGTTTGGTTTGCAACGGTCGAGTTGAATAATTTCTCAAAGAGTACTAAAGTACATTTAAGCATATGCATGGCGCACAGTGGAGTGCTTATGGTTTAAGTAATAAAGTCATGTGTCCTCCACATTTTATTCAGTTATTGGGTGTTTTTCAGTTCAGCTGTGGACGTCCTCCACATATAAGTTGCAGAATTGGGTTGGGATGTCAAGTGATAAACTGGCCTGTGGTTATTTTCCCTATATCTCCATTAACAGGTGGGGAAAAGGACAGAGGATATGCCTGCTGCGCTACGTGATGTGTGCAGTATGATCCATCGTAATGGAATCAAGCTGTTTTAGTTAGAAGAAAAAGTTGTTTTTGTTTTTTGTCCCAAACACTCCGCTTCCTATTTTCCTCTCACTATGTTCTAAAAATCGAAACGCGCGCTATTTTTTGCCGCTGCTCGGCTCGGTAGAGAGTTTCAGTTCGCTGTCGTAGGAACGAATCCCAAGGTTTATGGGGTCCGTGTGGGGAATAGGTGAGTCACAGGAAAGTGTGGCACCAGTATGGAAAGTCCCACGGTGGTCCGCTGGCAGCAGAGGCTACTGGCGGCTTGGCGTGTGGGACGGGCGCCGCGCCCTGGCTAGCGGGCGACGGACAGCCCTGGCAGCTCCAGGAGACAGTGAATCATGCCGGGCTGCGTCGCCACATCACTTCTGGAGCCTGTGATGATTTTCTAAATCCTACAGTTACAAGTTGCCGGTTTCCTTTATAAAGTCTTTAAGGGTGTGTGACCTGTGGCAATGAATGTGTCACCGTCATGGGTGCAAAAAGTACTCCTGAGGTTTATTGTCTATGGGGGTAATTAGTCCAAATATTTATGCACTGATTAATTCAGCTTAATGGAATATTGGGGCAGGTCTGCAGTTGTCCTTTATCACCATCATTCCCTAATGGGAACCGGTATGGAACAGTTCCCTGCCGCATATGGTATCTGTGTTTTTGCTGAAGTGATGTGAAACTCTTTGCTTAAACTTTATTTTATTTTCTTTGTAGAAAAGGACCTGAATACAAAATGTGTGGTGGAAATGGAGGGAAACCAGACGGTGCTTCTCCCTGCCAACTCGAGTCTGGGGAAGGGGGACATCAGGTAGGGTGTGTGTGTGTGTGTGTGGGCAGAGTGAATGCAAACAGGAAACGAGGCGAAATTGTAATGGTGCTATGTCACAAACTAAAGTGTATGTGTTTGGGGCGTGGCCTATCCAGCTTGCCAAACGAAAGCTATAAATTAAAAAAAAAAAAAAAAAAAGATTCATTGTGTAGTTGTGCTACTTTTGTTCAGTTTCTACAAAAGTATCGCTGAATGGTGTGTGTGTGTGTGAGAGAGAGAGAGAGTGTGTGTACATAACAGAAGGAAATTCAAATGGCACACCTGCTGTACCCAGAGTATAGCGTGAAAGGGACAGGGGGGGGATTATGATGTTTAATCCCGGTGTCCTGCACTTGTGGGTCTGGGTGTTGAGGAGGCAGGAGCTCTGTAGAGGGGCAGTTTCAGACACTTGTCCCCTCACCACCATCCTGCTGTGGTTCCCAGTCTGGCTGCCCATCCGGCGTAGCCACTTACCGGCCCATGTGACATCACTGCCTTTCTCCCCGCTTCCGTTGCTATAGCTAAAGGGAGGAGGTCGGGCCCAGGTCAGCCATGGCAACGCAAGGTCCATTCTGTGGGAGATGGGCAACCACATTCGCTCCGGCATCTGTCGGCCGTAAACTTTATGGGGGGGGGGGGCTGCTGGCGTAAGTCTCCCTGACAGGTGGACAAAGAGGCGAGTGAATCGGGCTTTTGGACTTTGGGGGTGACAGCCTGCCTTCGCCTGCTGCTCCTCACAGCAGACATGTTTATTACTCAGCAAGGTCATGAGTGCCGGAAAGAAAAGACTTAAAGTGTCATCGGGAGGATGCTCGGGTGCAGCCTTTACACAGAGGTTCAGCGCCCATTTTACGGTGGCCACAGGACGGCTATGGGATTCATCCTTCCACAGTCGGATCGGGAGGTTGTTACATGGGGGCTTAATTTCATGTAGGTACACGAATGACCTGGTATGTCACGGAGATTGTACCCAGGGTGCAGTGTGTGGCTCAGTGGGTTAGGACCCTGTGCTTGCAATCGGAAGGTTACTGGGTCAAATCCTAGGTTCGGCAGAGTGATTTCACCCTTGGGCCCTTGAGTGAGGTCCTGAACCCCCAATTGTTCCAGGGACCGTGTAGCCCTGCTTCCTCAACTATATGTCACTTTAGATCAAAGTCCCCGTTGAAACAAGTATTGGGGGGAAAAAAAATAAAAATGTCAATTTAAGGGCTAATGTACCGCTTGAGCAGGGCGTTATCCCAGCGTCAGGGCAATGGAAGTCGCTTTTCCCAGCCGATCCATGGAACGCTGCCAGAGCGTGCGGCTGCTTGTCCCAGGCAAGGAGACGGGACCGGTACCTACAAAAACAGCCGGAGACGCCCATGTTGCGCCTCCACTGTGGGCGTGGCCCACTCACCCTGCTCTCACTCTGGGTTTGGCCCCTTCCTGTGTAGACCCACTCCCTCTGATTCGCTGCCTAGCTACTTGAGCTTGTCCTACATATCTTTCCCCCTCCTTTTATCCTAAGGGACAGAGGTGACGGCACCTTGTCATCGCTGCTCCATTCTTCCCTTTGGCCCTTTTCCTGAAGCTTGTCGCCGGATGTTTTTAGGCCTTCAGCAAATTCTTCTCCATGTAGAGAATCCTAATCCTATCCTGAAGGTGCAGATCTTCTTGGTACCGCCGGGTTATAGCCGGCCCCTGGCTTTGTTTCCTGTGTACTGTTTCTTCACCTAGCAGATGTCCAGATCCTCCTGTGATTCCAGCCTCCATTTCAGGCTACGCTTTGTGACCGGCTACAGATCACACACAACTTTCACTAAATGTCCCAGACGCTTGAGCGTCTTTGCCGAGACGCCGCTGTCTGTACGGCACACTCAGGAGGGAGCCTGCAGCCCCGCCCTCACTGGAAATGCCTCAGAAACCATCCCGCTGTGTAAATATTTCCCCGTACAGGAGGAAACGCGGAGTCTCTCATCCTGTTGTTTGGGTTTGTGGCCTCCTGCGATTCAGCGGAGGTGCTCCTGCTCTTTTCTGAGTGCTGCTCCTCTCATTCCTGGTCTTGCCGTCTCGCTGCCGCGGTGTGATGTCGGCCAGCGTCCCCTTACTATATGCGAGTATTAATAGCCACCGCATATCCGTGACTCATCAGGGACATGCGGCCATAGTTAGCGCAGCTCAAACACGCTCTTGTTATCATCCCCCCCCACCGCCAGCTGTTTCCGGGTCACATCAAGTCATTTTAAATCACATTTTCAGGTTTTTGGGTAGATAAACAACATAAGAAATTTACAAACGAGAGGGGGCCATTTGGCCCATCAAGCTCATTTGGGGAGATCTTAACCAATAGCTCAGAGTTGTTAAAATCTTATCTAGCTCCGATTTAAAGGAACCCAAGGTTTTAGCTTCCGCTACACTAGCAGAAAGACTATTCCATACTCTAACTACACGGTGTGTAAAGATGTGCTTCCTCAAATTTGTTTTAAAATGTTCTCCCACTAATTTCCACTTAAGGCAACGGGTTCTAGTACTTAAAGCAATATTGAAATAGGCATTTGGCTGAACAGCATCCAGACTCATTAAAATCTTATAGACCTGGATCATATCCCCCCTTGGTCTCCTGTGCTCACGGCTAAACAGATTCAGCTCAGCTAACCTCTCCTCATAAGACATTCCTCTAAGACCAGGAATCATTCTCGTAGCCCTCCGGTGCAGGTGCCCTATTAAACAATAATATGTTTTCTATAACGCTGCAGGGCTTATACATTGGCTTGCAATACTGGAAATCATAATCGGGACGGGGGGGGCGACTAGGCCTGTGCTGGGTAATTTTGGGAACATCATAAGACGGCAGTAATGAACAATCATGAAAAAATAACCAAATAATTTAATGCAAACCATTAAAACTTTATTAATAGAAGCCTGAATTTAATCAATTTAAAACAAATATTTTCTTTTAGCCAAGGCAAAATGTTGGTCAGCAATATTGGTTACTCACCATGTGTTGCAATTTGATATATAACAATTATTTTGTTTATTTAATTTTGCATCAGCAGTAGAACTAGCATTATCTCAACGTGTGTTGAGAAACAAAAAAGTGTTTGTTTGTTTTTTTTTTTTGTGTAGTGAGCAAAATTTAGCTTTTTAAAAATGAACAGGCAGAAGGTTATGAGTTTTTCAAAAGCATGGAGTCAAACAGACATTCCTGCAGTTTGAAGTTTACTGTGATACAAACCAGTTCATTACTGCTTATAGCTTGGTATCCTAAACCAATGTTTCTGAAACTGGTCTTCGGAGACCCCCAGGCAGTCCATATCTTTGCCCAGCTGGGGACCGTTTGGGGTCCCCGAGGACCAGGCTGGGAAACACCGTCATGAACTGTACTTTCATGAAGTTCCTCGTCCCTATTTGATGACTCTTCCTCTTGTCAGCAGGGATGTTTTGCAGCTAACATGCAGTGCTAGCGTGCGTGTTTTTGCATCATACCCCTGTTGGTTGGCTTCTTGGTATGTGCACATCCTTGCCCCATGATTACTGCCAAATTAGATCTGTTCCCTGTAGTTTCTGGGAAATGGACACTGCCTGGTAAAACGGGACACAGTCTAAAGATAATTCAGAAGGTTGACGATAATAACAGGGATTAGAATATCGTTGAGACGCTGTGATTTATTTATTTTTTTAAACTACTCCAGTACATAAAAACATGGTGCACCAGAATTGGAAAAGTTGTTTAAGCTTGTTTTAACAAATTCCGTGCCGCGTGTTTGCCCTTTGCGGTTACATCACAACATTTAGCTATTTTCTATTCTTGGATTGTCACTTAACGATTTCTAAGAACGTCAATTATAATTCTTGGGTCTTATTATAATTAGTGGGAAATTGAGCTGGGTGTCACTGTGTGTTGAATGCCAGGTTAGATTCCTGTCTGGTTTGCATTGTAAGGCATGTTTCGCTCTGGTCTTGGCAAACCCAAGATGCCTGAATTAAAAATGGGGGGTGTCAATCAGTCTTTTGACAATGAGCAGCCCCAAATCGCTGAGTGCCTTGCCTTAAGTGTAGCCAGCTGAGCCACGTTCCCCATGGGTGGGGCCTGTCTTTCTGTTCCTGTCAAGCTGCACTAATGCTCGTCACGCGAGCTTTGAGTCGGAGCTTGACAGCTGATTAGTACCGGTGCCTTTTATCGTTTTGGAGGGTCGTGCCCAAACATACTACAGGGGTCGGGCAAGGCTGCAGCAGCGCTGTCTTGCTTCTTTGTCATTCTTGGAAAGACACTGTCACATTTTGGTGTTTGACAGTAGATGGGTAGTTCCATGGGTGAGTATATGAGCACATAGCCAGGAGGTTGTCTACTCAAACCCTTGTCTCACCAAAATATTTTGCTGACTTGCATGATGACCAGGTCTTTTAGTCTCAAGCCTACAACCTTCAGGTTATGAGCATGTTCTTCATCTATGAGCACTTTCCAATCCAGACTTGTCAGTAAAAGACATGAATGAGCTGGGCTGTAACTTGTGGCTGTAGGGAGGAGACTAAGGTTTAGACTGCAGCTTATTGAAGTATAAACAAGATTTGATGGTGTGGAACGTACTGCAGACTTGAAAGTGTGGCAGTCTTTGCCGTTTCCTGACACCATCCACCAATGAGGGCAGAGCTCTTAACCAGGAAGGTGTCTACCTCGGAAGAAAGCTACATTTACCCGTGCTTTTGTTCTCACCGGAATCGGACAAGGAGATTAGGAACAAGCAGGAAAGCAACTTGACCGGATGTTTCAGGGCAGATCTTGAATGAATCTGCTTCTTCTTCACTTGTTTTGTCACCGGAAAGACGAGAGAGATCTGGAGCTTGCCCCGGAAGAACCCTTTGAGTGAACCCACTCTAAAATGCTTCCTGACAGCATTAACCACCCCCGCATGAGCACAGATGCACCCCCAGGCCCCGGTGTGATTCAGTGCGCCCCGGGGCGGAACGGCCGCTCCTCTGCTGTGTGTGGTGACCGAGTGGCTGCATGCGGTCCAGTGATCAGGGTTGAAAACCTGCTCTGGGTGAGACTATCCTTTTGAGGATTCTGCCCCAAGCTGGTTTCATTCATACAGCTTCATCCCAACCCACAGGTCTAACTTCAAGTGGTGGGGGGTAGGTGGGGTTGGTCTCATCCATCTGCCATGATTTTTCAGGTCCAGCAAGTCAACTAATTTAAGATACAAGAAACATGCTTAAAAGTAGTGACATTGAAGGGAAAGAAACTATACGGTCGTGTGAAAAACAAAGTGCACCGTTGTTCAGTTCTATGGTTTTACGTGTCAGGACATAATAAAAAAGTGTCCTTGCCAGGTTCTAAAATTAAAGTCTAACCTCAGGTGTAAAACAACTCAGTAGATTCCGCAGCAGATTCCGCAGAAGATTTCGCAACAGATGTCTTTATTTAACAAAAATGTAGCCAAAATGAGAAACTGTGTGTGAAAAAATTAAGTGCAGCCCATGATTCATGATACAGGGGTGGGCAGTCTTCGCTGCGTATGCGGGATTTTGCTGCGACGCCCTAATTAGTAATCAAATTAGAGGACTGAGGGCTGAAGAGTCCTCACACCTGGGTTCGAACAGCTGACCTAAACGTTATCCCAAAAACCTGCACACACACCGGCCCTTTGCAGATAAAGATTGTCCACCCTTGTTGTATAACCACCATAAGTTGTAGTAATCATTTTCTGTGTGACTTTCAGTCTCTGACATTGCTGGGGAGGAGTTTTGGCCCCCCCTCTTCTTTACAACGTTGCTTTAGTTCATTGAGGTTTGCGGGCATCATTTATGCACAGCTCTCTTAAGGTTCCACCACAGCATGTAAATGGGGTTGAGGTCTGGACTGGGCCATTGCAACGCCTAGATTCTTTTTTTTTTTTTCTTCAGCCTTTCTGTTGTAGTCCGACTGGTGTGCCTGGGATTGTTGTCCTGTTGCGTAACCCAATTTCAACCAAGCTTTAGCTGTCAGACATTTGACTCTATAATACTTTGGTGTACAGAGGCGTTCATGGCTGACTCGATGACGGTGAGGTGCCCAGGTTCTGTGGCTGCAAAACAAGTCCAAATCATCCCATACCGTGCTTGAGAATTGGTGTGAGGCGTTTGTGCTTATATGATATGTTTGCTTTTTGCCAATCATGGCGCTGTGCGTTATGGCCAAACATCTCCTCTTTAATTCATCTGTCCCAAGTACATTGTTCCTGAACTCTTCTGGTTTGTTTTGATTCAACTTTACAAACCTAGGCCATGTTTGTTTTAGCGAGAAGAGGCTCTCTTCTGGCAACCTGGTCTCACCTTGGGGTGAATTTGCTGAGACGTCCTCTCCTGGGAAGACTGGCATATTGGATGTTTTCCACTTAATCTCTCTCACTGTAGAATGACAGAATGATGGACTTCAAACTGTTGGGAAATGGCCTTATAAGCCTTCTCAGATTCATGAGCAGCGAATAATACACACACACGCAAATTATATGGCAGGGGGAGTTTGGTCAGATGGCATCTGGCGGTGGTAATCCGAGGCTCCTCCTGCACCTCTCCTGCCTTTCTGAGCTGCCCTTGTTATGCTGTGGAGCTGAATGCTACGCTCCGGTGAGCAAGGTACAGCCAGCGAGGTGAACGTGAATCGGGTCTTTGTTCCGGGTCCCTGGCCCCCTATCCCCCCGGAGTTTATATCCCTGAGAAATATCACCATTGTGTGCAGGTGACCCCCCCCCCCTAGCTCTGACACTGTGGAATGGAAACCTGGGACAGGACTGATGTTCCCCAAAATTAACGTCTCAGATCCAGTCTGTGTTTTTTTGCATGTATTTACCTGCGTCTTGGCTAGAAAAGTGTCCCTGTGATCTTCATCTCCATGTTGTCAGATGTAGGCGTGCAGGTGAGTTAGTGCTCAGTGAATAGTTTGAGCTCAGTGGTTGAGATACATGATGTTCAGAGTTATTGTTGGCATCTATTACAGTGTCCAGCCGCACTGGCCTAGTGTGTGTGTGTGTGTGTGTGAGAGAGAGAGAGAGAGAGAGAGAAGGATGCTGATGATGATGATGACTCTTATTGTTTCTGTTGTCTGACATGCATTTACTGAAACATTCTTTTTCCTTGCGTGTTGTCATTTAATCCCTCAACATCAGGAGTCAACCAAAGGTAAGAGGCTAAAGGCTTTTTGCCCCTGTTTAAATGTCACTCATTGACTCTTGCAATTTGCTGTTTAAATTTAGCTGTGGAGTTTTCTACTTGTGATTCCAGGCCATACAGTGTCTCTGCTTTCTCTCGCAGGTCTTCGCCTACGATTACTGCTTCTGGTCAATGGATGAGGCACAAAATGACAAATTTGCAGGTTTGTTTTTTTTCTGAAAGAATCAGGTATCACGTTTCAGTGTCAATCACATGGTTAGTTCCATGGTTAATGATGTGGGTTCCATGCAAGACGGTGGTCTGCTCAAGTCTTTGTTTCACTGAAGTACTCTGTTGAATTGTGTGATGACCCCGTTCTTCTTTAGAATCAAGCCTATAACCTTCAGGTTACAGGTGTGTTATTAACCAGGAGTATGCCTGCTGTCCCCTAATTCGTTGTCATTAGGCTGATGTTTTCCATCTCTGCTCACCCTGCAGGACAAGATGTGGTATTCCAGTGTCTTGGGGAGAGTCTCCTAAACAATGCCTTCCAGGGCTACAATGCCTGCATCTTTGCTTATGGACAGACAGGTAGGTTAGTTATGTGAAACCTATATATCTTATCCAACATAAATTGATATGAATATGAAATTTTATGGTGTGCCCCAAAATGGCTTGGCCTGCAACCTCCTGCAACCCTGAATAGGATAAGCGGTTACGGGAAATGGGTGGATGGAAGGAAGTTTATCAAAGGCCTTCATTTGGGCTGTGTCAGGACAGTAATAAATACAATCATAAGTATGGGAAATGGCACAATTCATTACTCCTGTTTACCTTTAAATGGTAGTCAAGCAATCAGGCTGGTTGTCCCTCCTTGTGATTGGATAGATGATTTCAGATCTTTTTTGCTGGCAGGTTCAGGGAAGTCTTACACCATGATGGGCTCTGTGGACCAGCCTGGCCTGATCCCGCGACTCTGCAGCTCACTGTTTGAGCGAACAATGCGGGAACGAAAGCAGGACGAGAGCTTCACTGTAGAAGTTTCCTTCATGGAGATCTACAACGAGAAGGTCCGTGACCTGCTGGACCCCAAAGGGTGAGTCTTCTCGTCCTTATCACTGGGCTGTAATGCTTTTACTATACTTTTTTTAATATTGAAACTTAAGGTCAACTTATGCGTAAATTTTGAGCATGAAGGCCAGTAAATGACTTCGTAGCTAAAATAGTTTCCCCTTCCCTTCCCTTCCCATCAAGTCTCGCTGAACGGTTGTTGTTTGGCTGAATTTTTTCCCCTGAGTCACCTGATTAAATGAATGGTCTTGATTGCATCATTTGAAATGCACTGAAATCATATTGTGATGTAATGGAAGCTGTAACACCTGCTCAGCTATAGATTGACTGCCCTGAAGGAACTATACTTCAGCTCTTCTACAACATGTCATCTTGAGGTTTCTTCTCTAACCCTTTAGAAGCCGGCAGGCCCTCAAAGTGAGGGAACACAAGGTGTTTGGCCCCTATGTGGATGGCTTGTCACGCCTTGCCGTCACCAGCTACAAGGTACGAGGCATTCAGGGCTGGCTTTTCGTAGCTGATTTCTAGTACAAAACACTAAATTCAATACTGTACAACAACCTAATCCATAGCACTTGGCCCCTACAGTGGTAAAACTCCATTATTCAGGAGAAGACGACCTCCAATTGCCGCTCGGGTTCAGTGGTTTGGGTTCTTTTGTTTGCATGTTGGGACCATGGAAGTGAGGCCGTGACAGTAAATCAGTCTTGGGGAGGTTTAGTGCTCTGACTTCAGGGGTTCCCTGTTGGAAGCCGAGCCTATAAAGCGCATAGCTGTGGAGTTACACATGTAAGCTGAGTAAATATTTAACTCGTGTGCTACTCAACACACTGTGCTGGAATTTTATGATTTCTTTGTGATGCTAAGTTGTTGGTGGTGTTATCTAAACCAATGTTTTTGTTTCCTATTATTCACTAGGGGTTTGTTAAAAACATTGTTTATTATGGACTTTTACATTGTATTGTATGTTCTAAAACAAACAATTTCCTTGAGAAACATAGATGGCACCTCCATGTGTGTCAACGGTGATCAGAACGGGTAATGTCAGGTCAAGCTTGACAATAAGTCACCTTTCTGGTTTCTGGATTAGATCTTGGCTGTCTAATCTGATGCCCTGTTTAATATGGCGCAGAGCTGGATGACTTTGACTTGCATCGGTGCTGCGACCTGACCCTTCCCTCCTCGGCAGGATATCGAGTCCCTGATGTCTGAGGGGAATAAATCCCGCACTGTGGCAGCCACCAACATGAACGAGGAGAGCAGCCGCTCTCACGCCGTGTTCAACATCATCCTCACACACACGCTCCAGGACCTGCAGTCAGGGGTGCGGGGGAGGCGTCGATCACTTCTCCCGTGTCTGTGTGAAGCTCTGCGTGTTTCCTGCTATTTATTATGACAGTCTGTCTTGTTCATGAGCCCTGTTACAGCCGTCTCACTTCAGGCGAAGTGTGATCCCCCAGTAAGCGAATTACCTCTCAGCTGATATTCCCACCTGCTCGGTTGAAGCCGCCACATCTGATTTGGTGTCCCTCATGCGAGTAATTCCGGACTTGGCTTACGACGCATGATCATGTGACTCTATTTATAGGATCTTTTTTATTCACCGCAGCAAAGCTGCCTGCTGAAATGTGACTTCCCCCTTAAGACAAAAGTGGACAAAAATTATGAATGTAGCATTGCAGTAACTGAAGTGTTATTGTGCCGTCACAGAGAGCATTTGTTCTGTGGACATGATCGAGTATGAATGATGGAATTTGGCCACCCTTTGGCACTTCTGCTTTAAGGCCATGTCTAGACTGGGTTTGGTGTACCTCACTACCACACGCACTTCCTGTCCTGCCACTTTTCTCTCTGTAACAACCCCCCCCCCCTTCACTTGGTATCCCTTACTTCGCTGTAAGTGTGCCCATCAATGAAGGAGGACACCCCCCCCCTCCCAAATGAAAGCAGGCCTGCCCCCCACACCCAGTACAGCTGCTTCGGTGGTAAATCTGGCCGATTGGAACAATGCGCTGTTTGTTTGGCTGACTTCACGCACAATGCCTATTGTTCTGGCCCAGCACTAGGGAATTACTGAGGCCGTCAAAGACGCTCTCTGCCCGTCGGTTTGCAGAAACAATGTTTTTGTTTGTTAAAGCGTGCTTTTTCTGAAAGGATAATAATTTGCTTCCTTTTTTGGTTATGGTGGGGGGAGAAAGTTGCCTACATCAGCCTTAAAGCCAGTGTTTAGTCCCAGTGGCACCCCTGCAGAGTCCTGATCTGTAGCCCCTCTATGATGCTCTTCTGCTCCTCCCTACAGACCAGTGGGGAGAAGGTGAGCAAGCTGAGCCTGGTTGACCTGGCTGGCAGTGAGCGGGCTGCCAAGACTGGTGCTGCTGGCGAGAGGCTGAAGGAGGGCAGCAACATCAACAAGTCAGTGCTCACTGTAAAACTGCACCAGTGATACTGCATAAAGCTACTGGCATTTACCTCAGACAATGGAACTACACTGCTGACAGACTGGCATGTACCACAGACACCGGTACTGCACCGCAGACAGGCTGGCATGTACCGCAGACAGGCTGGCGTGTACCGCAGACAGGCTGGCATGTACCGCAGACAGTGGTACTGCACGGCTGACAGCCATCGTTTTTATATGATAAAATGGTGGTGCTACTCTTTGTACTGTACAGATTAGTACATCTACATTGGGGGTGAGGGAAGGCTTTATATTATATGGCAGAAGTAAGGGGCTACTGTGTGTGATGGCTATCTGGGTGTGTGACTGCAGACTTTGTGTCCAGGTCTCTCACCACTCTTGGGCTTGTGATCTCAGCGCTGGCAGAGCAGGGTGCCGGCAAGAGCAGGAGCAAGTTTGTGCCGTACCGGGACTCCGTGCTCACCTGGCTGTTGAAGGTGAGACTGGGGAGGAGGGGGGTGGCGGTTACTTAACACCTCCGGAGCCCTATAATTGTCCTCATCGGGGAGCTGAATTGTGAAGCGGCTGCCAGAACGCTTCTGAGCAAGCAGAGAACGTTTAGTTACCTTCAGCTGTGGAGTTTCAGGGTGGTGCCTCTCCGGTCTTGCTCGCGGCTGTCACATGACACGCCATAGCTGTCACATGACACGCCGATGCTGACTTGGCCTCCTTAGTGCCTGAAGTGAAGTGATGTCACCACTTGGGCATTTCTGGATATGCTGCCATATTTAAGCTGCTCGGACAGGTCTCTGCTCCACTTCCTCCACTTATCCAATCGGCACCCTAATTGCATAACGCGCTCAATGTTAGCATCGCCTCCTGGAGGTTTGGGGGGGGGGGGTCTCCCTTCCCAAGGCAGCCCTTACCATCTGCGATCCTCCCCATCCCTCACAGGACAGTCTGGGCGGGAACAGCAAGACGGCCATGGTTGCCACGGTGAGCCCAGCGGCCGACAACTATGAGGAGACGTTGTCCACGTTGCGCTATGCAGACCGCGCCAAGAGTATAGTCAACCACGCAGTGGTCAACGAGGACCCCAACGCCAGGATCATCCGGCAGTTGCGGGAGGAGGTTGAGAAGCTGCGGATGCAGCTCTCCCAGGCGGAGGTGTGGCCTCTCCCAACCACAGAGCAAAGTCTGCCTTCTAATGATTGTTGCAGAGTGTATTTGCTCTTCTCATCCAGTGAGGTTCACGTGCCTTATGGTTAAAGGGTCGGTTTCTACTCAACACCTGCCTTGTGTACAATTGCGCGCATTGTCACTTTGCCAAACGGTGTTGCTGCTCATACTGCCCCGCGAAGGGGTTAAAAGCTGGGTCCAGGAGAGGGCGCTGTGAGAGATCAAGGTCAGCGCCTTCTTTTCCAGTCTTAATTGTATGAGGTTGTGGGCTCAAATCCCATATAGGTCCAAAAAAAATATTTTCTTATCAACCCATCCGACTTAACCGGCAAGGATGGCAATGATTATGATTGGCTCAGAGTGTGTAAGCAGAGCTCATGCAAAAGTAGCGGTGGTAACCTTGAATATTTTAACATGTACTAGAGAATCATTAAAAGTGTTTTATTTTCTGTGACATAAAATTTGCCAAGAGCAAGGGGTTTATCACTGAAATTTTAAAATATTGGAACCGTGACATTATGAAAAAAATTCCTTATACTGTGGAATAATGTTTGTACAGTATGAATGCATGCAAAAATCTGATCTCAGCCCAGCTATCACAGTTCTTGCAATGTGAGAATTGCATGTGCATAACTTGTGATGTCAGTATTAATATAGCACATCAAGCAGCCCTACTTAGTATGCTTTGTATTGTAACTCTTACACTGTCTTGGTAATTCTGGTCTGTGGAGAAGACTTTCAAGTAAGAGTTTCATTGTACATATGACACTGCTTTCTTGGCTCTGGTTGGAAGCAGAAGAAATGTAATTAAACTAGCATATTACATTTCAAATACGCTGTACGTAGATAGTGCACGGAAAAAATATTCTGCCTCTGAAAATATTCTGCTATGAATATCATGAGGCCAATCCCTCTTTAAAAAGAATCTTATACTAGTACCAACTGTACCTTGGATGGTGTTTTCCGGCACTGGACCCTGTGTCAGCCTGGGGGGTCACCAGCCGGGGTCCTGAGGCGTTCCTGCGTGTGGTGGGTGTGGCGACGTGCTGCCCCCCTCCCAATCTGAACTGACCTGTACCTTATATTAATACAGAACTGACCTGTACCTTCTATAAATACAGTCGCGTAACAAAAGTTGATCATACTGCCCTCAAACGTTTTGGTGGTGCTGCATGTTGCGTATCAGCAGTGCTAATTCCACACTTAGCTGAACAGATGATGTGAAATGTGGAAACGGCATGATGTGTATGAGGATGTACCGCGTCAAGTATGAACCGGTTTTTATTTGTTATATTGGCTATATTTACCTGGTTTAAGGATCCTGCTTCTGTCTCTGCCTGGTATCACCAGAAAAGATGAGAATACTTTAACGTTGGGTGAAGATCTGTAATTTATAGAGATCTATTTTTACTGTGGCTTGTTTTAATATGACCAACTTGGGTGAGGAGAGAACTTTTGCTGGTTTTAAAGACTCTGTCCCATTTCGCTTCTTCAGTCCATTAAAGCCCCAGAGCTGAAGCAGCGACTGGAGGAATCTGAGAAGCTCATCAAGGAGATGACCGTCAGCTGGGAGGAGAAGCTAAGGAAGACCGAGGAGATTGCACAGGTCACTGGCGTCTTGGTGTCATCGTGCCATAGCTCTGCTTGGGGGGGGGGGGGGCAGGCTTGATCTCCGCTGACATGAAGGTCTGCATGTTCATCTGTGATGACGTCTGGCTCCTCAGGAGAGACAGAAGCAGCTGGAGAGCCTAGGCATCTCCCTGGAGTCGTCCGGTATCCGGGTCAAGGAGGACAAGTGCTTCTTGGTCAACCTCAATGCCGACCCCGCCCTCAATGAACTTCTGGTCTACTACTTGAAGGTGAAGTGCTTATAGATCCAAGTTCATTCATATAATCTATGGCCTCATTGTTAAGGATAAAGGTGTGTGAAGTTAATTTGAGAAGCTGGCCTTTGTGATAGATGAGGGCGCTCTGTACCGCAGGTGCACACGCTAGTGGGTGCAGCCGACTCCCAGGACGTCCAGCTGTGTGGAATGGGCATCCAGCCAGAACACTGCGTCATCGACGTCACCGCTAAGGCGGCCGTGCTTCTCACCCCCATCCGCGGCTCACGGTAACCTCAGACATGCTCACGCAGCCCCGTGTGATATCCGGCGTCCCCGCTGTCCCATGAACGCCATCGTCTGCCTCCCCAGCACCTTCGTGAATGGCTCGCCGGTTTCCAGCCCGGTGCAGCTTCACCACGGCGACCGCATCCTCTGGGGCCACAACCATTTCTTCAGGTGTTTACTCGTCTGGCATTATGGTCTTGAGACCCAACGACTGCTTTGGCTTGGACTGTAAAGCGGGCCTGATTCCAGCCAACCCCTTCCAATGTCCTGTAGGGTCAACCTGCCCAAGCTGAGGTCCCGGGGTGGCAGTGAGAATGAGGAGGGTGAGCTCGGAGCCATGCCGAACAGCCCCAGCACCGAGAACCTGGACATGGATGGTGAAGGATCCAGCGAGGTCAGCTTCAGTTATGAGTTCGCCCAGACCGAGGTGATGATGAAAGCCCTGGGGAATGATGGTGAGTGTGCCTGTCCTCGGACGTGGCTCACCTTTACTTCCTGTCCACGGTGTCCCTGATGGACCTGGCCCAGTGCTGCTCGGTGCTGTTGCATGAACCACAGAAGATTTAAGCACAGCAGAAACCAGCCTCATTATTGGAAAAACCCAGAAGGAAAACGAGCGTGAATCTGCTGAGTCATGACAACCTTCCCTTCATGTCTTAAACGCCCTGCTCTGCACCTCAGAAAAGCCACATCTGTGAAAGTAGCATTATTTAACCTTAAAATAGGTGAACTCCGTGTGTTTATAAGCATAACGCTGAGGTGTCTGTGGGTGGAAATTAGGTCAAAACGTCCCACTGAATCCTGTGATGTAGGCGAATCGGCCTTAATCGGCATAATCGGGCATCCGGTTTTGCTCTGCCCAGACCCCCTGCAGGCCGTACTGCAGACGTTGGAGAGGCAGCATGAAGAGGAGAAGCGCTCTGCCCTCGAGCAGCAGCGACTGATGTACGAGCAGGAGCTGCAGCAGCTGCGCAGGCAGCTGCATTCGGAGCAGGAGTCGCAGGAGCAGTACCGTAGCATGGAGGGTCAGGGCAGTCCGCCATCGCCACCCACTGGTCAGACCCGCATGCGGCAGTGGGCCGAGGAGAGGTACCCTACAGATAGCTGTCCGGTGTTCTGCTAATGCTCATGGGAGTTTTACTTACAAAGATGTTCTGAGGACAGAATGAAAAATAATTGCTTCAGAGACATAATCGATTGAAATGCAGAGGAGGTGGATCTAAGCAACTAGAGGATGCAGGACCAACCAATAAGATGTCTTTCATTGTGCCCTCAGAACATTTTTTTTGCGCAGGTAAAACTCCCATGAGCTCTGCTAATGGCACCAGCAAAGGAGGCTGCCCTCTGCTGGGCCATTTGGGGGGGTCGTGTTTTATGACAAAATGCCAAATAAAGGAATATTTCATAGTGCTGTGATCACATTTGTATCCTTCAAAGGTATTTGAATAGCCATCTTCCTGTCCCTTTGCCTGCGGGCATCGGGCTGGACACCCCTGTCTGTTCTCTGAGGCCCCCGGGGGTTCCCCTCTTCCCCCAGGGAGAGCGTGCTGACGCGCAGCCTGAGGAAGCTGCGGGAGCAGATTGTGAGGGCCAACCTGCTGGTGCAGGAGGCCGGCTTCATCGCTGAGGAGCTGGACAAGAAGACGGAGTACCGCGTCACCCTGCAGATCCCCGCCGCCAACCTCAACGCCAACCGCAAGGTAGGCCCCCCCACCCTCACAACCCCGGGGAGCCGCTGGGCCCCTCCCCCGGCTGACCCCCTCGTCTCGCTGGCAGCGGGACGCCGTGCTGAGCGAGCCAGCGGTGCAGGTGCGTCGCAAGGGCAAGGGCACGCAGATCTGGGCCATGGAGAAGATGGAGAACCGGCTGGTGGACATGAGGGAGCTCTACCAGGAGTGGAAGGACTGTGACGAGGACAATCCTGTGAGCTGCACCTCCTCACTGCCTATGCTTTTTTTTTTCTTTTTTTTTTTGACAAATTCAGGCACATTTTATTTATTTCAGTTGCCTAGGTTAACTAGATCAGTAGCATTCTCTCATATAGTTTATTAAAACTTTGAAGACTTAGAAGTATGATGGCAGGGTATGTTACAGGTCCAAACCTGTCTCTTCCTCCAGTTGTCTCCATACCAAATTTTGCTTCCTGCATCTCATTCCTTGATCGCAGGTGATGCGCGGCTACTTCAAGAGGGCCGACCCCTTCTTCGACGAGCAGGAGAACCACTGTCTCATCGGTGTGGCCAACGTCTTCCTTTCCTGCCTGTTCCATGATGTCAAGTTGCAGTATGCTGTTCCCATTATCAACCAGAAGGGGGAGGTAGGGAGCTGAAGATGAGGCCGCGACAGTGCTCTATGCGGATCCTGACGTTTGGATCACAGGCTAACGGGTGTGCCGGCGCCCCCTGGCAGGTTGCTGGGCGTCTGCATGTGGAGGTGCAGCGGGTGAACAGTGGGCTAGAGGAGCATGTGGCAGGAGGAGAGGATGCTGAGGGGAGCACAGAAGGGGAGGTTCCGGAGCGAGCGCTGATCTGCATGGTGAGGAACGTCGATTCCACTGTTCCTTAAACTTAATTCATGGCAAATAAATTATTTATTATTTGTTTTGGCATTACACTCATCTTTTTAAATGTACTTTGTAAATATGTCAGATTTCTGTTAAGTTTGTCATTTGACATCAAAGTACAGTGGTACCTTGGTTCTCTAACTCACTAGAACTCAAATCAAACCAGTTTGCCCTAGAACTCAATCTAAATATCAGAAGTCACACCGTGAACGCTGACCTAATACAAATTGTACGTGCCAGGAAATGAGTCGTACTACAATGCAATTCTTACTTGAATGCCTTTTTCACAGAATGGACGATTAACAAAATAAAGCAGCACAACATTACAGTAACTAACAATAAATAAACCATTAATTTACATGTACTATTAGAGCACTTATGTCATTTATTTAAACTTTATTTTACCCGGTAAATTAACTGAAAACCAGTTCTCACTGCTTTACGTGATATTCG
>JAABNY020000038.1:10159334-10170103 GCA_015164015.2 Brevimyrus niger
TCCCCCCCATAATAAAAACCAGTCAATATGACCTCCTAGACCCCCCTGAAACCCCTTGCAGTGCTCAACCCAGAGTTATGCCTTTGGGGTAGGCAATACAGGCAGTCCAGTCCACCTGGTAGGGTTTTGTTGATAATGTGAGTGTGGTATCAGTAATCCTCCAATCATCTTACAGCCATCTGGAAGTCGACAGGACCTTAGTGTGGACTCGCTACTGCAGAACAAGGTGAGCAGCCTATTTTATGAGAGCTAAGTGCTTGTTTACCTGGGTTCTGCCACTGTTACAACCCTTTGCTTTGGCCATCAGTCTGTCATATGTTCACTGGATCCCTCTCCTAGGATCGCTGGGAGAGCCAACAGGACATGGACTCTGCTCAGCTGAAAGGCAGCCTTCCTCACTTCTCATCCTCGCAAACCCAGGACCAGGAGCCAGGTAACCCAGTGCCCATGCCCCTAATCTCCTAATCCCCCAGCATGTCTGCTTCTGCAGATACTCAGGACCTACGTGTAAGTGTCCGCTCATCCCGTCAGTGTTCCAGGGTGACTCGCATTACTGATGCTTTTCTCATAGGAAGCCAGCCCTCCCTGATATCCTAACGATGTTTGTCCTGTAATCATTAGAATATCAATTTTTCATTTATTAAAATTACGCAGCATTATCTGAAATTTTATCTAATAGACAATAGAAATGAATGACGGCTAATGCCGTCAGCGATGGTGGTGCTTTATGTACGTTTCTCCTACATGCAGCCGTTTGAGCGGTTATTCCTGTTGCTGTTCGGACTCTATGCGCTTCCTGTGTTCTGTAACTTCCTGTCATCTCCACGCTGCTGCCTTTGCCCTGTTCCTTCCTTCGCATTTCTCACCCTCACTTCCCCCTCTTCCTTCCGCAGCCCATTCCTTCTGGACGGCCCCCGACCTCTCAGGATTGGCTGCTCCTTATCTTTCCCCAGTGAAGGCTCTGGTGGCCCCCATGCCCAAGCTGCTCAAGTCTCTGCTCCCAGCTCGCGATGGCAAGAAGGACCTGCGACTGTCCCTCCCCTCCCAGCAGGTGGGCGCCCCCCCGTGGACTCTCCATGCTAGTACAGTTCTCCATGAGACTCCTCAGAAGCTTAGCATGCTGCTTAGCATAAAACCTAAATTACTGAAGGCGGGTGATTGCTGCTGTTTTTTATTGAAGGGTCATGAAGGCAGAGTTTACCCCCCCTGCCCCTCACCCTCAATACTTTACCATTACCACCCCCCCTCCCCCCCAACCTTGCGGCTCTAGGTCAAGGCAAAGCACCAATCAACTTGCCTCTATAGCTAATCTTGTTTGATCTTGTTGCCCTTCCTGCCATAATGTTTTCATTCCAACCCACACTGCTTTCATTCTGCTACATTCGTTATTAGCCCCTTAAGGACCATATAAGCCTGATTAAGGTAGGGCTGGAGTGAAACCATTCTGGGGTAGAAGTGAGAAAGCGAACTGTGCCGGGAGGGGTGAACGGGGCTGGTTTTGTTTCAGGCCCCTCCCAGTGGACAGGGAGACAGCGAGCCAGAGAGTAACAGAGTAGCAGTGTTTGACCTCCTGACCACAGGCCCAGTAGGTGCTGGGCTCAATCTACAGGGGGCCTCTGTCACTGAATCCTGGGCTGTGAAACATCCTTCTTATCTGAGTGCTATTATTTGATTGACCTCATGCTATTTTATCAACTATCTTTGGAGGGGGCTGTATACGATTAAATCAAATTGGTCGTTTAATGCACTTTTCCAGCGCACCAGGTACCGTACTTTTTGGTTCAGTACTCTCCCTTTTCGACTTCGTCGAGTTCCAGTCCAATCAAAAGTTCCAGTACCCTAACAACCAAACCAGTTGGGGTACTACTTTGGTACTTCAGTACTTTGGGGTGGGATTTGAAATGCTTTTTTTTATTTGAAGTGGTCATGCAAACAGCCTGCCGCTGAAACACGATATGAACACCTTGAAAAAACAACCATAAACCAAGTTTAAAAACAAAATAAAAAGGATAATAATGTATGTATCCATGTATGCATGGACAAATGAAAAGACCAAAGCTGTGACTCGGTAGGAAGAACAGACAGAAGGTCAGGATGGCATGACGAGAAGTAAAAAACTATTCTGTGTAATATACTATACTACTATGCTATGAGCATACTAGTATATATACTATACTAGGACAGCACAGTATTGGAGAATCTTTCAAATATCTCAGTGTGGTTTTGCTGTAATAAATATTGGGATATTCTTAAAGCAAAAAAAGGAGTTCAACAGAAAATTCTCACAGACCGTCTAGGAGTGATTTAAACGGCAAGGATGAAAATGATTATTATTGTCTCACAGCACACATGCAGTGCTCGTGCGAAAACAGTGGAGGTAACCTTTAAACTGATTTTAACATATACTAGATAATTGCATTGTCGTTGCTAGGTTTTGTTTCCTATGACAAAGTAAAAATGCGACGATGTCCAGACAGTATGAAGCTATGAAAAAACTGGATCTCAGCCCAGCTGTCACTGTTCTTGCAATGTGAGAATTGCATGTGCATAACATGTGATGTATTGTTAATATCGCACATCAGGCAGCCCTGTAATATACTGCAGCCACTTTTCAAATTCAGTAAAAAAAAAAAAATATCTTGCCTAGCATTGTGATGTCATTCGTGCACTGGTAACAGGATTTACACTTTGAAGTGTTGTACTTTTGCACAAGTACCTGGTGCGGTGGTCTTCAAAATTACCAACTATGGCAAGTGAAAAATGAATGAAGTGTGAATGAACAAGAAAATGCCTTTGCTGTTTTTGTACTTTCTACATCTGTTTTGTCACCTATACCTGTATAAAATATGCAAACTGCACATGAATTTTTTTTACTACTTTTTACTACTACTTTACTGTATCTTTTCCTGTAAATTCTTGGCTTGAATCATGTATTACTTCACTTTCAGTCAAATTTAATGCTCAGTGGTCTGGTTCTTGAATCTCCAACATGCAACATTTTTCCTGTAGGACTAACCTACATTAAGACCGATATTTGCTAAATTGCCGCTGACTCTGTCCCGCATGCTCTCCTTTGAGACTGAGCAGATGGCTCTGAACCTGAAGTACATAATGAACAGCTAAACTTGACGAATACTCAAATCTGAGCCGTCACCCGCCGTTTTCTCGCTCTTAGGCCATGCCTCGTACCACAGTGCAATCCTCATGCACCAAGGAAAGCCCTGTTCGAACAAATCAGGCAAGTCTCTCTCTTTAAAAGCTGTTGTTAGATGACTGATGTTACCATTTACTTCTGCGCTGTATCTCAGAGCTGAAATACCCTCCCTTAAAGTGTAGACTAATCATTTGATGGTAAATCTGTCTGGGTTGTAAAGAAATGCTTCAGTAGTTTCTTGGATTATATTAATGTGTCTGCATTCATTACGAAGTGGTGTAACTAAGAGGTGTTTGGATGTCTCCAGGGACGAGCAGAGACCGCAGGGGCCCCCGTCCCCTCTGTCAGAGATCCCCACGACGTGCCCGTCAGCCCGACGAGCGTCCCCTCCAGCGGCTACTCCTCAGCCAGCGTCTCCACCACGACCTTGTCCGACACCTCGCAAGTGTCCAGCGGGGACCTGAGCCCCGTCGCCGGTCTGGGCCCCAGCGGCGTGCCGGCAGCCCCTGGGTCTGGCAGCGACCGGAGGGAGGGCTCCGCTGGAACTGTGCAGTCTGAGGCTGGAGAACCCCAAGGAGACCTGGTTGGGCAGGAAGAGCGGCCTCAGGAGACGCTAAATGCCAAAGGCTTTCTGCCACCAGATGGGAATAGGCTGCTCTCCTCTCCTGTGTATACATCCTCTGTTCCTGCTTATACATCCTCTGTTCCTGCTTATACATCCCCTGTTCCTGCTTGTACATCCCCTGTTCCTATTACTACGACGACTCATGATACTACCACTACTACCCCTTCTCTTGATACCAGTAGAAGTGACCCACTCGGTATGGTTGATACCTGTCTTCATGATACTATAACTGCCCCTCTGGATACAACTGCCCCTCTGGATACAGCTATTTTTAGCCCTTCTCTTGATACTAATATTATTGCCCTTCTAAATACGGTTGATGATTCTCCTCAGGATGCTACAGCTGCCCCTCTGGATGCAGTTACTCTTGCCCCCACTCTTGACACTAATACTAGTGCCCCTCTTGAATTGCTCACTGTTATCCCTCTTGATAATACAAGTACTCATCTTGCTCTAGATGTTTCCCCTACTCATGAAACTACAACCACCTCTCTCGATACAGTTACTGTTGCGCCTCCTCTTGATAGGAGTCTAACAGCTCCTCCGGATGCCATTCCTATTAATACCCCTCTCCTAGATACCATTGCTGAAACTCCTCCACCACCTCAAACCATTGTGACTCCTGCTGATGTTACCTCCATTAATATTACGGCAGCTCCTCCTGAAGCTCATCTCCGCAGCAGCCCAGAGTCTAGAACCCAACCCCCCCCATTAAAACCCACTCTGATCAACCCCTTCAAGATCCAGAAGGTGAAGACCTCTGACCTTAAGTCCTTCAGGAGCATCTTGAGTGAAGACGGCAGCAGCGATGCCGGCGAGTCCAAGGAAAGGCCGGAGATGTCATGGGATTTGGACGAGCTGGGCGAAACGCCTCTGCCAGACTGGCTGAAAGAGGGACAGTATGTGACTGTAGGTACCAACAAAAGCGGCACCGTGCGGTACGTGGGTCCCAGCGACTTTGCAGACGGCATATGGGTCGGCTTGGAACTCGACACCCCTTCTGGTAGGTCTCACTTAGGCACAGTATGGAGCCATATGAAGTTCTATTGTTAATCTCTCGTCCTTGAATGCTGGTCTGGAGGGTCACGATCCAGTAACTTCTCCACAGAAGTCATGCAGCTTAGCACTGAGAGCTTATTGGGGATGATTTGCTGAGTCGAGCGGTTCTTGGATGGCGGTGGCTCGGAATAATCCCGAGCTGTGGGATATTCATAAGTTTTAATATTACACGCGTCAATTGGTTCTAATTTCCATGTTAATTTGAGACTCTCTGGATGTACTTCATGCAGCCGATTCTCTTTACTACACTGTTATCCAGTCCAGCCCTAGATGCTTACCGGCTTTGTCCTACATGACTGAGGGAATCCGATATACGTTACGGGCAGCAGATAAATGACGTTCAGATTCAACAGTAATTCTATGTAGAAGCAGAATCTCAACTAGGGCACCCGATACCTGTCACTGATGATTCTTCTCATGACATTCGCAGGTAAGAACGACGGCTCAGTTAGCGGACGCCGGTACTTCCATTGTAACCCCGGTTACGGGGTTCTGGTGAGACCCGACAGGGTGACCCGGGCCGACGGCTCCAAGCGGCGCAAAGAGAAGCGCCATAGCTCCGGCTTTGGCTCAAACCCAAACCTGGCCGCCCTGACAGCCCTGGCAAAAGGCGACGCGCTGACCCGCAACCGGAAGTCCTGGAACAACTGAGACGGGGGTGCAGCATGGGGTCCCTTGAGGCCTATAGGAAACCTCATCTCCCTCTGACTGGCGTCACTGAGAAGGTGGCAGAACCTGCCTTTTGGTGCCACATTTGGAAGAACATTCATTCATGCTGTGTTTATGGTGAGTGGTGGAGCCCCCTAGTGGACAGAGAGCACACTGTGTGTGCAAGGATATTTTAACACCAGACCGCCGGAATGTCTATAGCACATGCGGCATATACCTTTTGCATGGTGTTAGAGTAAAAGCATGTACTGCTAAATACTGCCAGTGTTGGGCTCCTCCCTGCATACTGGAGCCCCATAGCATTACTGTCTGTCCAAAGCTGCTTTGTCACTGCCTGTATCGGCTTGTTCCTACAGTGTCATTTTTGCCTGAGAAATCGTAAACCTTTTATCACCTTTTAATATATTTCCAGAAGTTTTTAAATATTTTAGAATAATGTGCCTTTGAGTGTCTGCTTTGAATCTTAATTTTTCTCACATCTCAGGGACTAGGACTCGGGGAATGAATGGGCCTTATATGAGTGGTTTACAAAAATGAAAAATTAAGCAGCATCCAGTCTATGGGAGGATCCCTCTCTCTACTTTGTCCGACACGCATACGCATAGTACTATGTAAAGCTAGAGGACTATTTAAAGCTTTGGAGTAAACCTCTTATTTTCAGTGGGGAGCCAGAATTGCACAATTGAATAATTTTAAATCAATTTTTAATTTTTAAAAATCTGGGTTGAGGGCCATGCCCTGGGAATAATCTGTATCTTTGGGGCAAATATCTAATCTGTGCTCCCATCTGATAGTTTAGGCCTTTGGTCTTCGATTTATGCACCGGTATCCAATATCCAGCCTGCAGGATACTATATTGTACATGTATGATGGTTAAGGGTAAATGCTTCATGTATGAGTTATGTTGGGGGGGGGGGGAGCTACTTCCTGTTTCTGCCTTTACGATTTACTGACCTGTATGATGTGCATTTTATTTCTCCATTCTTTTGGCACTTCAAGGGCCGCATTGCCTTAAATATATGTGCTTTCTGTCCTGTGATTGGTTTATGAAGCACGGAGTGGCCTCTGTTAAAACAGCACTAAGCTCCATTATAGCATTGAAGGTTTTCCGGTGGAATATAACTGGACTCTACAAAGCGACAAACGCAACACTAAGAACATTTTTGTAATGAACTCGCTGCTGCCTTCATTATGAGTGACCCCAACATGTCAAACATGGAAGATGCCATACTGTGGTGGTTTGGCAATGAACCCATGAGATTTTGCTGTGAAGGGGCTTTGGACTTGGATGGTGGTGGTCATGTGATTTTTTTTTTTTTTACTTTACTCTTCCCAAACATTGTTTTTGACCTGCGATCATTACATGGATGAAAAGGAAAAAGATGTTTGCAACAAACCTGCAGTAATTCAGTAACATTAAACCCTCTCCTTCTGCACGGGATAAAATGTCATCAAACCAATAAAGTGGCTTGTGTATTTATTTATTTTTTTTTAATTGAAGATTTACCATTGTTCATGATTCAGACAAGTTCATTGCAGGGCCTCTCAAAAGTTCAAATCAGATACAGTAAATATAATAAACATTCTTGCAATGTCTCATTTCTTCCACTTTTTTCCACTGAGAGTGTGTGTTTGTGTGTACTGTATGCTCTGATGGCTTGTGCTGACCTGGCAGAATCCAGAAGATCTATGGATTTCAAACATTAACCCAGCATTTTGTCTCAAGAGGATACATTTCATTTATTGCATGATTAATCCACTAAAAAATTTGCAGAAGCGATCAATAAATGCTAAAAGTTTCTTTAAACTGGGATGCATTAAATCCAACAAATTATTCAGCTAAGCAAGAAATCCAGATTCATAATACAAGCCCATTTTTCTTCACTTCAGTCAGGGTACCCCAGTTTAAATGGACTTCATTTACATTTAGCATGGACTACTTTAAATCTGACAAGTTATCAACCAATCACATCTTGTGTTTACATGTAGTCAGCCAATAGCATGCCAGAGAGAATGTTGCAGATGCACTCACAACTAGGGTTGCCAACTGTCCTGAATTGTCACTGAAGGGACAAATCAAAATCGCCCATATTGCGGGATGTCCAGGATAATTTGGGACGGTTGGCAACCCTACTCACAACAAACAATCAAATGTGTATCATTGTAGGGCTCACAAATGTTTTAAATGCATTAAGCTTTGCTCATGTCACCTACAAAAAAATGCTAGCGGAACAAAATTTACCTAATTGGTCCACTAAGAGTTTTCAAAGCTAGCAGAAATGCTAATCTGCTAACAAAAAAGTCAACTTTGGTTATTAGCGGTTAATGGAACCTTGCCTACCACTGTCTGTTGGTTGATAGTTGGCACATCACTTGGTTTTCCTCTTTAGTGCAGCTTGAATTACATTTATCAATAGCTAGCCATGTAGTTCACACTTCGATTTGGTTATCTCAGTAGGTATGGCGTGTGGTTTTCGATTCTATTGGCTAAGAAGCTAGTCACATGGTTTATATTCTTTGATTCAATTGGTTTAGCCTGAATGCCCTCACCTGATACAAATGAGTATGTTTAATTCCAACACACACATATGTACTCTGCAGAGCTCAAAATCCAGCGGGGCCTGAGCTGCGGGTCTGTCAGCTCCTGCAGCTCGCCGACTGATGTCAGGGCGCGACTTTGCTGAGAAGCAGGACGTGGCAGTTTTTTATAATGAAGCTGCCGTGTATTTTTATCTGCCTCTGCATCTTTTCCCTACTGGGTTTCCGCCCCCCAGATGTTTTTTTCTGGCAGTCAGTGCTTCTCAGTCCCTGCACCTTTCACGTCGACTTCCATTCCTACGCCAACTAACCAGTGTCCTCCTGTAACAATCCCAGCATCCCCTGAACCCAAACATATTTCCCCGGATCCCACCTCACCTGCTGCCACTTACTCTGCTTTACTAGATAACCTTGGGCTATATGGACTCCTAGAGGGGCGGCTCATGCCTTATAGGGGTACAGACAGTACTAAAGCTACATCCCACTGCATGCTATAGGCAGACGCTCGCATCTGGTGACATTAAAACCCAGCCAGCCCCCATGTTCCTAGATCTCTGGTTATTGATAGAATATCGAAGGAACAGATGCACCTGCCTAATGCCCATCTAAATATTTGCATAAAGGAAAGGTTTCGACAGATGGTTTCTCTTGCGGCTTGTAGCTTCATCAACAGATGGCGGTAGACTAATTTGGTGTATTTTGGCATTGTAATGGTAAGTGATACCCAATCTTTGTGCCGCCCCGACCCCCACCCCACCGCAGCAGGTTTTTAAACGATTATTACAAGAGAGCAGAGCCCTTGTACATGCCCCCCAGGAGTGATTTCTCCTCTGCTCAGGTCAGTTTGGGCCCAGGTACGAGTGTCATGTAGCAAATCAACGAGCCAGAGATGAGCAAGGAGTTTCATTTCATTGATATAATTTTTATTCTCTAGTAGGTACAATACTAAAACACAGGTTTAAAAAAAAGTTCTTAAACAAATAAACTGTACAAAAACATTTATATATATACTACAGTTTAATTACAGAACAGTCTACTGTCCAAAAAAGGCACTAAATTCAGATACAATGAAGGGATATTAACTATTTTTTAATTGATAACTTTCATATACTTTATCAAGTTTTTTCTCCACATTTAACAAGGACAGATGACACTTGGGGACAAGTGACCTTTGAAGCCTGTCATGGCAAAGCACCCCCCCAGCAGAAGGCCACGCCCACCACACCCGTGTTGGAGGTTAAGCACTCAGTGTACATCTTTCTTCATGCTCCCAGTAATGGTGGGACCTTGAAGAGATGCTGGAAAGTGACCCTCTGGCAGAACTCTGTGTGGCATCCCTGCTGTCATATAGCTGCTACGCATGTGACCACTGCATTAGACATATGAATGTATGCTTTAACCCAGGGGTGTCAAACTGAGGTCCTGGGGGGCCAGAGCCCTGTGTAGCTTAGTTCTTTCCCTGTTCCACCTCAGATGATTCAGCTCAAGAGCTGTGTGGTAATTAGCACAAGGAATCAGGTGTGTCAAATGAGGGGAAACTCAAAAATGTGCAGGGCTCCGCCCCCCCAGGCCTGCAGTTTCACACCCGTGTTTTAACCTGCATGCCAGGGGCTCGTCTCGCTGTCTTTGCAACCCCTGAAGCCCTGGATGTAAAGTGCACCCCCCTTAGAACATCAGCGCTCGCCCCTAGACAGTGAGCAGATTTAGCAGAATGACAAATGCTGCAGGCTTCTTGTCCCAATGTAAATGTGATCTGACCCACGACTGACATGTCCCTGATGAACACAGTCATTCTTCGGGCTGCATTAAGGTTTTAAATGTGCTGGAGGATGACAAGCTATTTTCCACTCACATCAAGCAGGCTGCCATTTGGAGGGTATATATAGAGTTAACTCTGCCTTGTGCCTGCCTGCTGGTGGCTGGAAAACATGGAGCCACATAAATCTAGGTGACACCATGTGTGAAGCTCCCTCAGCAGGGCTCACTCGGCCACAGTCTGTCATCCTCACCCCATATGGGTGTGTCTGCTCTATGAGTGGGTGGAGCCTAGGCTGGACTCCACCCCTTTTTTGTGGGAGGATGCTTTGCCTTGAAGCCTCATGTTTAGGAACATGGGTGGATCGCTCTCACGTCGAAATGGAAAACAAGCGATAAAGGTCACCTAGAAACCAAAAGTGGGGAACAAACTAAAACATTGAGAGGTAATTTAGAAAAAATAAAATTAAAAAAAGTTTGCTATACATCTTTAAATTTTACAGTTGAGGAACTCGGACAAAATACAATATTAAATACATTTTGTCTCTTTTTAAAATGAGCCTATTTTTTGTCCTCTTTAGATAGATACTGATATTGAAAGCAAGCGCCGGTTAGTAACAGCGGAACCTCACAGGGGATCCAGTTCTGAAGCAGCAGAATGAATGACTTGCCGGTCAGCTCAGCCGTTAATTGGGCAGCAAGTGCTGTACGTTATTTCACACTGAAAGCAGCATCCTATGTGGTGTGGACTAGAGGCTTGCTTGGGGTGGGCGGAGGGCCAGAATGCAGCCTTTTAAGCAGTGATAAAGACTAACAGTCAGCCTCTCCCCCCCCCCCCCCCATCCCCCCCAAAACCCCCACCCCCTCGCGTCGGCTGAGCCCCAACCGACACCGGGCAGGGAGCCCCCCCACCCCCCCCCCCCCCCCCCCCGGTTGGAAGGAACACCCTCTCCCACCTCCTCTAAAGGT
>JAABNY020000038.1:10202794-10215615 GCA_015164015.2 Brevimyrus niger
AATCAAAGTTGTTGGTTATGGGCGGGGGTGGGGCTCCTGGGCGGGGGGCGTGGGGGGGACCGCCCCCCCCCCCCCCCCCTTTTCATTTGTAGTGCCTTTGATGGCTATGCACAAGTACCAGGCTCACTTCAGAGAGGTGTGTGGGGGAGGGCGGGGGGCACTTTAATCCAAACCATGACTGGAGCTCCTCTCACTGGAGCTCACAAGTGCCAAAGCCACCCCCCCCCAGGATTTTCTTCCCAACAGGCCTAATGCACAGCCTGACCTGGCTGAGACAGAGCCTCCCCCCCCAAAGGGCTGTCATTACAGGTGCCTGGAGGCGCCTGCTTCGCTTGTAAAGCAAAGCAGTCTTTGAACCCCCCCCCCCCCCACCACCTTGAACAAAACCTCAGAGATGACATCCATTTGACCCTGATAACAGTGACCAAACGGCAGTCCACCCCCCTTCACAGGTCTGCTGTCCCCAGGACACCTTGTCGTCAGATTTCGGGACCCACTTCTCATTTACTGTGCCTTGACTTATTTTCTGCTTTCATGAGAAGATGCCTCATTAAACTGTGGGCAGGGGGATAAAAAGTACTATTGAGTTTCTTATTGACTTTGCCAAAAATCATTAAAAGAAAACATCCTTTGTAATTACAAGTTTTAAAACCCTTCTCCCGAAGCAGGTATTTAAACAGCCACAGCAATGTATTATGACTGGAAGGCTTCCCTGATAGCAAGAGAAAAGCCCCAAAATACTTCGCTTAACTGAGCTGCTTAAAATGGGACCAATTTAAATATTTAGCAGCATTAAAGACACAGGCAGATTTCAAAGTTGCCAGAACCGACATGTTCACTTTAGTTTAAAGCATCTCCCGTAACCTGCGTGTTTCTGCTGTATTGATTTAACCAAAAAAAAAAACCTTTGCCCTTTGACCTCTCAGTGAAATGTGATTGACTGCTGTGTTGGCCGCTTCTCTCCCTGCCAGCACGGCATCACGGAGGTGAAGGTGGAGGACACGCCAGATGGGCACATCCTGCACCTGCAGGCTGAGGACACGCTCATCCAGCTGGAGGAGGATGGCACACACATCGTGTGCGACAGCAACGAGTCACTGCGCGCCACCCTACGCGACCTGGTGCTGCGCTTCTTACAGAAGCTCTGAGGCCGGCCCCGCCTCTGCCACAGAGCCCCACCCCTCTGAGCTCCGCCCCTGCCACATAGCCCCACCCACTAGCCATCACAGACCTATCATTTCACGCCTGTGAGGTTGATGACCTTAAGTACAGGGCTAGTGGATCACCGCCAGTACAAGTTCTGCCTTTTACTCAAGCTGTCTTCAATTGTAATTTTATGCTGCGGGTGGGAACTTTATTTTTATATTATTGTAAATGACTTGTAGGGACTTTGTTTCCCTTTGTGTACATTTGTCTGTTTTTCACTGAGTTCAGAACCATGTTAGGATTACTTCTAAAATAAATGTTTTGGTATTTTGTAAGTTTGTACTTTTCCATTTTTTATTTTTAATGAGATGCTCCGTTGCAGCCGACGTCTCATGGAGATGAGCTGTGCTGTTCAGCGTTTGCATCCAGGCACCAGGTGGTGAAATTGAGCCTGTTTCTACACATGGCCATGACTCAGTGATACAGAATGTTTCATTTAAATGGCTGTTAAAGGCTCACAGACACACATTTTACCGGTTGGTTTCTCATGATTTCCCCCTTTTTGTCAAGGCAGCTGCCTTCAAAATTTCTCCCCCCCTAAACTGGTGAGTTTCACCCACAGCCCTGGAGACTCAGTGACAAACAGAGTCAGAGGAGCGGTCGAAACGTCTTCCATCCCTAAACGCAAACCACCAGTTTGGTCCCGTTTCCAGTTCACCGGTAGCTGCTGCTTCGTTCCGATGCCGAAATGACACTTAAAGAGCAGGACGTAGGACGCCCAGGGCAGCACCAGTATAAACCAGCAAGAGAAAAACAGGATAGGTCACAGCAATTCTACACGGGTGCCGCTGGGCCAGCTTCCAGGCCCGATCTGAGCCCGGTCTTTCCTGCTCCCCAGCATTTTATAACGTTTTGTAGCAACGTGACGCTTCTCACCTCAGCTTGTCCTGCGGTTACACACACAGAACTTTCCAGACTCTTCTGACACAGCAGGAGAGCATCAGAACATGCCCGGGTGATCTCTGAAAAGTAACCCCAGCCCTACTCCACCTGGGGGGGGGGGGGGGGGGGGACACCGCACAGCTATTCTTCTCCACAGTCCTGTGACGGTAGTTTCACCCCTGAGGATGGATCAGAGGCTCCTGTCTGCGCCGCAGTCGCAGTCACGACCTGCGTCATGCCGTCTCATCTCCCAGGGCCCAGACAAGGTGCTTATTATAGGGGGTGTGTATCAGCTCGGAGGCGCACAAGGCGAACTCAGCAGACCTACCCAGTGCAGAGCTTCACAGGTATCCGATGACTGTGCTCCCCAGGACAGACACGACATCAAGGTCACTTAGGGCCCCTGTGTATCCAGCTGCTCATAGCCTGCGCCTTTGTGCTGGGGGGGGGGAGGGCTTGCGGGTGTTACTCCCCGTGGCAGTTGCTGGCGCGCGTGGTGTGGACTGGCTTCCCGAGGAGAGGAGGTTTACCGCCGTTCCGCAGAACTCCCCTAATTCCACACACAGGCCATCCTCCAAGCTTGCTGTATGAGTGCATCTCGTGTAGCTTTTGACCATTATTTCCTAAGACGGTGCCGACCCATCAGCCAGTGTCCTGTGTTTGGCAGAACGACCCGCTAAGGGCGGCCGTGCAAAAGCTCGCTGTGGGGCGTCGCCGGCAGGCCCCGCTAAGGCAGCCAGCGTGGGGCAATCCCAAGTGAGCACAGCCACGTAAGACCACCAATCCTGCGTGTATCCCCCCCCCAGAAAACCGAGCATTTAAAAAAAAAAAAAAAAGGTAACAAAGCAAAGAAACAAATACAAAAAGCACTACCTACTCCAAAAAATGTATATTTATGTAACGGAACCAAAATAGTGGCGCTGGAAGACGGTGAAGTCAGACAAAGTGAGGCCGGAACCCTGCAGGGTTGTACCATGGTTTATTCGCTTCGACACCCTTGGATTTCTTTGTGAAAAACAAACACAGAAGCTGCTTGCTCTGGCACGGACGTTAGCCTCCCGCTCGCAGGTGAACGACGGATCTGTGCTTGTGTACAGAACCAAAATAGTGACTCGACTCTCGTATACGCGTGTGTGTGAGGGGGGTACCCGTCCTTCCTGGGTCCTTGGCACAGCGCTCCTCCATCTTTGGGACCCAGTACTGGGCTGTTACCTCAGTCCTCTTCTCCCTCTATCCCTACAGAAAGGGTCGAATGACATTTGCTGCACTGCGATTTTACACAATGAAACATCACACTCTGAAAACGGACTGAATACAATATCAAGGTGACCCATTAGTGCTTTTAAAAATTCATGTACAGGAGTATATAAATTTAAAATGGTTAAAAAAAATTGCAGCCGAGTGCAACAGCTTTCTTTGTAGCCCACTACCTGCTCCATTTTTGGACCCCACCCACAGGAATACGCGTCGGTCTAAAAGCTTCGAGGTCCCACGTCTCAGTATAACAGGCCGTGTCTCAGCCCCAGGAGGAATCAGTAGGCGCTGTAGTGGTTTCTGATGCAACACACAACAAAAATAAAGGCGAATACACTTTGGCAGCAGTCTCTATTTCCAGCTGTCCTGTCAGTTATTTGCATCATCTGTTCAAGTCTCACCGAGTCAGTCAAAAAGTTCAGGGTTTTTCCTCCCCTGCAAAGTCATAAGGTTGCTGCAAACATCCCCCCCCCCCTCCAATCTCTCGGCAGGACGCCCTCCGTCCACAGCCCCGGCTCCAGGCGGTCCTATATGAATTTGAAGCACTTGGTCTTGTCGTGGGGCAGCCGCGTCTTGAAGAGCACGGAGTCGACGCGGAACTGCGTGTAGAGCAGCGGCATATAGCCGTACACTTTCACAAAGTAGTTGATGCACTTGTGCCGCTCGTGGAAGTGCGAGTCGTCGTGCGACAGGGCCTGTGGGCAGCCAGGGCAACGGAAGGTCCAGCGGGAGGTCACCTGATTACGGGGGAGGGTCGGAGATGAGAGAGAGAGAGAGAAGGGAGATGAAGCGTGAGGAACCATGCTGACGAGGACCGAGGTGTTGATGGTGATGATTCCCAGAAGGGGAGTGGTGTATCCCCGTGTGAAACGGAGGTGACACTTACGGGCGTCACCTTCTCACGCAGCGTAGCTGGAGAATACTTTAACAGCCCAGTCATTATACAGACTCTCCTCTCCCCCCCCACCCCCAGCTTCACCCCTCTGCATTTCCTCACCTTGATGGGGGGCTTGCGAGTGATATGCGACACCAGGAAGTTCATGGCGATGTCCTCGCAGTTGATGTACTCATCCACCATGTCTCGGATGGCCTGGGGCATCACGTAGGAGTACAGGTAGGCGTAGTACTGGGGGAATGCGGGCGGGGGGGGTTCAGACAGGGGCACAGGACTGACTGACTCATATTTACAGTACCAGTTACAATTCTGGATACCCCTACTGAAAATCAGTTGTTTTCCAACAAGATAACGAGCCTAAGCACGCCTTGAGGTTATGTGAGCACTGTATTATCTTGTGAACAAGGAAAGAGATGGAGCACTGTGACAGATAATTTGGCCCCCACAATCCCCCAACCTAAACGCTACAAAGCTAGTTTGGGATGAATTGGGTCAAAGTGTAAGAGCAATGTGGTCTGTGGCCAGAACTCCTCAGTCCAGGAGTCTAATTTGAGAAAATATTCAGATGCTAACCAATTCTCTTTGTCACTGCAATATTTGATATGCATTACTTTATTGCCTTAAGGGTGAATAACTAAATAGCTAAAAAAAAAAAGAGAAATCCATTAAAAGCAGGCGTGTCCAGACGTTCGACTCATACGGTACACTCAGCTACAAAGTCCATCACATAATATGGGTGTTGAAAGCAGATCTGAGTCAACCGAATGCTCCCTTATCCTACCGCTGCAGAAAACTCAGCAAAAAAGTAAGGAGCAGACCTGTCTCTTTCTATAAAGTGTCTGTCACCAAATACAACTAAAGTACCGAGTTTCTGAGATCCACTTTCTGCACAGCAGGCTTTTTGTTAGCATGGAAAAACAAGCACCCTTCCAGCCTTAACTGCATCTTTCAGCACCATAGTCTAAAATCACAAATATCCTGCTAGAGTGATTATGGAGGGATCTGAAACTCAACAGTGAGCCTGTCTTAAAACCTCCAAAGCAGAGCAACAGACCACATGTGACACTTAACCCACGGGGGGTGGTATGGCACGGGACAGACGAGGGTCTACCTTGTGAAAAAAGGCGGCGCCTGTCAGCACCATGGAGAGTTCGCACGAATAGTTGGAGTTGTAGAGCCAGGACTGGTGGTTGACATCCCACGCATGATACCTCCCAGGGAAGCCCACGATGCGATCACGAGCCTCACGCCACACCCTGAAAGAGCACCGGGTCACGTGGAGCAGAGTCAGTGGCCATGAGGGCGCTTGTTCACAGGTTCACTTGTTCTCCGTCGTGCAGTACAATCTGAAGATTCGCACACACAGGCTACAAGAGGACACTGCGTACTTAAAAATGCCTGCTCAAGGGCCAGCCGTGTGTCTGTCTGCGCCAACCTCAGCGGTAGTCAGGAAGAGTCTCTGCTTTAAAGACACGCCCGCGCTCTCCTTTCACGCCACGGCACTCACCGAAAGCCAAACATGATCTCGTCGTGCCGGAGGTGAGCGTCGTCGTCGATGGACAAGATGGCCTCCGTCTCCACCGCGTCCCATGGCAGGAAGCGGTTATTCAGGCTGTTCTTCTCAGTGCGGACTACCTGAAGGGCGAGATGGACACCAGGCCTGATGAAGCAGGAAACTGCCTGCTGGTCCCTTAATTCTACAGGCTTGGTGGCTCGGAGATACCAGCGCTTCCCGGAGGTTTTGTACTCCCTGCCATTTTGGAACAACCTGAAGCATTTTCCAGTGACGGGTCACCTGAGATCATGCGTAAAATTTTGAAGGAAACTGGCAAAATGTGTGAAAAAAATATGGAAAAATAAGATAAAGTGACATTTGAAGTGAAGTCGTAGTAAAGAAGAATGTAAGATTTTAAAACCACGCCTTAAAGCTTCCGGTCCAGAAAACACTTCTGGTAAAAAGATGTCATGCTCTTTGATAATCCTCCAAAGATGTATTCTTTCAAAAGGTGTTTGCAGAAATGTCTGAATGGCACACACACTTTCTACCCTGGTTACCTGCAGGAGGCCTACAAATACCAAGTGATGACGTCATTACCATGGGGAGCCAGCATAACAACCAACGACAAGTACTAATTAAAAACACCCAACCAAGAGGAGGGCTTACCGCTGACCTTCATAGCGCAGGAACTGGCCACTTGTCAGCACCATCAGTTAAAAGGAAATTGTGCATGCACACATTATAAGCTTCACATTTAAATTAAACAGTTTGTTAATTATTAGAAAGCCAATAACCTGGTGAATTTTGAGGAAAACACCACATCAAAATTCTTACATCAAATACATCCTAGAAATCCCTAAAACACACCAAACTGGGCCATTGGTACAGAGCCTGGAACACAGATTCCATTTTAGCCACTGGTATAAAACACTAACTAATACCTACAGCCAGCTGGATTCAGATAACGCAGGATGGTCATGGTGCTGCTGACGGACCATATGGCCCAGGACAGACACCATGTTACATATAACTGACATCAACACCAACAAAGTCTCCCTTCAGTCAGATGGATGAAAGTGTCCTTGTCTGTGAATATACATGTGAGACATGCCACTCCCAGTCTGGACCCAGAGGCCCTCCCTTTGAAGGATTCCCCCCTCAGCAAATGGCAGATCCTATCATGGCTCGGCTCAGCTTGGCTTTGCAGTTGCCAGGACGCCCTAGCAGAACAAAAGCCTCAAAGCAGCCCCACAGTAATCTGATGGCACCTGACTGACTGGCTGGCTACGTGGATTTACATGTTCTGGACAGCATGCTAGTAGAAAAAGAACATTCAAGGCTGTGTTCAAGAAACATCTGCTGGGCTCTGTCACATTCAAAGTTCACGATGCAATAAGCATCACCGAGATGAAATCGAAGCCCACTTACCACAATTGGGAGGCCTATGTCTGGCCAGAGGAGGTCATCGGAGGGTGGCTTGGGGGAGTTCCAAACCACCACCACCTTGTTGAGGTAGGGCAGACCATTCAGTCTCTCCAGGGAGTTCATGAGCACTTCTTCCCGCTCATAGGTCAGCATAACCACCGTGAACTGCTCTCGGGGGACATTACCTCCAAGGGCCGCCTGGAACTCCTTGCCCGACCCACCTGTGCCACCACCAATGGGCCTGAAGCCCGTCCCTGAGCCCAGGAACTTGGCCTCAGATGGGAGCACAGGGTCCAGGGGCATGTGAGGGAAGAGATGGAAGGGCCCCGGTGGCCGGTTCCAAGCGCGGTAAGTGTCCGCGGCCGTACATGTGAAATTACGCAGGAACCGAGGAGAGGCATATGGAGGCTCCGTCTCCACTGGCCCTAGGTCCAGGTCCCCATTGTCAGCCATGTTGGGGTCGGTCCCCGCAGTCTTTCCCACCTTGTGGGGGATTTCCTGGGCAGGCTCCTCCCGGATGGGGGCAGCTGGTATCTGGATGCGGGTGCGCACGCTGGCCAGGATGGTACCAAGCACGCCCTCAGCCGTGGAGAAGTAAGTTTCCCACAGGAAGCGGCCCTGGCGCCGCATGGCCAATAGGTCATTGTCGGAGATGCTGCGCAGGAGGAAGTGCAGCTCCGTGATGCGTGGCTTGGGCACCAGCAAGGCTGCCTCGTTCCAGCTGACCATCTCATGGTAGGGCAGCCGGGAGTGGTCACCTAGCACAACGGGGATAGCTCCCACCTCTAAGGCCTCGAAAAGCCGTATGCCGCAGCCCGCGGACGCCACCAGCTGCCCATCACCCGGGGAGATGACCAGGGCAAAGGTAGAGGCCTTTAATATCTCCAGCCTCTCCTCCCTCTCTCCACACAGTGCCCATTCTGTTGGCAGGGTGGGCCATGGCTGGCTCTTGCAAGTGAACTCCACCAGTACCTGGTCCAAGCGGCTATCCTGCACAGCCTTCAGGGTACCGATGATGCGGTCATCATAATCCGCTGGAGGGTCGCCTTCCATTTCCTCCTCAAAAGACTGAGGTGGACCTTCTTGCAAGCTGCTCCGCAGGGACTCAACCTTCTCTCCCTGGAAGCTGAAGAGGTACTTCCTCTTCACTGGCACCTGTGGCGGCACCTCTAGAAAGTTGGGCTCGGAGAGGGCGTGTACCAGTGGCGATACCACAAGGTCGAAGCCAGGCCGGTACTGCCGCTCCAGGAAGGTGGACTGCGCCACGGCTGCCCGGCCTGTGCTGACATTGTACAGGAAGTTCTGTGTCGTGGACTTCCTGGACAGGTGAACTAGCAGGTGGTTGTGGCCATCCTTTCTCCAGTAGGGCAGCGCGTGCAGTTGCTTCTCCAGACTGGATGGCAACAGGGAGGAGGGGTGGAACGGGGGCTCTTGCACCTCCCCAACAAGAACCACATATAGGCAAGCAATGCTGGGGTCATCAGTCACATAAATGCTACCTTTGACAGAGGCCATAAAAGCCTGCTTCACAAGCGGGTCCAGGCTCTCGCCCCAGGGGTAGCTGCCTGGGTCGTACACGTACACCGGGAAGCCGGAAGTAAGCGGGCACCTTGAGTAGTCAAAGCAGGAGTGGAGCCGGCAGGCACGGGTGGACTTGGGCGGCGGGAGCCCCGCGTCGTCCTTGTCCGGCAGCAGGCGCACAGGAAGAGAGAGCTTGGGCTGGTTCTGGGCCATGAGCTCCTTGTAGGAATGCTCCGTCTGGCTGATGACGTTCTTGAGCTGCAGCAGGTCCTGCTTGGCATTCTCGATGCTCTTCTTGCAAGCCTCGATGCGCAGGTTGAGGCGGCCGATCTCGACATTGAGCTCCTGCCGCTTGGCCTCCAGCTGCAGCAACTCCTCGCTCACTGACTCACGGATGCGGCACAGGTCCTGCACGTGCTTGGCCTCGCACAGCTCGCCGCCGGCCCGCGGCCCGAAGATGCGCTTGTCAGGCCCGCCGGACTCGTCAATGGCAGCGAGGTAGTAGTGGGCAATCAGTGGGAAAAAAACCAGGATGAAGAAGAGCGTGAAGCTGAGCCAAGTCAGCCGGATGCGGTTGGAGCATCGCAGAACCCATGGCTGGCCCCCATTTCCTGCGCCGCCATTTCGCAGTATGTTGTATGCTGACATCGTTTACACCCCTCAACTTTTTTTTTTCTACGGCTCAAGGTGATGTCATGGAGGGTCAGCAGCCATGGTGACGCCTGGAAAAGTGATACTGCAGTGTTCCTCCCAGTAAGCTCTTCTCAGATGCGTGACCATTCAGGATCCATGTTCAAAATTTGCTCCTTCAACACAGAGAAAGCTCGGGAATACATGGGAAGCTTCATCTTTCTCCTCTCGGGCTGATGCCTGATGAACTCCACGTCCTTCCCGTCTCCCCGTCCATCTCAAGCAGCCGACTTCTTGATCTACACAATGACAGCAATCGGCGCACAGCCAGCAGAAGGAAAAGCAAACCCATAGCAGTGGGCAGTAGACTGGGTTCTGCTGGTTGCCAGTCGGCTCACTGGCATCATGGGTAAGGCTCTCCAGTTCCCGGCGTACCCATTGCAATGGCCAGGGAGTAAGGGGCTCAGAGAATGCAAGAGAACACGAGTCCTCCCCACTCCACACTCCTTTGAGAATGTATACCTGCAATGAAAAGAGAATGGTTACTTTTCTTAACCTGCGACTAAGTAGGAATTGGCTACAAATGACAAGCGTGCATGACCTGGCAACCCCAGCTCAAGTTACGCTGCACTGCCACAAAACATGGACAAAGACACAAATCCATCGCAGTATTTATCAGCAGCACACCCCAGACACCAAATCACCGCATTTGACCTGGTAGCATGTAGACACCCCTTTCTCATCCCACCCCCCCCCATACCAGGTATCTCCGTCCAAGATCCCTCCACTGTCTTTCTTGGTACACTTTGTTCCAATTCACACTTTAAATAATATAATAGTCCCTAGTTTCTTAGAACAGCCTTACACAAATGAAACAGAACTGGAAAAGCGTGGAGGCGTGACTGGCCTGTGTTCCGTCAGCACTCCCACATCAAGCCATTAATGATGTCCAAGGTCTCCTTCCAAATATGAAGCCCTCACTGCTCTAACAGCCTCCAAGGCCTAACACCCGCTTCGCCGCACAGGTTAATTTCAGGCGAGAGGTCCGTAATGTGCCGTTAAAGTGTATTATGGTGTTATTGGAAGTGCACTCCCGTGGGGAAACCGTACAGCCCCCTTACTTCAAGCCAACGTCACTTCAAGAGGTAGTTTGTCACAAACAAATCAGGTTCTTTGATCTCTTTTGACCTCTTAGCCCCAGAAGACGCAGTGACCCCAGTGAACGGCCAGGAAGTGCAGACTGCCAGAAAGGAACAGATTTTGGGGATTCAGAGCATTGATAGTGTTGGGAGCATCATGAAGAAGCACTCTGAAGCAGCCCGCGTCCTTGATGAGGACTACCACCCCCCCCCCCGAACGGCGCCGCAGTCCGCCAGACGTGAGTGATATGCGGCACTGTCGCCCCACAGCTGCAGCTGCTCTACCAAAGTGTGTGTGGGGGGTGGGGGTCCACCAGGAAATGACAGTACACTGCTCAAAACCTTGCTTTCGAAACCTGCCCAGCTGCGTATCAGTTCTGGCCCTGTGGCCCACAGGGGAAATATTATCCGGCTGCTGCCCCCTTCAGTCTGACTGCTGCGTCACAGCCCCCCCCCCAGGGCACTTGCACCTCCCTACAGTGTGGGCGAGCAAACACCTGCAGCCAGCCAGCCAGAGACAAATGGGGGTTTCTCCAAGAATTGGCCCTTCTGATTTTTCAGGCCAGATAAGACGCGACACCTTCAGGGTCAGTGAACATGGACATTTTTATTTTAAACTATCCCTGACAGATTCCACTGCACATCCCACAGGCGATGAACAGACTGCACTAGAAATACAGGTCCTTCTGAAAGCTTAGCACAGGGGAATCGAGCTGCATAGCTATGCAGCAGAAATTACATCTAAACCCAACCGCGGCTCGAACATCGAGCCTTATATTGGCCCGGTCCAGCAGCCCACAGCAGCTAACGGCAGTCAGGCCAGAACTGGAATTCCCAGATTATTTACCCTGAGACTTCAGCAGTTCCCGCTGTAATGATAAACAGATGGAGAAGCTTTTCTGCTGAAAGTCAGATTTCATCCGGGACCAGGGCTCACTGAGGGCCAAGCACGTGTCAGCCTTGGTGAACGTTCCCACGAAACATGCACGCCCCTTCAGAAAAGGGGGCGGGCAGGGTTACACGGCAGCTTCGATCTGGATCGGCCGCGATGAGGCGCAAGTAGAGCGGGCGCGTGCTGCGGGGGGGGGCCAGGAGGGACAGGCTCACCATTTCCCAGTTCATGAGGAAACCAGGTGCATTGAGAAGAAGAGAGTAATTACCCCGAACAGCCCTCTGGGGCAGCTCTGAGCCTGACAGGTACCCAGACGCAGGCACACTTAAAGGAGTCCTCATTCTCACCACTGTGTAGCAGCACACCTGTTAGGCTGGAGAATTAGCAAGCTGCGTCCATCCTGCCGCCCATCTGCATAGCCCCCCCCTCCCCAGCCAGTAAGCTATAAATATACGGAGAGAGAGGGGGGCAGACGCAGTGGTATGAGACTGCAGGCGCACACACGCCCGAAGCACAGCGTCATGACCACCTGAACTGCAGGCCCTCACGGTGCTCTGCTCTCTGGCAGGAAGACGTACCCCATTAGCAAGGAGGAAGAGATTCATCGTTAATCACACTGGGGGAGCGGCATGGTCAGCAGGTCGGGAGAAGGAGAATCCCGAATATGAAGCCCGACCCCCTTTCTGCATCGTATCGCACGTTTAAGCACGACGCTCAAGGTCAAGCAACACCCTGGGATGTGGACTCGGAAACCCGAGGTTTCAGGGCGGGTTTCTCCCCCACCACGTTACCCGCCGCCGTGGCTTTCCCAGACACACGCGAGGCCGTCCTCTCTCATCCATCCAGCAAGGAAACCCCGCCGGGGCTGGCCGAGAGCGGTCCCACAAAGGCCGTGAACCCCGGGGCCGTGGTGACCACAAACAGGCCACAGACCGCGATCCCCACTGGGGGGGAGGGGCGGGACACCAAAGCCACATTCTCCAGCAGCTGCTGGATTTCCGGCCACTCTGCCAGCGTTCGAAACACCTGCGAAAGGATGCAGCCGCCTCCACCACTAAGTACAGCCACTGTCACACGTAATACTGTCGCACTGTTTAATTTACCTCCTTATTCCAAGACATACATTTAGAGCAACAGGGCCTATTCAGTGGATCTGCTACAGCCGCAATAAAAATTTTCTGCACTTTTTCATTAAACTGAGTCAATGCACAGATCTAAACCCTCATGCATGACCAGTCTGAAGTACTCTGCTCACGGGAAAGCTATTAGGGTGTAACTGCGAAACACAAAAAAAAACATTTCCCAGAAGGCCACAAAATGCCTGAGCAACAGCCACGGGGGAAGAAGAAACACGAAGGGGGGGGGGGGGGGGACCACGGGCGCGCGGGGAAGGGGGGGGGGGGGGGGGGGCGTTGCAGTGGAGTTGCCATCATCGCTCTTGTAGAGGGCAGCGTTTCAGACATCTGGTACCAGGAGAGA
>JAABNY020000038.1:10263460-10275904 GCA_015164015.2 Brevimyrus niger
GAGGGTCTCGCCAATAACTTGGACACATTGGAGGGTCTCGCCAATAACTTGGACACATTGGAGGATCTCGCCATTAATTTGGACACATTGGAGGGTCTCGCCAATAACTTGGACACATTGGAGGGTCTCGCCAATAACTTGGACACATTGGAGGATCTCGCCATTAACTTGGACACATTGGAGGGTCTCGCCAATAACTTGGACACATTGGAGGATCTTGCCATTAATTTGGACACATTGGAGGGTCTCGCCACACACGTGCTAATCTCTGAGTAACTCTACATCCCAGCCTGAGTACATCTGCATGGACGCCTGTAGGCAGCACAGCTGCTTGTGCAGCCACACCCCTGCACCATCTGGCACACTCAAATTCACCTTTATTTCCCATGAAGGCTTCGCAGCATCACAAATGTTTTTTTTTTCTCTGACACAAGTTGCATCTTTGCATTTTTATATAGCTGTGTGAATGACTTGTTGTATCTTCATAGGTTTTCAAACAAAATAAGATTCAGTAAATATATTTCAGCTCATATTACTTACACTCAGCAAAGGGAATTGTTTATCTGTTAATACCACTTGAACTTAATAGACATGAAATGTCCAGAGAACAGATGACTCTTGCATCACTTGTGCCGCATCCTCTGACAATGTGCAGGATCCTCAGTGGCATAAAGGAGGCTCTCCTTAAACCAGTATTAAATGGCAGAGCTGTCCTGATATTAATAGACCTATAAGGGTGACAGATTCCACTTTAAATGAAGGGTAAAAACGTTGACTCTAACTGGAGGTTGCTATAGAGCATTAGCACCATTCCATGACCCAACACTTAAATGGAATCAAGAGGAGTTGTAAAATCTATTGTACTGTGCATAGGTTCAAATCCTATGACTTGCAGAGTAATCATATTGCTGTTGAGTCCTTGAGCATGACCCTTGACCCCAAATGCTCCCAAGTCAATAGATAGTGGCTGATTCCTCACTTAGACCCCAAGCTTTCCTCTGGTGTATGTTGCTTTGGGTATAATTGTCTGCTACATGCATGGGATTAAACCGATGCTATGCTGTCACGTATCATGGGTAACAGCCTGACAACAGGACTGGTTAGTTCTCTGCTTCTTAACTAGACTGTACAATGTTTATGATGTGTTAAGCATGAAATGAATGATGCAGACTTTAAATATAAAAAGTGGAATGATGATTCACGTTTTTCCCTTGTACCCCCCACCAGAGCTAGTCAAAACCCATGTGGTGCGCTAGGAAAGATTCACCTCCCAGCCCCAGCAAACATTCCTTCTCACTTTCACTTTGTCTCAAACACCGCATCATGCAGCTGGGGGGGGGGTGAGAAGCTTGCCGGCAATACATATCACAGATGTACGTCAAGAGACATGAATCATGAATGCTTTCATCCATTTTCAGTTCCTGCTGATGCGATCTGGAGCACCATAGGACATAGGGCTGGCTGCACAGAACACCAGTGCATCATGGGACCATCATGGGACACACAGGCAAGGACAGCTCAGGCCCAGCGATGTACCAGAAGTGCATGTGGATTGGTGGACAGTGGGAAGAAATCCTTATATAAACGGGGTAAGGGGAGGATGGGGAGCAAACATGGAACCGGGAATATTTCAAATACTGCTTTTGGGATGACCCTCCCACACAACAATTATCCCCACTGAACTATTATCCATTAATGCACTTTTGGAAATGAGTTCCTTTTATTACTACATATTAACCGCATTTAAATTGATACATATATTTTTATGTAAAACTGGAAGACTATAGACTATTCCTAAAATTTCAAAGTTCACAGGCTTAAGCTGTAACAGCTTCTACTGACACCAGCAATGATCTGTCAGCAGGGAGATCCAGTGCCTGACTGCTTAATGCACCACCAGTCTCTGTTTGCCTCCTTTGGCCCTCATTCATGTTCTGGCAGATTAATCCATCCAGTAGTAAACATTTAAATCACAGAAATGTAACCTTTTCACACGCAGCTCCACAGAGACAGATGGGCCTCTTGAATTTACTGCCAGCTTAAGGGACGCAGGAAACTTACGGGAAAAAGACATATGCACCGTTCTATCTTGTCACTATTCATACTTGTGTGTGATCCTCAGAGACACATTAACATGACCAGGGGACCCGGGCCATTTCAGCTGTTAAAGGGCCCCCTACTATTTTCAACAATGGTGTAGCTGTGTGTGGAGTGAGGAGAGGCGGTGAAGGTTTATACCTGATCACCCCGATGATAAGATTTTTAAAAATGTGAGTCGAGATTTAAATGATTTTTTTGGTTTGGACATGAAAAGACAGGACAAGTTGTGTCCCGTATTGGTTCAAAATGGGGCATAGCACTTTAGTTTTCAGTACAGAACATTCTGAAGCCTCAATCCAGTGGAGACCCCTGGGCTTAAGCCTAGGTAAGCCTGTGCATTAAAGCACCCCTATCAATCCTACACGAAGTTCTCCAGTCCGGTAAACCCAGGACTCTCAACCATTTTCCCAATCTGTATAGCTCACTATCAACCTGTGTATTGATACAGAATGATAAATTAGCTCAGTCAGAGAATAATTAGCTCAGTTAAATGGCCAAGTCAGGGACATACACAGGGGTGGGGCCATATTGGCTCTGGCCCCAGCTGATTGGCCACTGGAATGCCCCTCCCTGTCACTCATTCATTCAAAGCATGTTATTGGCTAATGTAGAGGTCGCCCTCTTGTGCCCGAGTTTAAATAGTCCTAGATTCACCTCTGGCTTAACTATAACAAGAAAGGCTGCAGAGACCAGCTTTACAAATGCGGGTCATTTGCTGGTAGAGGAGAGTTTGGTGACATGAGATGCTCTGGGTGACAGCCTCAGGCTGGGACATTCGAGTAGAGATGGGAACACCGATGTCATCTCCTGTTTTCATCCAGCCCTTGCCTCTTTCCTCTGAATCCTTTGTTGAAACCCAGAGCTGACATTTAGTTCAATGTGGGCCATTCTTCAGCAACCTCTCTCAATAGGCTTCTGGTTGATAAAAACAAAGGCTGTGAAACACAGCCCACTGAGATCCGGATTAGTGCTGCATCCCAGCCAGTGAACCTCAGGCATCCTCACTCCAACACCTGCCTAACATTAAAACCCAACCAGAGGCTGTGACTGCCAGGCACCCTGGGATGGAAGGGTGCAACATGTGGTGTGACTCAACACTGTACTGGCAAACTGGAGTATGGTTCTTACTGCAATGGGCCTGCTTAAGCCACCCACTACCAAACAAATAGCCTCCAAGCTGATATGACTCCTTCCTTTAGTATATAGTATCACTACATGGACCATTCTTCTACAAATTATTTGGAGGGGTCTAGTGGTCCCCCCAAAACAAATGACAGACACATAGATAGATAGACAGACAGACGGAGGGATGGATGGACAGATGCATTTTATGAATTAACCATGACTCCATCTGTTACTTCCACGATAACCAAACAAAAAAATAAATAAGTTGGAGAGTCCGTAGCTTTCCCGAGTGATGCAAAGTCCTGCAAATCCAAGCAGAGAATCATTTCCTTGATGAATCCGAGTTCTTCTCGAAGCCTTGAAGAAATGCCTTTGATGACATGCTCCCCCAGCCCACCTCGGACATTAGGGTCACACAACACGTCTGTTCAGCTACTCACGAGATATTCAAAAACCGAAACTAACTTAAGCTATAGCTTAGCAGGGGGCCCTACAGCAGAACCGAAGCGAAAGGGAAAATTCATCGGCGTTTATTCACAGTCAGCCTGAGTCTCATGAGCCGCTGCTAACAGTAATTAAGTGAAAGCAATTTACCTCATAATCAGAGCGATTTATTTTTGAGGATTGTTGTGAAAGTGATTTAACAGTGTGCATCTCCAGAAACCATAAAAGGAGGGAAAACTACAGACTTAAGCAAAAGTGCTTAGAGCAGAACATAAGCGTGGTGATCCGCGGGGGGAGTCCTGCCGTCTCCAGGGCTCCGACACAACAGCTAAACAGCATCAATCCAGGTCATTTTTGGGTGAAAAAATACGTTTTTTTCTTAAATCACACCTCTTTAATTCTAGGTGTTGTTGCATTTTTATAATATGTGAGTTAAGTTCGGTTAAATTGGGTCTAATTGAATTTGTCTTTGATATTTTATTGGTTTCATAATAGGTTACTGGATACACTTTGTTTTCCTTCATCTCTGCGTCTCGTCATCAACCTGCCTAAATGTTTATAATCGAGACTTTCGACTTGCTTCGGGGGCGTATCCGTGCTTTTAATGCTGGGTGACACCTTACGATTCTTCGTAGCGCAGCAGTCGCTTATATATAACGAGGTGGCTGCCTGTCACGCGCTTGGCTTTCAGTTCTCAGCCCTCAGCTCTTCAGGAGATAAACGACAAAAGTGGCTCTAAAGCTCTTAAGTGTACTGGAGAAAAAAGGTCCATCTATCCGGATTTAAAGTAGGCGGAAATTTAGCTCTGGGTGTGAGAATTCAATGAATAAAAGAAAATCTATTACTATGTTTCAAAGAAAAAACCAAATGTTTGTTAAACAATGAATCGTTTTTTAGCTTATTTAGGCTATAGATCCCATTAAAATGAATTATTAAAATAACAAAATAGTATAAAATGAACAAAAACTAATTAAATCAAAACATTTTATCCTAATTTCTAGACTATACGGGTAACAACATCGTTACTCTCCCGGCTCAGCATTGTTTAGTGGACTGTGGTATGGTTTATGCTGCTCGCGCTCCCAGGATAACGGGAACACGGTCAGATGCGTTTGTTTGGAGGATGCCATGCAGACAGACACGTCCCACCGGGCCCCGCTCTCATCGGGGATTAAATCAGTTCAGAAATCATTGCGTATACCAAGTCCTTCTTTACTTCTCACTTATCTGTCACGGCTTATTGTAATTAAACAGCCTCAAGCAGTAGGTGGGGGTGGGAGGGAGCATGATTTTTAAAACATGGGAGGGGGTCTTGCTATGGTTGTTAACTCCCTAAAGCGACCAATGCAATGTGTGAAGTATCTATACATTTAATCATATTGTTGTGCCACTTTGAGATTTGACTGTTTAGAAGCTTCCTGAACGCAACCAATAATTATTATCATAATGTACAAATTGAAAAGTTAGTGACATTTCTAATCAGTATAACTAAGAATGCAGTACAGTGTTTTAGGTGATTAAATACTGCTTAATTAATTTCATTAATAAATATTACATATATTTATTGTAAATAACGATCTGGAACGAGGTGTCTAGCTTTACACGGGTCATGCAGTGCTATAACGGCATCAGTAAGTATATTTTTCAGTGTACGGGAAACTACGGAGAAACAGGAATGTTATGCCTATTTGTGTATTTCATTTGTAATTATATGTTGCATGACTGGTTTCTGATTTGTAAACGGAGCGCATCTTACTTTTCAGAAACTGTGATATTAGTCGTTGAGGTAAAAACGTTTTTTGCCGTTTCATTTGCTGCGGATCCCCAGAAGCACAGAAAGTATTTGCTTTTGCCACAACTTGCTGGTTATATCAATATCCAACGGGTGTTAGTGGGAAGCAGACGAGATTCAACCCTCTAACCTTCAGGGTTCCAGTTCGAGACTCTGAACGGGCAGAAAGCTTATCTTTAACGTTACTCAAACCGTATTGCTCCAGTATGACGTCAAACTGGATAAATTCATAAAACCATAGCCTAAGGAACAATATACTAATCGTCTGAAAACAGACCATCAAGACCGAAAAACCGCAAAGTAAATACGCGCTGCTGGAGGGTCTGACAATTATTGATATGATAAATCATTACAGAGCTGTCGTAAAATACGGGCGGATTATTATGCAAGCGACAAATTCGGTATTAGCATCCCAACGACAAATGAATATTAACATGCCACGAAGTAATGTTAAGCCGTACTCGTGATTTGGTTCAATAAAATAGGTAACATATTTAAAACAATCGAAAACCCGTGCGAACGAATCCGATTATGCATCTACACTACATAGGCTGTTTATTTGTCCCATGTGAGGCTGTTTCTAGATTGTTTTAACAATCCTGAAATACTTCGTATTCATTATTACATGCAGTATTGTGCACTTTACCTAAAGTCAATGTTCCGGATGGAGTCTTCACTGATGCCACGAATATACAGTTTTATTATACAGGAATAAGTAGTTGAAACACATCGTAAACATATTTAAATTACCATGCCATCAATGGGATGCTCGCACTATGCTGCAGAGCTGACTGTTCTGAAACGCAAGAGATAATTCTAAGAATTACCTTAAATGAAAGCAACTGAATATAAAGCAGCATTCACATTATTAAGAAGCGACGAGCGACGAACTTCTGCAGGTGCCACGATAGCACGGATCTCCGGGAGATCAACCACCCCCCAACACACACACACACACACACACACACACACACACGCTGCCCTAAGTATAAGGTGAGATGGGAGGGGTTCCGTCATGAGATCACAACGGCAACATTAACTGAGTGTAAAGTAAGAGAAGCACGGCTGGCAGCCGGACTACTCAGATAGAATCCAGCACACAGTAACAGGTCTATCTTAGATGATCGGGCGACACGATTTATTCCATGTTCCGTGGCGTACATTCCTCTGGGTCTATTTCTAAAGGATTAAAATAAAGCGCAGGATTTTAAAGAAGAAAGTTTTCTTGGAAAAGAACTCGGACCATACTTGCATATACGGCATACAGTAGGTTGGTGCATTAAATAGCACTACAGTGACCTGTAGTATTTCTGACTCGAAATTAATATTAACACCCATTCCTTTGTTTGAAAATAGAATTCAGTCAATAAAAAGTTTTGAGCAAAGGATATTTAAAACAACGCAAAGACGTGGCACAGGGATGGGACGCCGTTTATCTGGATCTTTGCATTCTCTGTTTGGTAATTTTAATTCCTTTGGGGGAAGATCTTCCGCGGCCATGTGGCTCCTGGCTATATGCATGATGCTCTCGCAACTTCTGCTGTTATCGGCGGAGGACGGTAGGGCGCTGCTGTGTGTGCCTTGCGACGCGTCCGGATGCGCTGAGCCAAACGCTTGCGGCGGCACGGTGCTGGGCGCTTGTGGCTGCTGCGCCGGCTGCGCCAAGCAGAGGCACGAGAGCTGTGGAGGCGTCCGCGGTCTCAATGGGACCTGCGACCGCGGACTCCAGTGCGTTATCGGGACGTCTCCAGACGGCGGTTCCGTCGATATCGGAGTTTGTGAAGGTGTGTACCCAGATAGGCTTTAATCAGTTTAAAACTTACGCAGCAAATAAACTCTTATATGCATGCCATAGAAATAAATTTGATCTGTCTGTAACAAATTTTGGGATAACTTAGATTACCCTATCCATCATCCACCAATCCATTCATCCATCTTACAACCGTTTATCATTACAGGGTCTGGATGGTGTCGTTACTTTCCTATAGTAGATGATAAAATCGGGGCACTGCATTGAGCTTCTAAAAAGTGTCAGCAAAGGGAAGGGTTTATGTAAATATTTACCGAAATCAGACTCGCAACAAATACCCAACAGGCTACCAAAATCCCCTTATATGAATGACATATCTATTTTAGAGCAGAATTTGTGCAAATGAATGGAATTTCACATCTCTGATAATTATATTAATACTGTTTATCGATGTGTCTTTATATAGCAAAAGCTGCACGTTGGTGTTACGGTACGAAAAAATAAGCTGAAACTGTAATAAATGCGGGAACAATACTTTCCAATTACAGTAAAATATGTTCCTATGTGTGCTGTAGCTCTGAACGATTACAAACATTCCAAATCCTTTTTAAAAGAATATCCTACGGCACCAAGACCTTCCCAAGGACGAGCTGGCCGCTTTGCTGGGAAACAGCCCCTGGCGAATCCCCTATTCCGGCTACTTTTTAACGTACGTAGAGGAGACCCGCGCGCGAGCCGCCTACGCAAGCGGTCTAAAAGCTGAGCGCGAGCCGCCACTGTACCGACAACATTTGAACACTCCATATGTAAATAATTCGTTTTTGGAAGTAATCTCCTTCAAAATGTTATGCAAATATCGAAGGAAAAAAAGTACTTCATGCAATCCCTTCGGTCTTCTTACACGAAGTTTTCATATTCATTGGCACGGCAATGGGCAAGTGCGTATTAAGCTCTGTCACCAAATTAAGGGTACCGCATGTGTCTTAACACATAAAAATACCATATTTAACTACAACAATTTTCCAGTTGACCCCCTTTGTTTTTGTTGTTTTGTAAATAAATTAGGTGAAGAGAGAAACCTATAAAGTATACTAAGATAATATGCTGAAACATAAGTACTGATGTTGTTATAGGGTGGGCCAAACAAAAAGCGTTGGAGCCCATGTTGTATGCTTTTGCTGCTGTTTCTTTCCATGCGGGATTCGGTGACCCTGCACTTCCCATCTCAGAGTCCGGGTTTCCTTCTGCTGTCCTCCTGAATACCCACTGTCTCACTGGCCTCCTTTTCAGAGAGTGGAGTTTCAGACCCAGTTAGCTATGTTATGCTAACTTATGCAGGCTGGAGTCCCTGTCTGTCTGCTATTTGATTTTGTGCTGCGGTAAGGCCTTTGTAGAGTCATCTTTAAAGGGTCTTAACTGCACAAATGTGAGCTGGATGCTGGGACTCCTGTGCCCCCCCCGGGGCCCGTCCCCTTTCATGACTGTTCCAGGCTTGTACAGTCCCATCATGCAATGCGGCAGGTCCCTGGGCTCCTGGAAGTTGTCTCTCCTCCGTCTCTTGCTGTTTTAAAGACAACGGCGCCATCTCTTCGCCCTTACATCCGCAAGTGCACATCAGACCTCATAAGCTCCCCCACACTCGCCGCCAGCTCCATCTCATCTCCCCTGCCCTTTGATGCCGAAGCCGGCTTCCCACGGCTGAGCCGACGACTCCCTTGCACGCTTTCTTGTTGAAGGCAGCGTGCCTGTCAAGCAACCTGGGAGACCCCGAAGCTTGTCAAAATGTAGCTTCCCTAAAACTCACATGGACCTGGTTTATGGATGTATTGACTGAACTCCTTTTAGATGGTTATTCTTTTCAGGTAAAATGAAAAAAAAAAAAATACTAGTGGAATAAACCTCCGCTACCAATTTGACACTAGTTAGGTTGTGAGTATTGTTTTTATAGTACTGCACTAAGAAATTAACTTTATCCTTTTTATTAACTTTTTTTTTCCGCTCAGATGCAGCTTGGGATGTCGATCTGAGTTTGGGGCCTGGACCTTGCAGGGGAAGCCTGGTCAAAGGCTGTGATCTGGTGGACAGGAAGTGCGTCTGCGGTCAGAAGTGGTCCTGTAGCAGACCCTACTCCTTCCCCAGCTGGGGCGCGTGCCACGTTGCCCTCCAGAGAACTGAAGGTAGGCCCCGTTTTGGCATACCTGTCTGTCCAGCCTTCTGGGACTCCAGCCCCCCAACTCATTGCTTTTGAGCAAGGGCCTTGGCCTCTCAATCCTCCTGGGGTGTGGAATGTTCTGGTTTTTCTGCTCTCCCTCTGAATTGCTAATAGCCTCATCTTAGAGAGATAGATGGCTGAATAAGGTCAATTAAGAAAATAATGACTTAAATTGCATGCTGAGAGGCTGCGTCAGAGCGAAGGCCTGCCACGATGCCGGGCTGTCAGAACCCAACTTGAGGATCCCCTTGGTAATGAAGTAACCTCAAACTTTTCACATGGGCTGATTAGCTTTTCCTGAGGTTAATGAAAGATACTGTAGAGCCGTACATCATTCCTGGGTGGCTTACAGAGTGCCGTCAATCTGGCTGGGAAGGTGGAGCTTAGCAGTGCAGTGTGATCACAACTCCAAGACTTGAGGTGGGAGGCTATGTGGGAATGTAGAGAATGTGACATACAGTGTAAGCTGCAGTGTCGCCGCCCTGTTGGTAGCATTGTCAAGTACAACATCACTCAGGATAATACCCTGTCTCCTTTATCTGGGATAATTCACCTGAGGTTTTCTTTTTCTCGGATGGAGGTTTTGTCAATGAGGAATAATTATTCATGTTTTCCTGCTTGATTTATTGTGTTTTGTGTTCGACGTCTCAGCTGGTACAAATTGAATAATTCTCAAGCTTGGCTTCGAAAAGCCGTGCATCAATCATACAGCGTCGGGGAGCAATCTGCCCCGTGCAGGGATTGATGGAGTGGTCCATCAGCATGGCCACATAAATATCCAACAAGCAAATCTGTTCCTCTTTTGGATACAATATTTGAAGTCGACCTGACAGGTTTCAAGGGCATGGAAAAAGTTCTAAAACTAACATACAGGTACATAACATATAGCATGGTGGGTGTGGCCAGTGGGGCACTGAAAGCTGAAGTGCTCCTTCCCTGTCACTCACTGTTTCAAAATATATCATTGGCTCCTCTGTTTGAATTATAGCCCCTCTTTTGGCCTCCATCTTAAAAAAATTCGTGAATCACTCCTGTGGGTGGGGAAGAAGTAGGCGGTTAAGGGCATGGCCAAGTAACTTCAAAGCTGTTAAGGTTCCCTTGAGCAAAATACAAAGCTGTACCAACGGGCATAACAGAGAAGTAACTTTGGATAAAAGTGAGTTCAAGTGAAGTTTCCTCTAAGTCATAAATCCTATTCACTTTGGAGCGATGACCTTCCAAACCGCATTAACATTTCAACTTTCATAGAACACTAATATTCAAGCAGTTTAAAGAGAGCTTTTTCACCACAGCCAGACTTTCACAATTCCAGTTGAAAATTTAGATTTGAAAATTTTCGGTCGGACCTGCTTTAAAGAGTCCAGCAGTCGGGCCCCCGTACCGAAGGGTTGCGGCTGTACAGCAAAGCGTCTGAATGTCCCATGGAGCACATGAACATCATGCCCAGTTCCAACGTAGATCAGTCATCACCTTCAGACTGAGTGTGGGTGTGTGTGTGTGTGGGGGGGGGGGGGTACCAGTGAGGGATGCTACTGTGACATTGATGATGGGCTTGAAAGTAGCAGCAGACTGACAGCCCATTCACTCACCTCTGACTAATTACCAGGGTTATATAAAGGGGACAGCTGTCAGGTCCAGACCCCACATCCATGCTTTGATGCAGGTGTAGCCCTTCCTCACACCTGTCACCCATTTATTTTCCTACATTTCTCTCGTGCTGAAGCCAAGAAGGCCGGCTGAGCCTCCTTTCCTCTCCCTTGGGGTTGAAAAACCCATAAAGCTCACAGGATTTTTACTTGCACAAAAATGTTCTGAGGGCAGAAGGAAAAATGATTGGTTCAGGAGATACTTATGACTAATCAAATGTCTGAGTCCCGCCTCCTGTAGCTGCTTGGACCCACCTCCTCTACAATCTTTTATGCGAGTAAAACTTCCACGAGCACACCCAGATAAAATCCTGATTCCTCCATCTCCATGTGCACTGGTTCTGTTCAGTCCCCATCCAGAGCGAGCCTCATAGAAGCCATTATTAAGGACAAGCTGTGGGTCTGGAAGTCAACACACAACTTAGAGCACAACACCCAAGTGGTTTCACAGCCAAAACTATGGCGGCCATGTCACCCCGAAACGAAAATGTCAGGTCTGTTGAGTTGTGGCTCACCAATGCAGCATGTCAATGGTCACAGCAGAGCGAGGTAATGCAGAGACGGCTCTCCTTGAGAGAGAGAGAGAGAGAGAGAGAGAGAGACACTACGGCTGGTTAGGGGCTAGAGGAGAAGAGGGAAGTGCAGGAAGAGAACTGGTTTCGGGCCGCTAAAGACTTTAAGACGGGGTTCTGTCAGCAGGACAATGATTCATGTTGTCAGGAGAACGTGCACCAAAGCAGCCTGGTAATCGGAAAGCAAAAGTCCTTCTTTGATGCTGGTCCTAAAGTGTGAATCAGTAGAAAGATGTGAAAGAGGAGCTCTGGAGCATCATGAGTCGCTAAGCTCCCGCATATCTGTACGGAAAACCGGCAATATTCACACCTTGCTGATGTGCAAAGGCAGGGAGCTACACAAAATGCATGATCAATCTGCATGCTCACAGAACTAATTGTAGCTGAAATTTATTGCCTTGTCTTTGGTTTGAGGAAAATTATATATATATATATATATATATATATATGAAACGGACATGTATCATTTAGTAAGTTTTGTAAAATAGAATGCTTTTGTAAGCATTTTTTAGTGTACTCTAAAATGTATCAGGTTGTACTATCAGTGCCCTTGCATATCATTTCATAACCTCTCTTTAAATACATCCTAGAATAACCATCAAAATTACAGCAGAAGGAGTGAGCCCATGATAACAGAGGTATTTCACTAACTATCAGACTTGATATGTAGTGTCACAAGGCGGGTGAGCACTGTAGGAAGCATGGGAGTCCAGGAATCAGGGGTAAATCCATCCATCCATTTTCCAAACCGCTTATCCTACTGGGTCGCGGGGGGTCTGGAGCCTATCCCGGAAGCAACGGGC
>JAABNY020000038.1:10314888-10326087 GCA_015164015.2 Brevimyrus niger
TTGCTTTCGTTCTGGAAAAGGTTGAGCTTGGGACCAGGTGCACCATACTCACCTAAATAATTCATTGGTTTGCCGCCTCCCCCCCCCCCCCCGTCATATTTATATTCAGCCTAAACCCCCCCCCCCCCCCCCAACCCGATCGCTCATCATATCAGTAGCTGCAGCGTGTCGTGTGCGGATCCCTTCCTGTGCAGTTGTTTGTGCGATAAGACCCAGATGAGAGAGGCATGAGGAAGACTTCACAGAGGCTGTGTCATCGCGGAGAGGCCGCCCTGGAGCCCATCGAACACTCGACCCCCCCCGGCTGGCCTTTTCCAGCATCAGACACCTCCCTCCACTTGTGTTGATATCTAGCATAGGTCTTGTTAAGCAGATAACTTTACGATGACATCATGAGCATTAAAATTAGTGCCGGACTTCCTTTGCTGGACCCTAAAAATAGGTCATTTTGGTCATTCTGCAGTCAAAGCAATGAATCTTACTGTATGTAGTTAGTACTTAGTCCTCCTGTAGCGCCCGTTACCCAGGGCCCTTCCACAAGATCACACCCGCCTCTGTTTTGTTCAGAATTCAATGGCAAACACCCTGACATACTACATTACATTTCTTGGTTGCTGCATCTTTTCTTTAGAAGCTGTATAGGGTGTCAAAGTACCTTCTCACCTCCAGTGTTGGGTTTTTGAATCCAGCCGCCCAGGAGTGTGCATGCGTGGCCTGCATATCCTCATCACACATTGCTCCTGCGATTTTAAACCTTGAAGTTAGTCATATGGGTGTCTTAATTTGAGTATAGCTTATAAGTGTGTGCTGTGTGATGGACTGGCATCCCATCCATCCCACATTAGGCTACAAATTTCCTTGAACCCTGTATTGGATACGCTCCGACTGAATGGATACTGCTTATTAGATTTGAACTCTTAGCAGTTCTGGGACACATGTACTTTCCACAGATCATCTTCAATGATGAGTTACCCCCTTTTCATTCAAGTAGCTTATGGACGATGTTAATCTTTTCATATGTCAGTCTTCTCTTGATAAAAACATTGTTAAGATGCTGGTTTGTTCTGTCTGCTCTACCTGTGTCTCCACTGCACGTCACATGACCGGCGTGCAGGAAAGACAGACATGGGTGCCACATTTGTCGCTGTAAGACATGTCCCGAGGTGACATGTGACAAGGGCTGCCCAGACGGCCTCCGACGTGATGCCCGAGGTTGCCCCATCTGCCAGTGTAGAGGTGAGTCCTCCATCTTTTGGTGAACTTTCAGCTACTTCTCTGATTTCGGACATGCCGGTTCCCTCTGTCCCACTCAGCCGTAGCCTCAAATAGGTCTCAGTTGTTTTCCGCCGACTTATTCATTAAATTTATTCTTTTGTATCATTCTCGCCTAAATGCCAGACTGTCCACGCCCATCTGATGTTGTTCGGCAATAAGATGTAAAATGCTTTTAAAGGTCAATTGAAATAGAAGGGGTTTGGTCGGCACCTCTTCCTGCTTCAGGCCTGCCTCTCACAGCTGACTCCCAGGTTGCCAGCCTCCCTTGAGTCCCACACTATTACCTCGCCATTTTGCTTCAGCACTCAAAATAAGTGCCGTGCTGCTCCTGTGCTTTATAATTTATTCATTTGCCAGACGCTGGCAGGACAGCACAGGCCTGTTTTATGGGTTACATCCTCTGGCCCACTTAACTTAGAGACATTAATGATGCAATATGAGAACGCAGCTCCTTTTTCCGTTTTTGTTCTTTTTTTTTTTCCATAAGGGTGTATTGATTCCGGTGCTGGCTGCCCCTGCTTTCTAATTTGGAACATGTCAGGAAAAAGGACGGGCTGTTTTCAAGCAGCATTTCAGTATTTAATTGTTAGGGAAGGTTAGGCACAGATCAAATGCATTCCCTTAGATAACTTGTCCTTGGGCGAATGTGAATGCATGAAAGTGTCCCTGTCCTGCTCTCTCTGTCCTCTCTTCCACTCTTCCTTCCCTCCTTACCCTCCTCCTCTCTCTGGCTCCTTCTTCACCTCCTATTCTGCTCCTCTATCCAGTTCCTCCTTCACTTCATACCCTGCTCCTCTCTCCAGTTCCTCCTTCACCTCATACCCTGCTCCTTTCTCTGGCCCCTTCTTCACCTCCTAATCTGCTCCTCTCTCCATTTCCTCCTTTTCCTCATACCCTGCTCCTCTCTCCAGTTCCTCCTTCACCTCATAACCTGCTCCTCTCTCCAGTTCCTTCCCCACCTCTTACTAAGTTCCTTCACTTTCTCTTTCTTTTCTTATGCTCTCTCTCTCCAGCTACTCCTCCTATTCTGCTCCTCTCTGCCTCTCCACCGTACCTCTTTTCCTCCACCACCTCTCTCCTTCTCCCCTGACCTCTTGCCCTGCTCCTACTTCTGGCTCCTCCTCCATCTCTCATGCAGCTCCTCTCTCCTCTTCTCCTGCTTCACACCTCGGTCACCCCTCTCCTCATGGGCTCCGCTCAGACCTCGGCACAGCCGCACCCCGGTCCCTGGCTGCGGTGGGCCTCTGCCTGTCAAAGGATGGCCATCGGCATGGCGACGGTGAGACCTGGCACGACGGCTGCAGGGACTGCTACTGCCATGATGGCCAGGAGATGTGCTCCTTGATCTCCTGCCCAGCACTGGCCTGCCTCAGCCCCACCCTTCAGCCAGGCCACTGCTGCCCCTCCTGTCCAGGTGAGGCTTTTCCTGCAGAAGGCAAGCAGGATGTGAGACTAACTCACCAAACAGACGTTTAGCCCTATCATTAAACAGATGGGTTTCTTTCCTAGGCTGAATTTTGGTGAAGTGGTCATTCTGTGAAGCTCAAGCCACATTGAATCATTTGCCTCAGAGTCTCATTAATGGATGGGATGAAGTTGTGCTGCATTTGAAATGATCATATTCTTGTGACAATATATGCTTTTCATGTCCCTCTTAAGGTGGCCCGCAGACTGAGCAGGAGACCAACAGACCCCTGTCGAGGATCTTGCCAGTGTGCCTTGGCTTAGACAGGGAATACTTCTCAGAGGGGAAGACCTGGAGCATTGACTCCTGCACCCAGTGCACCTGCCTCCGTGGTCAGGTGTTGTGCGAGACCAAGGTGTGCCCGCCCCTTTTGTGCCAGCGGCCAATCAGGACTCAGGATTCCTGCTGTTCACAGTGCCCAGGTAGGCATAGCCGCCAGCTCTCTGCTGTGCACTGAAGATATAACACAACAGTAGTGAGAATGGCTCCAGGGAGGAACTGGGTAAAGGTAGGGTCAACAAGAGAAAAAGAAGAAAACAAAAACAGAGTTGTTTCTCTGAGAGGGGGAAAAAGGACGTGAAGGATTTAAATGGAGCTTGAGTCAGGAGCACTGTTGAATAAATGAATGATTGAATGAATGAATGAATGGATGAATGATGATGAATGGCTGAGTGTTGGGATCCCAGGACAGTTATGAGGGTGGAAAGGAACAAAAAACAGAACTGTAAAGGAACAAGGGGCAGTTGACGTGAGTCAACAGAATGACCCCACTCACCCTGAGATTGCCATGCCGCCACCCAGAACAACATGCTGGTCACATGTACTTCCTCCACTAATCAGAGCCCTGTGGTGTCTGACACCATTCACATCACTTCCTGTTGCTGTGTGTTTCCAGGTGACCTCCAGCCGGCTCCACGCCTTAGCAACAGTAGCTGCAGGGATGAGGTAGACGGTGTGTATCGCGTGGGAGAGTCGTGGAGGCCCAACCCATGTTCGAGCTGCGCCTGTATCGATGGGGCCATCAAATGCCTGCCGGAGTCCTGCCCGCCAGTCTCCTGCACGGACCCCGTGCTGCACAAGGGCCAGTGCTGCCCCTACTGTCTGGGTGAGCAGCACATGGGACGGGGATGGGGGGGGGCATCATGGGTAGATTAGGGCTCAGGTTGCTGTCACTTGCAGAAAGATGGCATGGTGTGCTTCCCATCAGCAAGGACCACACAAACACAGACATTACTCACCTCTCTCTGTTGTTAAATACAAGCCTGTTGGCTTCTACGCTCAGCATTACTGTCAGGGAAATAGCAAACTGTCTCTTTAACGACCAGTGAGGACTCAAGAGGCACACTATAGACACCAATCTGAATGGGCACATTTCCCATTTTAAAGAAATGATTATTTACTGGTTTAGTAGGCACTTCATCCCATATAATACAGCCGGGTATTTCAACAAAGCGGTTAAGTACCCTAAGTAAAGGTACAACCATTGAGAGTTTAATCTGTTCGTCTCAAGTCTGAACCTTCAAAGAATGAATGGGTGAACCGGTAGCGGCGATACACTGTGAAGGACGGGTGAGGTGTGTGTGTTCCTGTGCTGAGGGCCTCTGTTCACACGGACAGGGGACGTGGGTAGGAAGGCCGTGTGTCACTACGGTGGGGCTGCCTACAGCGATGAGCAGCGGTGGCACGCGGACGAGTGCACACACTGCTACTGCCTGCAGGGACAGACGCTCTGCTCCACCGTCAGCTGCCCCGCCCTGCCCTGCCGCGAGGCGGCCCGCGCGAGGGGCCGCTGCTGCCCCTTGTGTTCAGGTGAGGGCAGCGCGATGCAGATTTTTGGGTATTGAAGGACAGCTGGATGGTGGGAAGGGTCATGTGACCCAAGGACAAGGGGCTCATTCACCATATATGGGGAAAGGGTGCTTTCAGGATCTATTCCAGAATTTTCACAGTTCGGCTTTGAAGTTCATTCCACTTTATTGCACTATAGTTAATTGAACAGCATTGATTATTAGTGGCTAGGTTGGGGAGTTTTTCTTTACATATTGATCTCATGCCATAATGTAATGTAACACTGTGTGTTAAAATGCGGTGAAATGCAGGGAAACTTTTTAATAGTCACACTGTAGGTGCCCTTAGACTCCACCATGGACCACAGAGACCCAGTCAGTAATTGGTCAAGAGACACTGTCACATTATCTCCTGTATGATGCCGTGGCAAGCAAAGCCTCTAAATCACGGGTCTCCAACTCCGATTCTGGAGAGCTACTATCCAGTATGTTTTCTGTCCCACTTGGCTTCTGATGAGCCCCACCTGTACCTGGTTTTTACCTGAGAAGAGGTGTGGCTCATCGGAAGCCAGGTAGAGTAGAAAACCTACTGGACAGTAGCTCTCCAGGACCGGAGTTGGAGACCCCTGCTCTAAATGCTATGAGAGTAGCACAAAATGGAGACTGAAGGCTAGCATTAGCTCTTAGCTGTGTGGTAGAGAGGAAAGATCACGAAGATATTTCCGCTTTGAGATCTTTTAATTTTCTGTAAGAAGCCAAAAGCTTCTTTAAATGCGCTCCATGCTCTACTTTATACTGCTAACACACCTGTTCTGTAAACAAGCCAGGAGGTGATTTATCATAAATACAAGTTTATGAACATGTTTAATACCTCAAAAAATCCCTGAGGCTAAATTAGTCATTGTAATTGCTAATCAGCGACACTATTCACTGAAAAACCACTCGCTTGCATAGTTAAGCATCTCCTCCTGGAGAATACAATGTGGATGGAGAGAAGCTGGGTCCCAGTTTATCTCACAAGACATTTTCTAATATTATTTCTTGTTAACCTTTTCATTTAGTATCTTTCTTGCCTATTTAAATGGTTTTAGCTCACCTTGTTCCTTGAGGTTAATGTGCATTTAATCTGACAATCTAATTATTATCAGAAGTAAAATTCCTTGCCTCTATCATTTCAGTTACCATTATATAAAAAAACGCATCATGTTTAAAACATCTATATAAAACACCTGCTGTATGAATGATGTGAGCAGTGAGCCACTTTGCGTATGAACCTTTGTCTCCCTTCAGACAGTCTTTCCGCAAGCAATTCCAGAGCTATGGACGTGCGACTCTGGGATGACCTGATGAAGCGCTATGCCCCGCCAGCAGGGGGTGCCCTCGTGGTACCTCTCAATGGTAAGGAATGGCCTTCTCCGCTTCTCACTCCTTTCCCCTTGGTGGCCTTGTATGAATAGGTGCTCCACGCTGCATCTGTGGTGTTTCATTACAGGGGGGGATGGTAGTCAGCAACACTTGGAGAGCCAGATGCCTGGGGCCGGAGAGACTAGGCATTTCAACCCGGCGGCCTGGAGTGCATTACCCATCCTGGTGGTATTCATCACCATCGCCGCCCTCCTGGTCATCAATAAAAAAAAGAGACGGATCGACATTCTTTGCTTTTATAGAAATAAACAGGTAAATATCTTTGACGTACGGGCGGCATGGCGGCTCTGTGGGGGGGGGGGGGTGCTGTTGTCTCACACTTTCACAGTTTAAATGCTGCCTCTGCTCTGCATGTGTGCAGGTTAGGTGACCTTTCTGTGTCGTCTGGGTTTCGACCTACAGGCCACTGACATGCAGTGAGGCTCATTTATTTATGTGTTATATAAGTAGTAATACCGGTAGGTAAAACATTTGACTCGGAAAATGCACAAGTAAATGTGAGGAAAATGTCTTATCAACCTACAGTGAAGCAAAAAGGTTTTTAAGCATTGTTACATAGATTTTTTTTAGCAGGCCGTAGAATTTGCACTTGACAAGTTTGTAAGGTCCTATATTTCTCTAAACACATACCCTTTAGTGTTTACATCCAGCTGTTTATCCGGGTTAGGGTCAGTGGGGCCGATCCCATTCAGCACACAGCTGGGCTACCGGCCGGATGAGGTGCCGTTCTATCTCAGGGCACATACACCGGCTATGGGCAATTTAGGGTTTTAATTATTCTCACAGTATGGCTTTGGAGGCAAAATTCAACCAGCACTCAACCCCTGATGAATGAGGCGACGCTGCTGCCCGTTGAGCCAACATACCACCTGTGCTCCTTATATGAATTATTTTGATTTGTGTTATAATGCGTTTTCATTGTATAAGAGATAACAATGTGTGTTTTTAATGTACGACGGTGTGTTCTTTGGCAAAATCAATAGATTTTCTTTTTTTTTTTAGTAAATACTAAAAAACACTCAGGTGGAGCAAAACTAACACTGTTACCATATCTGTGTCCCTGTTATAATTCCGTCACCCTCCACGACGGCTGAAAATCCAGCTAATATGGACGGACCGCCGTGAGGGTCTTCACACAGATCCTCATCTTCCACTCCGCCATGCTGACTTTAACTCGAGATACGGCGGCGCACGGGAGGCGCCGGAGCAGAAGGACCCGCAGGATGACGGCTTCTATCAGAGCGTGTGATCGGACCGGCGCCGAGAGGCCCGATATGCTAAATGACTCTACCATCAGAAATAAAACGGTAAAAGTTCACTCGGAGACAGGGGACCATACGTTGAGCTGAAAATGATAACGGGTAGCTGTGTCGCAACGTGATGAGTGACGAATGAGCCAAGATTCAGGAAGGTGACACTGTGACACCAGCGGATGGCTTCTATCTCCTCATTTATTTTCTCCCGGGACGTATGACGTCGATCCGGCGACTCCGAGACCACAGACGTGCTTGGAAACATGCATCCCTGCTCCCGTCGATCGGCACGGAAAGGTGAAGCTTCATATGTCTTCAAAGACAGAGCTGCCAAAGGTCTGACGTCTGAAGCGGACGTGGTGCTTGGAAATGTTCACTTTCTGGCCCGTCGCTGCCCATCATCTTAAGGCAGTAAGCATGATCCTGTTTATGGTGGGTCTGTGTTCGATGGCACGTCCGATTGTTAATTCCATTCGCAGCCTTTCCTTACTTTATGGTAAAGACCTAAATGTTTCGGTTGGAGAAAATCTATCTAAAGTTCAGCTAAGAATTTCACTAAAGTTTTACCTTTTTTTTTGCTGTAATAAGTGACTGCAACTAAATTTGTTTTAAATTCACTCGGTTTGCTGATCGCTTTTACCTTTTCAGATATTTTACTGGTATAATTCCAGTTAAGTAGGCTACCTTACCCAGGACAATGTAACAGGGTGCCTACTTATCTGCATACTATTATAGTCTACTGACAAGGCATCAGTGCGTCGAGTAATTTAATTTGACCATGGCAGTCATTAATTGCAAATGTTCAATTCCTCTTTGGTTTAATAACACGTGAGTCATTTGTAATAGGATTTATCATCAAACTTCACATAAATACAAACATGCCTTCAGGAGATGCAAACTTTTACTATGCCATATTAACTTTATATCACATTACCAAACTGTTCAATATAGATTTTCTATAAACGTTTGTGAGATTTTTTTATTTGTGCATTTATTTTTGGTTATAATATTGTGTCAGTACTGCAGTTTTAACACTCGTGGTGTAATACATACGCCAGATGAACAACACAGAGGAAGAATATGCAACAATTTTGGTTCAAAAACAATTGTCGGATGTTATGGTAATTATTGCATTACGTTGCAATTTTCCATGACTGAAGGTACAAATAGAAATTTCACAGTAATATTTTCCAGGTGTCCTCTGTGACAGGTATGAATAATCGTGTTAAGACAGCAGATAATAGCAGAGATAGGGCCTAATCATAGAGCTTGTGCAGGACCTGTGTCAATGACAGTTGATATAATTTTATTCTGTGGATCCTCTCTTAAATGTCTGACACAATGCATACTTTTGACTTGCTAAAGGGGGGGGGTGACATATGCCTTACTTTGAGAAGGGAAAGTGGCATAGATGTGTTTTGATATTTATTTGAATTTAACATTTGTCATAATATTTGTCAAACGCTTATCCCAGCCTGGATTGAGAGTAGAACAATAAAATGTCTTTCAAGGCTAAGTGCTGGAATTCCTGCTTCTTTGACTGCTCGTCTTTGATTTGGTATCTCTCCTGATTACATCTGAAGAGGTTGTATATATTGAAGGGCAAAATGAGTGTTAGAAATAGAATAGAATAAACTCTCATAACCATTTTCCAAATGCAGGAACCTAATTTTCTGAAGTCACTCTACATAAAACTCCTCTTTTACTGTAATCCAGTTGTGGTTGGCTAAATATGGCTTATGATCCAAGGTTTTATTTATAATTATTTAGGTTCATAAATATCTAACCATCCATCCACAGTTAGAGTCATGGTAGCCTGGGACACATCCCAGGAAGACTAGGGCACGACACACCCTGGATGTGATGCTAGCCCATCACGGGACACGCACGCGAGGGGGCACGTGTCACTCCTACAGGATCATGGTCCCTGGGCTGCCTCAGCCTGGAACTCCTGCTTACTTTCTTTTATATATATATGACACGACACATATTATATTGCCCTCGGTAGTTCACGTTCGAATGAGTACTGACTCTAGAGTTGGTACTTAAAAAGGGTTTCGGAACTGCCTGCAAGGAATACAGTCGGGCCGAGATCCTGCGATGTGAGCAAGAGAAAAGACTCTTGTTCTAGCAAAATGTTCTTGTTCCAAGAAAAAAGTTCCAGTAGTGTGAAAGCGGCTCTGCACATACACGCACATGAATAAGTGCATCATTTACCATGCAGTGACCCATAACAATAACTGTAATGGACACTGATATGGAGTGAGTTTCCCGAAGGTAGGGTGACCAGATAATCCATGTCAGGGAGGACACTCTGAGCTAGGACAGGAGTGGTAAATTACCATTTCAATTAAACAGACCTGGATTTCACTTGAGCACTGAGCTCTTGCAGTGTGCTGATTGGTCAGTCTCCTATAATCATGCATATGTCACTAATGCTAAAGTAAAACAGCTGGATGAGTCTTTCAGTCAAGGAAACTAACCAAGCAAAGCACAAGAAGAGATGAATTGTTTAGCCAAGCAGAGGAGCCTTTCAATTTGACAGTAGTTTGTAAAACCCGAAGTAGCTGGAAGTGTCCTCCCTGACATAGATTATCTGGTCACCCTACCCTAAGGCTTCTTAACACTATGTCATTTGTAAGTTCTTTTAACATGGATCTTACGAACAACGTATGCTACGTACGTAGCGTTAAGAAGGCTTTGGGAAACTCACTCATGATTTTCAAGACTGCCTTTTCAAAAGAAAATCAGCGAAATCAGCAAGATTCACAATTAAGGTTTCTCAAGTGGAAGCAATAATTGTCAATAGAAAAAGGGAAAATACTGCTCTCATTCATTTTTATAGATTTGGATTTTTTCCTTTTCCATTATTATATGACGACCAGAAGGACCCTTCATGAAATTCTTGTATCAATCATAGATTACTAAATCAAATGAGAAGTTGCTGTTAATAATGCAATGTTACATGTAATTGTATGTTTATGTTTGCACACACAAAAAGTGTTCTCACTATGATTTAGATGTTTCCCTTAAATAACTGATCGGTATTTTGCTCTGACATTTGAAAGTTATTTTTTGTTCATGCGAGCTGAAATGAATTACTAAACCCTGATTCCCTTCTCGTACAGTGCTGGGAAGGACCATCTTTAGGAAGTCCACCCACCACATCGTTTCTTCTATTGATTGCAACTACATTCTGTAAATTAGTGATTTGGCAGAAGTTACAACATGAGTTTCAGAAAAGATGTCTTAATGCTTGTTATCACAAAGACTCACAAAGCGCAAAGCGAACCAGGAAACTGAAATAAGGGCATTTTAACCCATTTTACAACAACACAGATAGAAAAAAGCACAAATAAGGCATAAACATGTGTAATAATATTTGAATAACAAACTTCATTTAACTGGACATCAATTCTGGAAATATCCCCTTAAAGAAAGCAGGGTTTTTATTCTGCTACTCAGGCCAGTATTCATCTCACCATAAATGCTGTATTATGTTAAAACAAAGTCGTTATTGATTATTTCTTATATAATTACCTAGTAATCCAGTTATTTTTATGTACATTTACAAAATATTTACAGGAGCATAGCACAGTTACAACGTGTACGTGGATTAAATTAAGAATGTCTTCTCTCACGTTACCTTTGGTCCATTTTACTTGTCTAATAAAAATAGATGAAGAGCCGTTTGTTTGACTTTTTTTTTTGGAATCAATGGGAAAGCTTGTTTCTCTAATTCAAAGAATAAACTATATATTCTCCCCACATATTAATATATAAAGTTGTGTCTTATTTGTGCCCATTGCTGTTTCAATGGAATAATTGTTTTACAAATAATTCATGTAAATCGTGACTTTCTTCTAGGCTACATCCTTGTAACCTTCCAAAAATAGCATAAATCAGGGGTGTCCAATCCATAGGTGTGCATGTGTGAGTGACTGGTGTGTGAGTGTGCCCTGTGATAGGCTGGCCCCCTGTCCAGGGTTGTTCC
>JAABNY020000038.1:10326187-10343509 GCA_015164015.2 Brevimyrus niger
TTGCTTCCGGGATAGGCTCCGGACCCCCCGCGACCCAGTAGGATAAGCGGTTTGGAAAATGGATGGATGGATGGAGGGGTATCCAATCTTGTCCGCAAAGGGCCGGTGTGTGTGCAGGTTTTTGGGATAACCTGTAGGTCAGCTGTTCATGACCAGGAGTGAGGACTCTTCAGCCAATCAGTCCTCTAATTAGTAATCCCGCATACACACCGGCCCTTTGCAAATAAGATCGGCTACCCCTGGTGTAAATAATGTAAAGTTACATTGAGCTATTAGGCTATTTGGATGATTATTGGTGAATCAGTGATGGAGGGCAGAATCCAAACTCTCTCTAATTAATATAGCAGACACAGTTACAGAACAGATTGAAGACCCGAGGAAGTCTACAGTTATCCATTAAAGAAATACAGGTAGTGATCATACTCTATTCTGCCAAAAGCACCTGGCAGTTATGGTTGCCAGCCGTCCCGAATTGTCCGGGAAAACCTGAAATAAGGGTGATTTTGATTCGTTCAGCGAAGGGACGAATCAAAATCACCCTTATTTCGGGATGTCCCAGACAATTAGAGACAATTGGCAACCCTACTGACAGTGTACCCTACTCCTTGTCAATGCGATGCCTAGAGTTGGGATTGTGACACGAAAGAAAGCTTATTACACATCCATCCATTTTCTGAAACCACTTAATCCCAGCTGAGGTTGCACGGGGGGGGGGGGGGCAGAGCCTATCCTAGGGACAATGAGTGCAGAGAGGAACCAACCCTGGGCAGTCAATATAATATTCTAAGTAACTGATATAGTTATCGTTTGGTTCAGCTCTAAACCATTTCAATTATGCCATACTACATGTAAATACAGTGGCAATTGTTCATTATCTTTACTAAAACGAATTGGGTCAGGTAATGGGACAAAGACAAAGAGTAAACTATAACGTAGACAAAATACATACATTTATGTTTTAAGGAACTGAAACTATTTATATAAACTAATAAATAACTACTAATTTCAGGATATGTACATCCTGAGATGCATAACCAGTTTCCAATAGGATGACCAGATAATCCATGTCAGGGAGGACACTCTGAGCTAGGACAGGAATTGTAAATTACCATTTCAATTAAAATGACCTGGAGTTCTTGCTGTGTGCTGATTGGTTATTCTCCTACAATCATGCATGTGTCAATAATGTTAATGTGAAACAGCTGGATGAATCTTTCAGTCAAGGAAACAAACCAGTCAAAGCACAAGAAGAGCTGAATTATTTAGCCGAGCACAGGAGCCTTTCAGTTTAAAGTAGTTTGTAAAACCAGAAGTAGCTCAAAGTGTCCTCCCTGGCATGGATTATCTGGTCACTCTAGTTTACAACTATACCTGGAAATGTGTATTTCACTGCTTGAATACGCGACAGCAGCTATGAACTACACGATTCGTTATGCCGATTAAAATAGTCATATAACGTAAGCGTACATTATTGACAAAATCGCCGTAAAATATAAAGTGTAAGTGATCAGAAACCAACGTCATAATATTTTACGTCGCGATATAATGACGTAGGACAACGGCGACAGAGTGATGGAGAGAACACGTGTGTCTGCTTTTGCGCTATACCGGACGGTTTTAGAAAAAGATCAGTCTTCGTTAAAGGTATGTGAATTAATCTGACATTAGGACATTCTTTCGAGACGTCTGTTTGGCATACGTATTTTATATAATGCATCAATATAGTTTTAACTGGCAAAGATTCAACATGTCAACATGTACTCCCCATCCCTGTTCTACAACATCCAACGCTATTTTAAATTATAAAAATGTCGAACCATCTTATTCATTTCTGTTATACTGTTTCCGCAGTACTTCTTCATTGGTCATTTTCATTTCTTTCACAGAATGTACAAACATTGAATAACCGAAATGTCTTTCCAAGTGGCTTCGTTTTTCTAACTTTTTTTTTTAATAATTCAAGGTTGCACACAAGAAAAAAAGGCCTAAGGAGAATGCTCAGATTTCTAAATCAAGTAAGAAAACAAAGAGAAAGCAGACTTCCACAGTTGTGAGCCATGTGAAAGAAAAGACCGCACAGCCCCTACCGGTAAGTGGGGTGTGGGTGTGTGTATTAACCCATTGTCTCCCAGTCGCATTTTTGAAGGGCAAAGATGGCAGTCACTTTTCTGAGTAATTAGAATGTTACGAATTGCTAGGCTGAATGTCACTATAAAAGAATGAGCGTGTCGGGTCTTCTACCTTTATTTGCTACCTGCCTGCCTTTAAGTGAAACAGCATCTTTCGATTTCATGTCAGAAACAATTAAGTACCCACTGAATAAAATATTGATCTGAGCTTTTTATATTCACCAGTTGTGTTTTCCCGTGAAATATGGCGGAAGTCATTGCTACTCAGTTCTTTATTTTATTCCCCCTAGTCTTCTGCTATGGAGGTGGCACATCCACTGGTGAACAGAAAGGGGGTTGAAGGGCCAGCCCTGGACACCCTGCTGGTGGATCTGGCAAGAATTCAGAGCAGCAGGGAGAGAGCCAACCGGCTCTTTGAGTGGCTGATCCATCCTGTCCCCGCCCAGAGCTTCTTCAGGTAGCCGGACTCACGTTGCTTGTTTTCAGAGGTTTTCTGCTCTGCTTATTCCAGCATGAACCTGGTCTCTCTCTCTCTCCCTCTCCCTCTCCCCCACTTTTGTACTTTTTTTTTGTCAGTCCCAGCATGAGCACCTTGGTGATTCATTTATTCCCTGTCATTTGGTCCGCCACCTACTATGGCCCCGACCTCCCCAGACAAATATAATTTTTGCATCCCCAGATTCACTTTATATTGATAGGCTAGGTGTATGAAAAATGTGTATGTGGTTTAGATTGGGTTTTGTTCAACAGCACGTTCTGCTCGCAACTGGTAACCTTTGTGTCAAAGACCAGGTGTCTCCTCCCTGTGGACAGTAGACCGCTGTTCCACAGACACTGTTCTTTTAGTGCACAGAACAGCTATGAAGCAGAATCTGCTACTTTTACTGTTGTCTTGTATATTTCTGAGTACTCTGGTAATAGGTGTGTATTTCTAGTGTAACTGGATTAGTGTATTCGATTTTATCCAATAGATGAATAATAAATTTCATTACCGTAAAATCGTCATCTTTCCTGTACTGTGCTTCATTTAATAATAAACACTTCTGTATAGCAGAAGTAGAGTAAGAATAATCATTGTTCGTAACCTCGGGATACTTCACTGAGGATACGTCCCAGGGCATCTAGGAGATGTTTCTTGCATAGGTGTCTAAATGTAGTTTTTCAGAATTTTTTTTTTTCTGTCGTTTTCAGAGAGATGTGGGAGAAGAAGCCAGCTTTAATCAGACGTCATAATCCCGAGTATTACAAGGGCCTGTTTTCTACCACAGAGATCGATCGGATTTTGAGAGAAGTAAGTTCATGTAGCTTCAGGGTGCACTGACACTAGATGATCTATACTGTAGCCAAGCACATTTGGCCCCCAAAGTCTAGTTTTTTTGACTGGTGTGATTGCTAAATTATACTGGGCCCTCTTGAAGTCCACGGTTCAGCTGAATTTGTGCATGGTATGCATCTAGTCTGATCGCTGTTTGTACCCTGGTCCGGAAAACAGACACCATGTTAATCATGCGACTGACAACATGCATGCGCACATGCACACTATACTTGAACCCGGATGGAACGGATCAGGTAGGGTGTACAGATCAGGAAGTATGTCATTAGCCCCAAAACGACTCCAAATCAGCCAAAAAATAGAGATGAATCACAAATTCCATTCTGCCTTGTGACGGCGCCTTCCTTCTTATGTTCTCTTCAACACAAAAAAATTCTCACAGTGATGATGGAGATTTAAATGGAAAAATATTGTGGTAAATAGGCAGATATAGACATACCAAGTGGACTGGTAGCTAATCTAGACTCTGCTCTCTCTTTACGCCATCTCTCTGCGGCAGTCTGTACTGTATGATACCATATTGTATTAGCTTTCATCACAGCTTTCAATATTTCTCCTGGATGCTAGAAAGAAATTGACTGAAAAATAATTGTTTTCTTATGTCTTTATTTGTCTGATTTTTGTGGGCCTGATGCCTTGGGCTTTGACTCGTGTCTAGAAAAATAATTGTATTAAATGTCAAGCTGCCTGACGGCAATAGTGTATGACCTGTCTCCACGAAAACAGATTGGCAGACGAAAAGAGATATTGTCTCTATAGATCATACATAAAAGTATGTAAGAAATCAGTCATTTTAATTACTCTGTCATACTCCTTGCTGGGTGTCTTGGGAGAGGAACAAATCTTCCTGTGATATCATGTTCATTCCCAGTCTTTTCCGATTGTTTGCAACAGTCTACCGAAATGGAAAAGGTGCAGAAGTATGAGTACAGGTACACTGAAATGCCCCCACTCTCCCCTTATTCCGTTTGAGAAATTTCTATTGAGCCACACACTGCCCCCTACTGGTTGCTTTATCCAAGTTATTTTTGTCCTTAATATTCTAATCTTTCTCTGTTGCTGCTCAGAATGATGTTCAGTTCGGAGTGAACCTGGACGTCACAAGTTACACTAATGGCCAGAGAGAGACCCACAACCCCCCTGGCAGAGCACTGCCTTTCACTGTCTGGGACTTCTACAAGGTACTCTCTCCTGGGCCCTTTCACACGGACATTTCCTCTGTGCTCTGAGGCATGTGGTATTTCTTTCAGACCAGCATCTGCTTCTCACTCAGTTGTTGTTTTTTTCATTATAAGACAATCTTCAGAACTGGTAGATATTTTTAAATGAAATAGCTGGGTGTTGAATGTTTTTACTGTCTTTCTCACACTGCTGGCTGCTGTGTTTGAAATGTCGATGGCTTCCTAACTTGTCGTGCATTTTCTTCGTTCACCTTGTGCTCGGCTTTCGTCGTAATGTGGTGACATGCCGTATTGCAGGGTTAGGGTAGCCATACTTGGAATATTTTATCTCCAAAATGTTTAAATTCCTGAATAATGATGTTTTTGAAAGTACTGTCAAAATACCATATACTGCAGTATAATGTCTGGACTGTATGAGGAATTATAGTCCGTTTGAAAGTTGGAATTCTGATTCGGAAAGTCAGTCGCACATCCGCAACCCCGACTTCAGAATTCAAGATGGCTGCACCCTTCATCAACAGAAGTGAAAGCCGTTTATTAGCGGTTATGTCTAATTTGTGGCTCATTAAATCGGTCGCACACACGATACTGTCCAACCTCTGTCTGTGGATGTCTTGCTATGATGTTTGAATGTGCAAAATATCACATGATGCCTTGTTATCAGCTGGTGTTGCTGATAATGGCTAAAAGTGAACCTGGCTTTCTGATTTGTTGTACTGGAACATCGTTAACTCGGGTGTGACGTCACTCCCAGCTCCACTCCGACCTGCAAGGTAAATGACCTGCAGCATTAAATAATGCCTACGCCCCCCCCCATCTGAACACCTTACGGCTTCGGCTCGCCTGGAGTCTCCTAAACGGGCTCCTCGTTCTCCCTCTCGTTGCCGGTGGCTGCTGCGGACCCCCAGCGCGGCTGCTCCCTGCGCCTCCTGAACCCCCAGTCCTTCTCGTCCACCGTGTGGAACGTGCTCTCCATCCTCCAGGAGCGCTTTGGCTCCATGGCCGGCGCCAACGTGTAAGTTCAGACGCTGGCCGAATTTGAGCAGGAGCGCCAGCCCCTGTGTGCCAGGTAGCATCGCCCGGCCGGAGTGCTGCCCGCCCCGGGGTCTGGCTGATCTCTAACTCTGAGCATGACCCTCTGCTTCCCCGTGATATGAGGATTTTTCAAATTGAAGAGTTCTATTCTCTAACATGACGGCTGCTTTTTGCCCCCTAGCATTAAATTGTGAAATTCTGTCCATTTAACGTGACCCAGATGTTTCACCTTAGGAGGCTCTGGCCGCTCAGTTACATTCATTTTTTTTTTTTTTCCTATTAGTTGCTTTTCTTTGCACTGATTGGTTGCCTCTCCAATGAACAAAACCCTATTGTTTACTGTTTTTTGATTGTGGGATATTGTGTATGTTTGGGCCACACAAAGACATGTGCTTATGCAGACGGGTGAGAGGGTCGCTCCCCGAAGGTGACGTGCGCCCTTGTGTTTAGCATAGCCGCTTAGCGTCAGGCCCGCCTCCCCTTTCAGGTACCTGACGCCCGCGGGAACGCAGGGCTTCGCTCCCCACTACGACGACATCGAGGCCTTCATCATCCAGCTGGAGGGCCGGAAGCACTGGAGGGTTTATAACCCCAGGTGAGAGGCCTTCGATTGTGTGAAGTGCTGCAGATCCGGACATAATGCGACGTAGCGACAAGTTAAACAATAGGGGGATGAAGAGCAACGCCGCGCGTCACCCGTCACTGAGAAGCCTCTGCTGTTCCACAGGTCCAAGGATGAAGTCCTTCCCGCGCTCTCCAGCCGTAAGCGCTCAGTCGCCCCGACACACGTGCATGCACACACACCGGCGTGTGGAGGTGTGAAAGTTAGAATTAACAGGAGACTATTTATAGCTGTGTTCGGCGGCTGTGTACGTGGAATAACAGAGGGTCACAGGTTCACGTGATGGAAAATTCGAGGACGTGAGATGAAACGGGTTCTTTGATAGCTGCTCGTGACAGCGGCTGTTGCTAGGTTACCTCCGCTCCTGTTGACGAGCACGTGCGCATAGAGGTAATTTGAGCCCTTTCACAACCTGCTACGATGCGGAAAGGATAATTGCATTTTTCAATCCCCCCCCCCTCGATGGCCGAGCAGGCAGGACCTGTGGTGAATTAGACGTAAATACTCTTTGTGAATCCCAGTCAAACCCAGCAGCAGAGAGATGAACTGGGAGATGAAGGAAGCTTCACATTTTTGTAGCCTTAGGATATCAGACAGTGTTCGTGTATGTGGGCCATGCATTTTCCTTGACTTTGTAGAAACATATATTTTTAAAAAATCAGTGCTGTTTTTAACAATGCATTTCTTTTTGGTAGGACAGAGGAGTTTTTTAGACAAACAGTGACATGAACTAAATGAGACGGAGCCTTATGGAAACGCCCATCTTTCCGACCTGCCCTTTGTCATTCTGCAGCCAACTTCAGCCAATCAGAGATCGGCAAGCCAGTCTTGGAGGTGGTCCTGGAAGCCGGCGACCTGCTGTACTTCCCGCGCGGCTTCATCCACCAAGGGGACTGTCTCCCCGATCATCACTCGCTCCACATCACCATTTCATCATACCAGAAAAACAGCTGGGGTGAACTTTTGCACAAGGTCCCATCCTCCCTCATTTTGTCATTTTATTTTATATTTTGTCATTTATATGAGACATTTCCCTGTATATCCAGCTCTAGTTCTTAATCAAAGGGTTTTTCATGGACTAGTGCACTTAACTGAAATCAAAAATATTTGTGAACCATAAAGGAAATTAAAGAGCTAAACTTAAAATGGAGATTTCACATCATGCATGAACTTGTCTGTGACTGATGGGAAAAAAAAATGGGTGTATCACTGGTGTCCCCTAATGGCCATATTGTGAATGACAGCTTGTCCCAGCTGCCTTGGAAATGGCCATGGAGGAGGATGTGGAATTTCGAAAGGGGTTACCGCTGGATTATCTGACCTACATGGGGGTTCAGAACTCCGACAAGGTGCGAACAGTGTGACATTTCGAGAATGATTTCAACATCTTTGTTTTAATACGTCGGTTGCTGATAAGGCCGGTTTGGGGCAGTCCTCTGCCCTTTTCCCCTCCAAATCGTACCGAGTTCTGGTGAAGATGATCCTGCTAATGGGCTCCCTGTGTCTGTCTGTGGTACCAGGAGGACCCGCGCAGAGCCCAGTTCTCAGAGCACTTGCTGGGCCTCCTGAAGAAGCTAACTAGCTACGCCCCAGTGGACGCCGCGGTCGACCAGAAAGCCAAGGAATTCCTGCATGACTGCCTGCCCCCAGTGCTCACCCCAGGTACAGCCTTCCAGCGCCCCTCCCCATCCTGCCCAAGCCTTTCTGGGACAACAGGAGTTTGTCAGATGTAAATGCTATTCTTTGCAGACCTTCCTTATGTAGCCACTATGTCTGGGCTGAAGGCAAATTAGCTGGGTAGGTGGAGCCTGTGCTTTGAGTGACAGGTCAATTTGGAAGCTGTTTTCCAGCACTCTGCAGTAAGAATCGACTTGGTGCGTGAAGCGTGTGAGTGACAGGTCATGCCTGCTGTCATTTGCAGAGGAAAAGGCCTGCAGTGTGCAGGGAGCTCCAAGCAGGTGGGAAGGTGGGCAGGCCCGTGAGGTGAAGGCCCACATAAAAGCTCAGACCAAGATCCGGCTGATTCGGGATGGAATCGCCAGGTACTTCTTCCTTTCAGAAGCTTTCTGGAAAGCTCTGAGCCAGGGGTGGTCAGCTGTTCGAACCCAGGTGTGAGGACTCTTTAGCCAATCAGTCCTCTAATTAGTAATCTAATTAGGGAGTTGCAGCGAAAACCCACATACACACCGGCCCTTTGTGGATAAGATTGGCTACCCCTGCTCTAAGCTGTAGTCAACCAGTATCTATCATTTTTTACTTTTATTTATTTTACAATTGTGTATAATTATCATTGCAAATGCCAGTAACTGTGAAGTTTGCACAAGACTGATACATATGCATCCATCCTCTTTCTAGTCTACTTAGTATTTTGTTATCGAGGATTTTCTCCGTGTAATCTGAGAAGTCTGTATTTTTACTTTAACAGGTTATGCAGTGAGGGGGATGCGGTCTTCCTGTATCATACTGTGGATAATTCCAGGGTTTACCACAAGGAGGAGCCAAAGTGCTTTGAAATAAACCCTGAGGTAGCTGCCTTTTTTATCATGCAGTGCAGTGGAATGCTGTAATGCTCCAAGTCGGAATGCTGTATGAAATGCTACAGAAAAGGCACCATCCTTTAGCATCATCACTCTTTCAATGTAATGAAAGCTACAAAGAAACACAAATGTGTATATATTGACTGCTCACATGCGGCAGATGGTGTGCCGATTAAGTGTGACGCCATGAAGGCTGTAAGATGGTCTGGGGGTGATCCCTCCATCAGGGTGCCTCAAACGCCTGCTCAGTGCTCCTCCCAGGCTTGAAGTCGGCGCGCTTTCTTAACAGCACACGGATGGCGTGGAGTTCCTGATCCGCTCCTCTCCCAAATTTGTCTCTGTTGGCAGTTTGCCGTGTGACACCATCGAAGACAAGGTAGAGTTTATGACTCTTGTATGCACGCGCACAACACACACACACAAAAATACACACAATGACGTTAGGCTATGTCACACTAGGACTTGGCAATTGATTGAATTTTAATTTCACTTATGGTTTTGGCTTCTGGCGATTATTTAAACAAAATCAAGATAAAACGATTATTGTGTCACATATGTTCCCATTATGTCATGTGTTTGAAGTCCAGCCGCCCCATTCCAGCCCCTTTTTGTTCTTCAGTTGAATTGTATAACTTCAAGGAAATCCACCATTAAAAAGACAAGATTTTTTTAAAGTGCGTGATATTTCCAAGGTCAATGAATAATTGTGATCCCAGTATTGACCAAAATAATTGCGAATATGATTTTTGCCATAATCAAGCAGCCACCATCTGTGTTAGACTAGCTGGATGTTCTGTGTAAATATTTTTTATCATGAGGCTCATACTGTCACCAAGCCCACCTGTTGAAGAGGGGCAGCTATAGATCTGGGAGGGTGTGATGTACACTAGGAAGGACTTATGAGAAATCCAAAGACCTCCTAATTACCTTCTGCTTCACTTTCCAGTGGTTTCGAAACATAGCAAATGCAGGCAAGATTTCTTAATATCACCTCCTTCCTAGTGCGTCTTCACTCTTCTTGGGTCATGATAAATAAAGTTTGCCAGCATCCAGGCAGTGGTACCAGTGAATCCTCATGAAAACACTCTGGGGTGTTGAGGATGTCTGTAGTGTCTCATCCCAGGTGATTTTGATAAAATGCGGCTCCGCTAAAAGGCGTTCCGTTCAAGTGGCCGTGCTATATGGCTCGTCTGTACACCTTTGATGTCACCAAATTCTTGTGATGTCATCTCTGGGTTTGATGGTTTCTTTATGCGTCGTCTTGTCTCCTTCACCCTCTGTTCCAGCTGTCCCTGGCGGAGCTGCTGTTCGAGAAAGGACTAGTCCAGACTTCCGAGGCCTTGCTGTTCTCGTGATGATATCTCTCCTCCTGTGGTGGTGTATGTGGTCATATAATAAAATTCCAGGCAAAAAAAAAGGGTAGTGAGGGTCCAGTTTCTTGAACTTCTTAACTCATGTTCCAGAAAAGCAAACGGTACTGATTGACTAATCTAAATAACACAAAGAATAACCCATGTGTAATTGAGGTCAACAGGAAAGCTTTATCAGTTTTTGGTGCTGCCAAGCTTTAAATGTCAGTTTGAGATTGGAGATTTACGTTATAAACAGCAGCTGGGTACTCCTATTGATTTATATTTTCTAAAACTTATGAATATTCATCTTTGCACTAACATACACAAGGTGGCCCTACTTGGTTGCTTAATGAGATCAGGCTTCAGGAGGTGAACAGGTGTTCGGATCAATTCTATTCGTGGGCTCGGAAGTTTTAAAGTGTCGAGTCGGCAACTAACCTGCCTTAAATGTTGTTGAAGCCTGTAGTTTGTTACAAAAATGCAAATAAGCAATGATTCTGGGAAAGGGTGCAGCCCTTGCCACCATACAAATACTTTAATTAAAGGCTGGATATTTGGAAATAAGCAAAGCCCCCCTTTCCCAAGGGCCCTTTCAGCTTAGCTAACAAAACGTGACCCACTCTCCGCAGACTACAGATACTGCTAAGTGCTGCGTTCGTATTCTCTTACACAGAAGGGACTCATTACAGTTCCTCCCAACATATTTATCATTATGATCACAATAAAACACCTGTCTGCTCTTCCCAACAATATTAATCTTCATTTTTTTTTAAAATATAAAATGTATGCGCAATGTATAGTCTCTCTTCCACTACACATTCGTTGATGAACATTAAGCTTACGTGGAATAAAATCACACCCCGGATTTGATTTATAGACCCATAAAGTTCCCCGCTTATTAAAATGTTTTATGAATGGCTTTAATACATTATTTAATGTCATTCTATCATTGCCGTATTCTTCATAAGGCAAAAATGATTCTGAACTTTAAAAAGCCGCCATAACCCTCTTCAGACTTGCTTGTGCTAGAGAATCTGGAATACGGCTCCCTCAGGCGGAATGATGATGATGTGTCAGTCGCTGTCTGATTTAATGCACCGGGAAGCTGTTTCTCCCATCCCCACTTAAAACATCTTCTGATGAAGACGGCACGTTGTGTCGCGCCATAGCCTCACGCCTATAGGGTTGAGGTTCCAAACCCTGCTTCTGCACCCACTCTACCCGTGTCATGTGGGATCCCTCCATTAGTCCAAAGACTTGGTTACTCTATCAGGTGCCTCTCTATTTCTGCCTATGTTTGTGTTCGATTGTGTGTGCCCTGTAATGGACTGGCATTCCATTCATGATGCCCCCCTGCCTTGGACCCCATGCCATCTGGGATTAGCTCCAGAATCCAACATGACCCTATATTGGATAAGTGCTTGGATAATGAATAAGAGCTTTTTATGAATGAAAAACCTTCACATCGCTGTAGTTCTTAGAAATTACAAGTGACAGCGTGTGTTAATCTGACCGCTTTCCAGCACTTTGCTTATAGAATACATTGTCAGTATCCGGGAGGCAGGATCCATAAAAATATTCTTATCTTTGAGGTCTATTTTTACATTTCAATTAGAGACACTTCATACACGCTTGCGTGGGGGAGGAACCACTTTGCCAGGAGATTCTGAAGAAGCCTTTCAAGCTCCATTACATCACCGCAGCGCTCCGAGCCTGCAGATAACAGAGCAGAATGTGGGGCTTAAGGGCACGTGTGCTGACCAAGGGCCCGGCCGGTCCCTTAGGATCAGTGCTGAGAATGGACGAACTTCGGAGGAAAAACTGTGCAAAAAAGCCCTTAAATATGTTCTTCGCCCTTTTTGAAACTAATTTCATAGAATTTTAAAAGGAAACGCTTTTCCTTGGTATACTGTTTATAGCAATGACAAATCATATTACAAACACCAAATACAGTTTGTTTTGGCTAATTAAAGATTTATATACAGCGTTCACCATTTCCAAATACACCAAGGGCCAAGTACATGCTTTACTAACTTCATTTTAAACTTAGTTTTCTATTACATAATGAAAAGCATCCCTTTGTATGACTGTCCTCCAAGCAGGAAACAATGGTGATTTCTACGGTGATTGTGTGAACGTTAAATATTTCCCCTGTCCAGACAGATCATTTCCAGGTAACTTCTTCTCCTGGCTTCAGCTCCCTATAATTAAAAAGAGAAAGAAAGGCTCTTGTGGTCTGTATTAACGTTGCATATTTACAGGGCTCCCTCATAACCGAAACACGCACAAACCTGCTGTACAGTGCGCTCTTGTTCCTGAATGCTGTGAGTTTCTGGTCATTCATTCTGTCCAAGTAGACGCCGACCACAAATCCAAGGGGCACTAGCACGTTGACCCAATGGTCCCGCAGCAGGGACGCAAAGTTAACCATATTTCCTGAAGAAGAAATAAAATGCATAATATTTCCATTTCCTATTACATACACGTCAGTGTAAAATTGACACAACTTATTAGAAAGCAAATATATAGAAAGATCACCATAATTTCTGTATTCAATCAAGTACCAGAAATTAAAAGATCTCGAGCTTTACAACCATGTCTCAAAAAAACTGTAAATTTACACATTTAATGCTGAATGTTGACTTCTGTCACACAGTATCTGAGGTATCACTAATGACTAACATCAACAATAGACACAATTCATGTGCCGAACTTCCAAATGATTTGATATTTAATTAACCAACATAACATGGGTTCCTTCACTTCTACGAATTAATGACAAAAACGGCAGTTTGTGCACTTTGCTTTGCTGTACTTAGAGATATACGCATTATTTAGGGCCTTCTTTCTCAGGGCTTTGACAAACAAAATTTTAATGTGGGTCGAACGCGGTAACAAATCCGTAAAAACAGTTATCTGCCATGGATCACGTCTCATTCTGCACAGCTGTACAATACTCACTTTAAACTACTACAGATTAGAGCCTTAAATAACACATCGTTAAGCAGCTTCGACTTCACGAGGGACTTTAAAACCGGGCCATTAAAAGAAAAACCTGCTTAGCTGTATCATGTGTTGTTGATTTCAATCAAGTCAAATCTAGCTAATTGGAATGTGGACATTTGGTATATTCAGCTTTTGCAAATGAATGATATTTTGTTGCTAATCCACTCCGTGTCAATATGGCTGGGTTAGTTCGAGATGGACAGCCTAGCTAGCAATAGATACCGAGCAGAGTAGTCATGCATCTCTTAAAAACCACACAAAGCTACATGCCAAAACACGTAGGACATAATATATGTATTGTAAATGGAGCATTTTGCCATTAATGCAGATATGGGATTAAACTTTACCTTAACCTCCAAGTTCACCCTCGTTTGCTATCTACCGCTGACGGCGGAGGACATTGGATTGAACCAACGCTAGAGGAAGCTCATTCTTGGGAGGTTCCATGATATACCGTGCGTTAAATGACATGAAATAAAACGAATATTTATTCAAATAATGACGAAGCACATTTTAATATTTATTATAATGTGGCTATGTTTGACCGTATGCGTTTGATGTATTTTTAGTCACCGATTGAAAGACATTTGGAGGAATGGTACAACCGAATACCCTTTCACCTTTGACGCATTAGTAATGGCGAACCAGTAACAGAAGAAAGTGCGGTTCTTTGTAGCGGGTGTTTATTCAAATATCGTCAACATGTTGGCTACTCGTTTTAAAAATCTCTAGTATAATTTATAAAAAACAATCTGTTGTCCCTATGAGCTTTTGTGGTATGTTTCTGATTTTATTCATCTTCTAAACAGCTATCTAGTTACCAAATTTGCCCTGTGTCTCTGAGCGAGGAATGCAACTACCTGAGAATTGTTGTACAGTTTTTATATTTCTATCTATTATTGCTGATCAAGGGTTACCACGTCGTTTTATATGCCCACAAAAAGTGATTTTTATTTAACTAGTGTAGCCATTTGAGGTTTGTAGCTGTAGTTTTAAACTAACATTAAAACTAGATAACTGGCTAGTATACTGCCTAACTATTCGGCTTAGTGTATTACTAATGTACTCCACTGTAAATAGTAAAATAACGTATTTGCGTCTTAATTCTGAACGTTTCGTAATTTGCAGAAAGTTAATCTTGAGATCATGATTGATAGGACATCAACATACTTGTATGTAAAATATTTGGGCTCATTTAGAAAAGAGGGTCCCTGAAGATTGATATACTTAATCTAAGAAATCAGTGATCACCCACAAAAAGCCTTACACACTGTGTGTGTGAGCGAAACCTGGTTTACTCTCTGTGAAATGTAATGGTGCTCTTGAATGGTCGAGTTGCCTGTTCGTTCTTAGAGTCTATTTATGGCGATTGTACACTGCTGTGTGAATCAGCCTGTTGTTTATCATTGTGACAGTTTCCGTAGTGGAGGAAAATGACATCCATTATCAAGCTGACGGCTCTGTCAGGGGTGCAGGAGGAGTCGGCACTGTGCTACCTGCTGCAGGTCGACGAGTTTCGCTTCCTGCTCGACTGCGGTTGGGACGAGAGCTTCTCCATGGACATCATCGATGCCATTAAAAGGTAGGATGAAGCTCTGCCCTTTTTTCCCCCTGCAGGTCAGACTGGACATGTTGCCCTCAAATGCCACCTGATCTGTAACACCCCCTCTCCCCTCCCCATTGCTCTTCCTCAGGCATGTTCACCAGGTGGACGCTGTGCTGCTCTCTCATCCAGACCCCCTGCATCTTGGTGCTCTGCCCTATGCTGTTGGAAAGCTAGGGCTCAATTGCACAATTTATGCAACTATCCCGGTATACAAGATGGGACAGATGTTCATGTATGACCTATATCAGGTGGGTGATGAGCCTTCATGCTTAATATATCCTAAAGGCAGCAATAAGTCACTTGGTAAAAGTAATGAGCAACTTGCAGACATGCAAATGCCTAAGACTGCTTATAGGTAGTGTGTGACTCTGTGGGTTAGGAGTGTGTCCAGAAGGTCCTGGTTCAAATCTTTTGGCCTGTTGGGTCCTTGACCATGGCCTTTAACCCGAAATTGGGATTGGCTGACCCTGCTCTCCTGCTGTGGATAAAAGTGTCTGCTAGATGTAAATGTAGACCTTTGGTGCAGAAATGAATAGAACTCATTGGAGTTTGGAGGTACGACTCACAAGTGAATGTCTCTCCAGTCACGCCACAATACCGAGGACTTCACCTTGTTCACCCTGGATGACGTGGATTCAGCATTTGATAAAATCCAGCAACTAAAATATTCACAGATCGTCAATTTGAAAGGTGAGGAAGTGCAGACATTTCACTGTATTGGGGTCGCATGAGCCTTTTTTATGCAAGTGTATAACGCCTGATCTTTGACCTTCAGGGAAGGGACACGGCCTGTCCATCACTCCCCTGCCAGCGGGTCACATGATCGGCGGCACCATCTGGAAGATTGTGAAAGATGGTGAGGAGGAGATTGTGTACGCAGTGGACTTCAATCATAAGAGGGAGATGTAAGTGTTGCAGTTTTGCAGCCGTTGGTGAAAGGCGTTTATGGCCTTCTGTTGTGGTGGGGCTTTCCTTGTCAGCTTGGCTTTGTGTCACTGGGGCCCACGTGCGTGTTCACAGTCACCTTAACGGCTGCTCCCTGGAGATGGTGAGCCGGCCCTCGCTGCTCATCACGGACTCCTTCAACGCCACATACGTGCAGCCACGCCGGAAGCAGCGTGACGAGCAGCTTCTCAGTAAGCCTCACCGCGTCTCACCGCGTCTCAGGGGTGCCCAACTCCGGTCCTGGAGGGCCAGAGGCCTGCAGTGTTTGGGTTTCCCCTCATTTAACGCACCTGATTCAGGTCCTTGTGCTAATTACCACACAGCTCTTGAGCTGAATCATTTATAATGGAACCGGGAAAGAGCTAAGCTACACAGGGCTCCGGCCCTCTAGGACTGGAGTCGGGCACCCCTGCCTTAAATGGTCACTGTCTGCTCTTCAGCCAATGTGATGGAAACGCTGCGTGGCGACGGCAACGTGCTGATCGCCGTGGACACCGCGGGCCGGGTGCTGGAGCTGGCACAGCTTCTCGATCAAATATGGAGGACGAAGGACGCCGGCTTGGGGGCGTACTCCCTCGCCCTGCTCAACAACGTCAGCTACAACGTGGTGGAGTTCTCCAAGTCGCAGGTCTGCCCTCCGCTCATCTCAGACTCCAGGTTATGCTCCTCAGGTTCGGGAGACAGGCTGACGGGATCCTTTCTGTAGGTCGAGTGGATGAGCGACAAGCTGATGAGATGCTTTGAGGACAAGAGGAACAACCCCTTCCAGTTCCGTCACCTGTCCCTGTGCCACAGCCTGGCCGACTTGGCCCGCGTGTCCAGCCCCAAAGTGGTGCTGTGCAGCCAGCCGGACCTGGAGTCCGGATTCTCCCGCGAACTCTTCATACAATGGTGTCGTGACGGCAAGAATTCGGTCATCCTGACATACCGGACCACGCCTGGAACTCTGGCCCGATACCTGATCGACAATCCGGGCGAAAGGATCCTTGACCTAGAGGTGAGACGTGGGCTTGTGTGCAGAAAGAGGTACTTGGTAGGAGGTAAATGAGGTTTACACCATCAAGGGACCCTGCAATGCCTCTTCTCGGTGTAATTTTTATGTGCGAGTCGCTTTATCTATATGTATATAATTTGCACGAATCAGATCAGGAGACGGGTAAAGCTGGAAGGGCGGGAATTGGATGAATACCTGGAGAAAGAAAGGGTGAAGAAAGAGGCAGCAAAGAAGCTGGAGCAAGCAAAAGAGTGAGTTACTGTGCTTGTGTGTGTGACACTGTGCAAGTGAGAGACTGTGTGACTGTGTGTGTGTGTGTGTGTGAGACACTGTGCGTGTGGTACTGTGTCTGTGTGCGTGTGAGAGACTGTGTGCGTGTGAGAGACTGTGCCCGTGCACGTGTGAGAGACTCTGTGTGTATGTGTGTACCGGCACGCGTGTGAGAGACTCTGTGTGTATGTGTGTACCCGCACGCGTGTGAGAGACTCTGTGTGTATGTGTGTACCGGCACGCGTGTGAGAGACTCTGTGTGTATGTGTGTACCCGCACGCGTGTGAGAGACTCTGTGTGTATGTGTGTACC
>JAABNY020000038.1:10375896-10394934 GCA_015164015.2 Brevimyrus niger
TTGAGCTCTGCATAGCCTGCTTTTCCTAACAAGAACAACAAATTTCATGTTGGGGGGGGGGGGTCTCATATATTAATAAGGTCTCTGCTGAGGGGGGGGCAGAGGAGGGGGTGTTCCAAAATGCAGATGAACATTTTTGGCTGGTATGACCGATTTTTTTGGTGGGGGTGTTAGGGGGTTGGGGGACTGACTGACAACAGGCCGGGGGCCGGTAGGTGTGGCGGGGCCCTGTGCTCTGAGCAGAGTGGGAGGGGGTGTGCTGTTAGCAGACTTGTTGACCACTCTGGACAAGTTCTCAGAGAAACAGAGCTGCTGTTAGAAACACAGGAAGTAGAAAGAGAGAGAGAGAGAGAGAGAGAGAGAGAAGGGGGGCAGCCTTTTCTGTACTTCTTTTTTCTCTTTCTCCTCTGTCGTTTCTCAGCTCAGGGCCGAGGATCGCGCAAATTCGGGAGGAAGACCGGCGAGTGGAAGATGGAGGGTGGCTCTCGCCTGAAGAGGGCCCAGGCGCCGCGGACCGGCGTGTGAGTCGGCAGAGAAGGACGGCGCGCGTGCAGTCGCCGCGCCGATGGCCACCGCGATGATGAGGACGGCTGGTGTCACTCAGGAAACACGGTACGTGACGCTTCACCTTCCTGAAGACCGGCAGCCGCAGCCGCTGCTGGCGTTTCCCGCTCGGACTCGCAGGGGATCTGGGTAAGAAACAAAAGCGGCAGAAGGAAAACAAGCCTGTGTTTTTATCCATAAGGTGACTGGGCTGAAGTGACAAACTGCTGCCTTACCTATTATTCCAGAATGTAGATGCGGTTTAAAAATCAGGAAATTAGTCATTTATTCATTTATGATGGTTTTTCCATTATGTCAAATGGAAATCACAGCATAAAACAGTTATGGCATAAAAAAGAAAACTCATAAAACTTATTTATACTTATTTATTATTATAATAAGTTATAACTTTTAGTGTATAAACAGTACCTAAAACAAATAAAAATATTAATTATATCAAGTATATTAGTATTATATATTAAGTATTATATATTAAGTATATTTGCAAGTATTCATTTGAAGTTATTAGACAAGAGAGCACGTACATTTTCAGATAAGTAGCTTCTAATTAAATTTAGCGCTTCATGTTGCTTTGATACATAGACCTGGTGCCATAGATGTTTTTTCAGAACCATTTGTTAACGGGGAGTAAAGTTCACTTTGTGTATAAATACATCACCTCGATGGCACACTACTGAGCAAGGCTATCACACAGTGTTTTTTTAAAGTAAACTGAAGGTTGTCTGGATGCATTTTGGATGGAGTTCCCTTATCTGTGAAACGAAAGACAAGGCTGTTCAGGGCTGCTGGGAATGAATCAAAGTGCTGAAGGAGGAACAGGGAAACAATGTGGGGGTGAGTCAGCACGAGTCAGGACGTGCATGGGAAGGCCGTATGCCTATTAGTAACGCCCCCCCCCCCCCATATCTTTCCAAAGGGTTAGTCTAGAGTCTTGCCCCCCCAACAGTGGGTCAGCTGTCCCAGCTTCCCCCTGTGAGGCTTCCTCCTCCCCATCTGCTTTCCTGAAGACCACCTCAAACAGACTGGTGGAGCCTGTGTCCCTGCTGGACCTGCAGCCCTCTCTGGCTCCCTGCCCCGGACCACTCTCTCCCAAGAACCACAGGCCCACATCTCATGGAGGCCCCACAACTCCTTCCATACCTGCCACTCCCTCCTCCCCCCCGGACCTGACTTCTTCGCCTCCTCAGGACTTTGTATCCCAGTCCCCCCCTACCCTGATGCAGCCCTCGGTACCATCTATGCCACTGAGCATCAGCGTTCTGGAGAGGCTCATAAAGACATGTCCCGTGTGGCTGCAGCTGGGCATGGCACCTGAGCGTGCTACTCTCATCCTACAGAAAGAGGTTCCTGGGGTGAGTCAGCAGCTCACCCACTGCTTACAGGGTACAGGGTACACTGCAGAGCGAGGCTATCACACTGCTTACAGGGTACACCACAGAGTGAGGCTATCACACTGCTTACAGGGTACACCACAGAGCGAGGCTATCACACTGCTTACAGGGTACAGGGTACACCACCGAGCGAGGCTATCACACTGCTTACTGGGTACAGGGTACACCACCGAGCGAGGCTATCACACCGCTTACAGGGTACACCACAGATTGGGGCTATTACACTCTGTTCAGGGTATTGGGTAAATCAGATTGCAGCCATCATACTTTACATATGGTGCAGAACCACAGAGCAAGGCTCCCACACTCCATATATGGTACTGAATTGCAGTGAGAGGCTCCCACACTCCTCACACAGTAAAATACAGGACATGGCAATGGGTTTGCTGCAGTTTCCTGGTTTCAGTGAAATATATAAATGATATAAAAATGAATAAAATTAAAAGTTATTCAGTAAGCACCCAGTGCTGAACTTAGAACTTAATGAAACATGCACTGGCAGGTAGCTGTTAAAAGTAAATGTTTGGTCACAACAACATTGATTATTCTTTTTCTTTTTTTTTTTTTTTAAATTACATCTAGGTCTTTCTAGTGAGGAAAAATCCATGCCTGAAGAAGATGGTCCTATCAGTGCGCCTCTCTGACCAGGAGGGGGTGCCACAAGTCCAGGATCTGCTAATCAAGGAGCAGAAGTCATGTGAGTGGCCAAAAATGCAGGGGACCTGGCTAACATCCGGCTATCTAACATTTAGGTTTTTTTCAGTCAGTTCTGACGCCTTCCGGCTGCCTCTGAGATCTCTGAAAGCGCACCTCTCTCCTCCGGCGTCAAGCGAAGCTGCACATGAAAGCTTAATGTGCAAACCTGTCTGGGTCATTTTTCAGAGTGACCACTTCCTTTTCTGAGCTGATGTGATATCACCACTTCCTGCTTGAAGCCAGAGACAGCATTCCTTTCTTCTCCAAATACAGAGAACCAATAGACCTGTGACCCTCTGACCGGTTTGTCAGGAGGAGATGCGTAATGCTTTCGGAGTAATAGAGAGGAGCCTCAGCAGTGCTTTGGCCAAAGTGTTATGCAGTCCTGTGCACACTTAAGGTTCCTACCGTGATAAAACAGGAAATTGTCTTCTGTGTGGTTATAAGCCTGTGAGTGTGTTTGTGTTTATGTATTTCTGAAGACCTAATCATTGTATCACAAGCCCAGTGCTCATTACCACCACCCACCCACCCCTTCCTGTCCTCCATGCAGTGATCTACGTGGACGGATCAGTCCTAGTGTTCGATGACATTTTCAAACTCATCGCGTTCTACTGTGTCAGTCGGTAAGAGAATCCTGAGGTCCTGCTCCGTGCTCTTCTCTCCTTGGACCATATGCATCCATTTGCATTTCTGACAGCTGTGAGAGCTGATATCATTCTTCTCAATGGGGGAAATTTGACGAACACTCTGCAGTTTAGTCCATTGTGTTGGTCCCTTGTCAGGACGCTGTGATGGGTGGGGCTTTTAAACACTCAGGGCTCCCCTCCTGCTTGACACATCCGTACTCTACTGGCATTTTTCAACTTAAAAGGTTCCTCCGGTCTTTCCTTTGTCAAGCTGTGATCACAGCCAGAACTGCATTATTAACACTTGCCAGTCATCTGTGTCACTGTCACTAGAATTTTTTCGTCTCTTCGAAAATTAAATTGTACGCAGTGATACTTGATCCCTTTTTGAAAGTGGGTATCGTTCCTAAAGTGCAGAACAGTGGACAACAACAATCAGATCGTCGTCCGTGTTCACTGTGGCCCATGCAGGTCTGTTGTTGGGCTGTAAATCGTATAGATCTAGTCCATCCTGCCATTAAGCATCATGCTCCTTTGTTCCTCCAGAGATATTCTTCCATTCAAGCTGAAGTTACCTCAGGCTATTGTCCGGGCAACCAAGTATGAGGAGATGGAGATGATCTCCAGCCTGGGCTCAGGTAAGCGGGCAGTAGTAATGTAGCTTAATAATTGGCAGAACAGGCAAGACTTGAGACACCAAACCTTGAGTGAGATACTTGGTCCAGCTGCAGGAAGGCATGTTAATTAAGGCTGTAAGACTTTTCCCGTACTGAATGCGTCTGAGTTTGCACTGTGAAATTTTCAGTAGCGAATGTCCTGCTCTGATCTGCATTCTCACCACCACTGCCCTGCAGAATTCTGGGGCTCAGCCCTGAACCGGTGCCCTGAGGTGGGGAAGGTCTGCCCTGGATCCCGGGGCTCCACCCATGGCCACCCTAGCCGGTGCTCATGCGAGCTCCAGCCGTCCGTAGGGGATGATCGGCTGTGGTACGTTAATCCCATCTTCATGGAGGAGTACGGCAGCAGCCTGTCTCACACGCCGCCCATCACCAGGAGCCAGAGCCTGACCACCCCGGGTCAGGGCCCGCCTCGCTACAAGAGACCCCCGCCTCTTCCACCACGGCCCCAACTCTCAGAGGAACCAGGGGCATCAGCCAAGCTGGCTAGAGGCCGGGCGTCTTGGCCTGTTTCCTCTGCTGCCCTGCAGCGCATCACTAACCCCCCCCTCTACACTCCCAGAGGGCGTGCGACCGGGGAAGGCCGCAGTGTGCCAGTGCAGCTTCCTCCGCCGCCACCACCGCCATGCGGCTCCAGCATTCCCGCAGCCCAGCAGTGCATCCCCAGCGTCCCGCCCCGTCGCAAGAATTTGGAAAAGCAGCCCGAAGAGCCCCCGGCGCCAGAAGAAGAACAGGGGGCCATGCCAAGTGATGCCGTCGAGAAGGTCTGCTCGGTGCCCGTCGCCACCCTGGTCTGCATCGACGATGCTCCAGGCTCAGAGACGGGTCCTCCGGATGAGCCGGTTCCCATAGCCACCAAATCCACCCTCACGACTAAGCCTACTGACCCCGTGGCTCCTGCTGTTGCCCCGATAAAGAAACCGGGGCCCGTCCCCCCACCCAGGAAGAAGAGGCAATCCCAGGTTACTTTTCCTCCAGTGATTCCAACAATAGGAGAAGAAGCACAAGGGGAGCAGTTGGATACAATAGTAGAGGATGCTTCCTCCCACACTCTCACAGTCCCAACGCCAACGCACTGCTCCATCTCAAACATTGACCTCCAGGGCTCCGACGTGTCCCTCTACTCACCCGAGGGCGGCGTGACTCAGCTCGACCACGACTCCATCTCGACAAGCAGCACCGAAGAGGAGACTGACGTCACTGGCAGCCCAGTGATCCCGGTGAAGAAGAGCTCCACCGTCATGCTGGACAAGGCCAAGCAGAGGCTGTCCATGGCCAATCTGTCCCACATCTTCATCAGCTTCATGAGTGCCGACAGGAAGCTGAAGAAGCGCATCGTAGAGCTGGCCCAAGACCGCGAATCCTATTTTGGAAATTTGGTGCGCGATTACCGGGCCTTTAACTTGGAGACTATGGAGCAGCACAGCTCGAGCACAGAGATGCTGCAGGAGATCAGGCTGATGATGACTCAGCTGAAGAACTACCTGATCCAGAGTGCTGAGCTGAAGGCCATCCTGGAACCGGTGGTTCATCCTGAGGAAAAGCTAGGTAAGGAACAACTTGGACTTACGCCATGCAGCTTAGGGCTCACACCAGTCTAAACACTGACCTCCAGCACATACCGTCCATCCCTCCATCCACACATGCACACACATGCACACGCGCACACACACACACACACACACATGCACACGTGCACACACACATACACACGCGCACACACACACATGCACACACATGAACATGCGCGCGCACACACACATGCACACGCGCACACACATGCACACGCGCACACACACACATGCACACACAGTAGATATAAAAAGCACATGCACACACCCCTATTAAAATGCCAGGTTTTTGTGATAAAAGATAAACACTATTATAAATCATTTCAAAATGCATCCCCCCTGTAATGTGACCTATAACCTATACAATTCAATTGAAAAGCAAACAAAGCTGTTAGGAGGAAACACATAAAAAAAAAAACAAACAATAAGCTGGTTGCAAAAGTTAGCACACCCTTAAATGAATACTTTTGATTTAACTCAGTCTTTTGGGATATACACCTGCCATCCATTAATGGGACTGATTAAGCTTAAATCACATTCAGCTGCCCTGGTAGGCTTTTCCTGACATTCACTCAGTTGCATCCTACAGCAAAAGCCATGGTTTGCNNNCAAAGCATCAAAGGGGTCTCATTGTTTAAAGGTGTCAGTCAGGAGAAGGGTACAAAAAGATATTCACAGCATTAGATTTTTAAAATGATTTATTGTGTTCTTATAACAAAAACCTATGCATTATAACAATTACACCTTTTATATCAATTGTATGTGTATATGGATGTGTGTTTGTGTATGTGTGTGTATGTGTATAGAATTCTTTCCAGGAATGTCACATACCACAAGATGCTGCTGGAAGGAGTTAACTGTGTCGTAATTCCCTCCCCTGGAACAAAGAAACACATAACGCATAAAAGCGTGTAAACTACAGCAGTCCGTGTCTAACTGAATTGACAAATTAAGCACCGCCAGGCCAGGGGTGGACATGAGTGTGTAAAAAAGCTGGGGGGGGGGGGGTGTCTCGAAGCTGTAATATTTTATTACAGCATGGGTGGGGGAGGGGCAACTTTGTCTATCCTGAAAACTGTCACAAAAAATCCTAATAGCAGGCATATTGCTATCATTTAAATGATCGTGTAATGTTACAAAAATAAATGTAAATTAAATGTAAATTCTCTGGACCAACACTTGCTTTAAAGAAGATCCCCCCTGCCTCAGATCCCTGTTGTTAACAGTATTGGCTGTATTCTGTGATGATGAGGATAGGGTCAGCAGAGGTGCACGTGACTCTCTGCACTCTCAGAGACCGGTCTGAGTTAAACAGAACCGGCACAGCCAGTTACATAACCAGCGGCCATCATTTGTATAACATTGATAACTAGGATGCGAGGGAGTGAAATATTTTCACATTAATCGCTGCAGAGTCACCAATCATTTAAAACTCTCTTTGTGAAAGTCAGCCGTTGCCGTGCTACTGTCTTTTCACTGGTATTTTCAGTGTTGCAGAGCTATAATCATTCATATATAGCATATGAACTGTGCAATGTGAGGGCTCAGATCTGCTCAGAGATAAAAAAAAAAGAAAGCTATTTTGATCTTCCAATGCATGGTTGATGTGGCAACCAATTCCTGTTGTGGCATCACCTTTTATTTCCGGATGTCAAAAGGCGCTGTAGGAAACGTCTACGAGCATATCTGGTGGAGCACGCACGCATGTTCCGGCGCAGGAATTATAATATGACAAAACACGGAATCCCCACCATGATGACTAAATGTAGCAAAAAAATCCTATCCTGATAATAAGGGGAGCAATGAACAGCGGCCACACTCAGGTTTGCTGTGATGATGCTCTTTACGGTGATGTGTGACACGGACCAGGGATGTCCTTCACGGTGTTTTAAAGCAAGAATCACAAACTTGTTGATTTTAACAGATAAAACGATATATAGGCACACTTATAAACAATATGTATACAGTAGTGTGACAGAGTGATTTCACCCTGTGGAAAGGTTTGACATTTTGATATATTTCAGTAAGATATCTGAGCAGCAGTTAAATGCCATCAATAGGTTACAGTGACCCCTTTTAACAAATAACAATGGACCATTCCTTACATTCATCTATCTTCTAACTGTTCATCCTTGTCAGGGTCAAAGAGCAGGGATCTAGAATAGGTAGGTGTTTGATATAAGGCTGGCGTACATGCTGGATAGGATGCTAGTCAATGGATTTTTGTACTTTGCAATAATTTATTCTGTTTTGTTTATTTATTAAAAGTCGACAAAACTGCTTTTGGCAAAAAAAATAATACAGCACTAGGTTCAATGGGGCAAAATGACTGTTTCTTATGGCTATGACATCACTAGCTGGGAGAAAACATGGCTTACTGTTCCACAAACTGCTTCATTTGGATCATTTTTGAAGACTTCTTTCAATGCAACATTTCAGTTGGTGAGTGACCTCACCACTCGAAAATTACATCTTTTTCGAGGTCTTCAGTCGTGTGTCTGCTGCAGTGTTTGGGATCCTGCTCCAATGTTCTTTGCTACTAGTACATTGCTGAATTCATTGCAACACCAATTTTTTCATCCACGAAGCAAAGAAGTAGGTCAGATTTTCCAGTGACCAATGTTATTATTTAACTGTCATCACCTTACCTGTATAACATCCATCCATCCAGTTTATTTAAAGGAGCTAGACTTTGCTTTTGATGACTTTATTGTCAGTTGAGTGATACAGAAAATCACAATATTTAATATAGTATTTCTGAGTAACAGGATATTTTGTTAATTTAAACATGTCACAGCTATTCCTATAGCTATATCCTATATATTGAAAGAACATAAGAAATATACAAACAAGAGGACACCATTTAGCCCATCAAGCTCATTTAGGGAGATCTCAACTAATAGCTCATAGTAGTTGTTAAAATCTTATCAAGCTCTGATTTAAAGGAACCCAAGGTTTTAGCTTCCGCTACACTAGCAGGAAGACTATTTTGGTTGTTAAAACCTTCTCATAGCTTTTATGACCTAAAGTGGAGTTAAAACATAATTAAGCCTTTGGGAATGCAATAATGACCCTTAATCTGCTTCAGCTGTGAAAATCCTATCCATGATTGTGGTGAAGGTGACTTGCAATCATGGTTAAGACTATGGAGCTTTTTCACAAAAGCTGAGAGAAGAAATTATTTCATTGCACCTGAAGGGCATTTGGGTATAAGAAGATTTCAAGAAAATGTAACATTCCAAGAGACACAACTGAGAGCAGCAAATGGAAATTTAAAGCTGCCGCAAACCTGCCTGACTGTAGAAGGAATCCCAAAAGTCCAAGTTACCTTAGCAACTTAACCAGGAAGACTAATAATAATAATAAAAAAAAACATGTTACTGCAAAATACCAACAGGAAGACCAGACCTAGGCCGGGGGAATTGATCCAGAGGCAACAATAGACCAACACAGTAAAAACAAAGACTTTATAGCTAGACTCTGAGAAGTATTCCATTCTTGGTCAAAAAGAACATCATAGGTCAACTAGAATATTCCAGGAGGAATTTGTATAGGCCGGCATAATTTGGTCAGGCTCATAACCATAACCTATAAGATTAGGCTCATAACCAGAAGAATGCCACCATAGTCAAGCATAGAGGTAGGGCACTGATGATGTGGGAATGTTTTTCGGCTGGTAGAAGTGACAATCTTGACCATGTCTGTGGCATCGTGGATTCCCAGGAACACCAGTTCAAGCGGAACATAATCCTTTCTGTTGGAAAATTGAAGCCAATGATTAGACTCTTCAGCTAGTGAGCTGGTATAAGTGTCATTAATGACAAGTAATCAATGTTGTAATAAGTACCATGATATCAATTTATAGTGTTACTCTTGGTCCACCTTAGCAAAACATTATTTTAAGAACTGCGTGACAACTGGAGGTGAGCACTTTGCCCAAGCAAGGGCATTACAGAGCTCAATTTATGTTATCAAATAAATAAGCAATATATATGTTTCTGTTATTTAATGCATGTTTTTGTTGTATCTTTTCATTAATCTTCGCAAAACTTTAGTCTCATAGTCATTCTTTAGCCTTTTGAGGTGGGGGGGCTGGTTGAATTTTTCCGATTGCATATACTAAAAATAACAAGACTTTCCAGGATGTGCGCATTTGCAAAAGTCTTAGGCCGTCAAAGGAAATGTGTAAGGGTATTTATCTGTGTTGTAAGTGTATATTTTCATATAATGAAAACATTTTAACTAGGGCTGTCAGTCGATTAATAAATTACTAATTCATCATACATTTTTCAAATAATTAATCGCAATTAATCACGAGTAAAAACTTTGATTTTCTTCTTACGACTAAAGCTTGTTATTGCATATTTAAATGTAAAAACAATCACCAAATTAATGTAATGTAAATTAATGTAAAATTAGAGTAATCGCAAAGGCCGTATATATCAGATACAATGTAGCAGGTCATGAATGGCAATGGAACAAAAAAGTGTCTTGCAATGATGTATATGGTTTATAAGGTTTATATATTTGTCCCGTAATGCACTGTGCAATGATACATTTATTTTGAAGCATTCAATATTTTTAATTAATCCCAAAAGTGTTCATTTTGACAGGCCTAATTATAATATATGCTAATTGAGAATAATGTAATAAAAAAACAGGAGTTTCTTCTGTCCTCCAAAATGTTACTGATATCTTGTCACCATTTCAGTTCCCAAACCTCCCCCCTGGGACACCCCAGCCATTCCATGTATTAGTTAAATTTCACCACCAGCTTGCTTAAATAACTGGTTTCATTAGTGTTAAAAAGTCAATGGAGTATTGATTAGCCATACAAGGTGTGCTAAAGGTCAAGCCAAAAAATACATGGGTGTGTTGGGTGGTTCCTGCAAACAGTAGGGTGCCTAAGACTTCATGATACTGCATATGTTCATATCCTTTATATCTACACATATATGTAAAATAATCGTTTGCTGGTGGGCTTGCAGAGGTGATCATCGAGGCAGCTCTGTGCAAGAGCGTGCTGAAGCCCCTGCGTGAAGCTGTGTACTCACGCCTGCGAGACCTCCACACCCAGGACGGCTCCCTGGACCGGCTGCAGGAGCACCAGAAGGTTGTGCTGGGCACCACCACCACCGACCTGGGTATCACCACCAGCGTGCCGGAGACTCCTGCCATGGAGAAGATCCAGGTCAAGCTGGGCTCCCTGCATAAGGAATACTCCCCCGAGAAGAAGATCTCTCTCCTGCTGAAGGCCTGCAAGATTATCTACGAGTCCATGTCTGTGAGCAGCCCGGGTAAGTTTGGGACAACCAACTGCATCTTAGATATTGTGGTGATGCCTCAATTACACTAGTGTTAGTCCATTACAGGCATTATACAAGGGCACGGTCACAGGGAAACTGGTTCCCACAGTGCCTCCTCCACTGTCTATCACCGATTCAAAACATATTATTTGTTGGCCTCTCTGTATGAATTTTGTCTTCTTTTATGTTCCCCTCCCTAAAAAAAGTACCATAACCGCTTCTGTCTAAGGCCAGCTCTACTGATATTCCCCCAGTCACAGTATATGTGGAGGATCTTTGCTTATAGACATGTGGTGTCTTCACGTATCCTGCATCCGCCCCTCGTCTGCAGTAACCCTACCGTACACCTGCTTCTACCCCACAGGAAAACCCCACGGTGCAGATGACTTCCTGCCCGTGCTCATGTATGTCCTGGTGCGTTGCAACATGACAACTCTGCTGCTGGACGTGGAGTACATGATGGAGCTAATGGACCCTGCACTGCAGCTGGGAGAAGGTGGGGGCACTGATCAGAATGGCTTAATCCAGCAGTGGGCAATCTCACATGTTTTCGGTTGGTTGATCAACCAAACCATTTCCCGCCAAAACCTGTCTGATGAAGCACGCATCTACTTGCATATAAACAGAGGAGATATGTGGCAGCCTACCGCTAAAGCTAGCATAGTGAACATCCCTGCCGAATTGTGCTGCAAATATTCTTGTGTTGTTTGCTTTTGTTACTCTTTTGTTGCTCTGTTTTGTTTTAAAATTAGCCACCATGGATTCTAAGAAGGCAAAAAGGAGTGTTGTGAGATATATATATATACACACACATACACACACACACACACACACACACACAAATCAATGTTTAAATAGCCAATCATTTGGTGGTCTGGAACGGATTAATCCTATTTACATTATTTCTTATGAGAAAAAATTGATTCAGTTGTCGACCAAATCACTTTTTCGAACAGCCTCCTGTAACGGATTTTAGAATTGTGATTTTCTTGTAAAACAACCCTATAGCGGAATGAACGGGAGACTGTCTCATTCCGCAAACATGATTCCCTGTAATCCCTGTATCATTTCCATGGGACCTTGGTATGATGAAACCTTGTGTGTGTTTTACTGCTACTTCTGTGGCTCTGCTGCCTGTCCTAGGGAACCAATTTGATCCTGTTTCACTTATTCGTGATTTAGGTTCCTACTACTTGACGACTACCTATGGGGCACTAGAGCATATAAAGAACTATGACAAGCTGGAGGTCACAGGCCAGCTTAGCCTGGAGATCCAAGACTCCATTCACCGCTGGGAGAGGCGTCGCACCCTCAACAAAGCGCGAGGATCCCGCTCCTCTGTCCAGGTATTAGCTACCATGTGTGCTCTGTAGGTGAGCTTCACAATGTGGCCTGACACAGGTAGAGCTGTTGCTTGAGGCTGTGCCTTTAGGGCAGTGTTTCCCAATCTGCTCCTTGGGAAAGGATCACCTCTGCTCTGGAAGCTGGGAGGGAGCAAAAATGTGGACTGTCTGGCGGGATGCTCGGAAGGAGCAAAAATGTGGAGTGTCTGGCGGGATGCTCGGAAGGAGCAAAAATGTGGAGTGTCTGGCGGGATGCTCGGAAGGAGCAAAAATGTGGACCGTCTGTGGGTCCCTAAGGGCCAGATTGGGATGCTTTAGGATGTAGGGTGGAACTGGTGGAACCCAAGGTCTGCAGAGTGGAACTGAAACACGGTGTCTAGTTTATAAACATCTATGTCTCACCCTCTTCTCTGATGCAGGACTTCATCAATGTGTCCTTCCTAGAGGCTGGCTCCAACACCAAAACGCTGGGAGCCCACGCCAACACCACTGCCCTGGAACTGTGCGCCCAGTGCGCAAAGAAGTTCGATGTCCTGGAGCCAGAGTCCTACGGACTGTTTGTGCTGGTAGACGGCCACTACAGGCCTTTGACCTTGGACGAGCTGCCCCTGGCTGTGAAGTCCAGCCTGCATCACAGTGAGCCCCGCAAGGAGTATTACTTTGTGTACAGACCAGGGAGCATGGCAAAGGAGCCTGCATCTCTACAGACTCCCACCCCTGCAGACAGCTTAATCTGAGGCATGAGGCTAGGGCCAAACAGGGCCTTATAAGGTGCTGGTCATGTGGTTTATATTAGCTATACGTTTACCAAAAAACATTTTGTATAATATTTTGTATGTAAAAGCTACTGTAGTTTTAAACTCATTTTAATCCCTTTTTATGGCACCCCTTGGATGACTGGAGGAGAATTAACTGAAAAGTACTGGTGGCTATAAGCCCTTCTGTTGTCCCTTGCAGCTGGCCAATCATTTCTATCTCAGGCAGTTGGCCACACCCCTTTCCCCAGCCAATGAGATTTCATCTGTGGCACTGCACTAACCTGGTAGTTGGTGCTAATGAGGATCCCCAAAAGCCCCCCCCCCCAATCTGCTGCATCATTGGCCAGCAAATGGCTGCCAGCCTTGTGAAGTGTTTCAATCGCTGTCCACATCCAGTAACACGGGAAGTTCATAGCCCTTCTAGTTGGCTACTCTGATTTCCCTCAACTGACAGTAAGTTGGAATTTACAGTTCGGAGCTGGTTAGGTGCCTTTGGAGTGTTTACATTCCTGCTGTTATTTGTCGCACAAAGGCCTTGCCGCTCTGCGAATTACATCTCTGATGCCACACATAACCTGCTAATTCAATATCCCTGGCATCATCTGGCCAAACAATTAATCTCCACAGTTAATTTAGCATTGAGTGCCCTTTCCACTGTGAGACTGATGATGGAATTCCTTGAAGAACATAGCATGTACTTAAATTTGAAACATTTATTCCCAGAATTTGTTGTAACCTGACTTAACTATCACTCCTATTATTACAATAAATGTTAACTGTCTCTAACAAGTACAATTATATTTGCAAGCAATAGAATACAACTTTGCAAAGAAATTGTTATAAAGAGTTTTTGTTTTTATTCCGTTACCCTCATTTACATATATACCCAAACTCTTCTAGAGACATATTCTAGATCTCATCATAATGGTTTGTCTTCTGACTAAAGTTGGATGTAATTACAGTAATTGTGTATCCTAGTATAATGAATTCAATTTAGAGGTCAAATAAAATAACTGACCTCATTATTTGATCCTTGTTCCAGAGTCCAAAGTGCGGTTGTTAGAAAATCACTTTCTCATAGAATTTAGTGTCATGCAGCTCTTTAAATGACCAAGATCATCATCATGATTATAACAACACAGGTTAAGAGGTCATTTCCATAAGAAGTAGTTTATGTGGGTTTTGTAGTATTTTTTGTGCTGATTTCAAATTTGTGTTTATTTTTTCTCTAGCACGTCAAGTTTTTGTGATGAAGCTATATGTACAGTAGTATAATATTACGTACATGTAGTCTGCCTGAGTGTATTACAAGAGTTGTCAGTGTTTTTTATCTTATAGACCACATGTATAGACACCGTTCTTTAGGTGACTAGATATTATTCATGTTTTATTGATACTTGTCTACTTTGATGTAGTGCGCATGTCTTGTGTGTACAACTTAGTTTGGTGGGAAACATAGCTAGTTGTGCCTCAGGTTTCGTTTCTCGACAATTTTTTGTTAGTTTCCCAAATTGTTGCAAAGAGAAAACTAAATCTAACTCTTGAGTTTGAATTCTGGGTCCTCGACCTGGAAATCAAAGGCCGAGGTGACAGACAGCACCTACTGTGTTGGCTTTCAGTTGTTATCATGTCTAGAAATTGTATTAATCATCCAGACAGTTTCTGTTATGTGTGCGGTTGATTCACAACGTCGCCCAATCACTGAAAATCTTAAGAAGATATACAAATAATACTTTGGCTGTCTACCTGGAGACCAGGATAAATCTTGGGCTCCACATGTCATCTGTACCAGTTGTTCAAATGGTCTGTGTGACTGGCTAAATCGGTGAAAGGCAGCAGTGCCCTTTAGAATTCCGATGGCGTGGAGGGAACTGCCTGTTCCTGTACTGCCACATGATGGTCTTGATTCTGTAGAAGGTGATGAGGAGTACGAAGAAGATGCAGCTGGTTACAATGAAAGCATGATGGCCGACTACTGCTGGATGCTGTACCGCGTCAATACAGACATGGCGTACAGAAGAAAATCAAATTCAAAGCGTTTTTTAAGAAACAATGGTGGTTAACAAACACTTTTTTGTTTTTTTGTTGTTCCTGGGTTATATGTTGTGCTCAATGTTTCCAGGATAGGCTTTGGACCCCCATAACATTACACTGGATAACCAATGTAGAAGATGAATGAAAGAATAATAATAATAACAATATTACTAAATGAATTAATGACCAGATGAATTGACATAAATTGCCCTCTTACTCTCGTCCTTCTCATATCTTCTTCTCACTTTGCTCGTGGGAGTTTCACTGACAAAAAAATGCTCTGAAGGCAGAATGAAAAATGATTGGTTAAAAGCGATATAGAGGTGGATCCAAGGTACTAGAGGAGGTGGGACCAAGACATTTTATTGCTTGGACCCACCTCCCTTATATCTGATTGCTTATGTACCTGAACCAATCACCTTTCTTTCTGCCCTCAGAACATTTTTGTGCAAGTAACCCTTCCAAGCACTCACTTCTCTTCTTCCGCGCAGTTGCTGCTTGATTAATATGTACAGTGGGAGTGGGAAGTTTCGGTTCACTAGATATTGTGGATGGAAACATGCTGCGTATCACAGCGCCTGCTGTTCCTTCCGGTGAATACAGTGACCTTCACCATTACGGTTTCTGATGGCCCTCATGTCAAGTGGGAGCACAACATTCTGACGGTGGTGAAAATACTGCTTAGCTCACATCGTATATAAAAGGATACATTTGTGTGTAGTATGTGCCATCAATGTATATATTTAGTAAAGAAATTACTATTTTCAAATAAGTGTAAAACATAAGAGGCCTAAAGACTTCAGGAGTGATGCTGTAGCCCCACCCCTATCTTGAGGTCACTTGTAGATCTCCTCCCACACCCAGCTTGGGGCAGTGATCTGCCCCACCAGCAGCTCAGCTTACGTCTGGCATGGCAGTAATCAGAAAAAAGGTCCCCGCTCTCATGTGCGTTGCTCAATTATGGAGACCGTTATTTTAAATGATGGAGTTAATTATTGAGAAGCTCCAGTCCATGTAAATTACAAACTAATCAGGAGCTGAACGAGCTCTGGTACCCCTACAGTAGCTCATTAGGGTAGGGAAAAAATGTAACTCATCCAAAGTTTGAAACTTCAGAGTGGCATTAATCTTTGGAAACAGGCTAATATAATTAAACTGGGTCCCTGAGCTGTAGGTGAGTCTGCATCTCAAATAGAAAGCAGATGTAGGACTGAAATCCCACAGCAATAAATATAATTACACAAAAGCGGGGCATGTTGTAATTTCCCAACTGAGCATTTATTGTAGTTTGTCATCTTTAAGACTATTAAAGTACTCGTTAAGTGTAGTGTGTGACATTGCAGCATTCTGTACAGGGCCGGTGGCTTTACTTGTTGCAGTCATACTGAAAGCAGGCGCATTTAATCTAAATATATCCACTTGTTTCCGTTTGGACTGGCCTGCACGTCATTGCTGATATTTAACATCAGCTGAAATAGTCTGAAATAGGTGCGCCGCTGATATTTAAAATGTACTTATGAGGATTGTTGGTTTGGAGATGAATGCAAAATTGGTTTTACTATTTTTGTAGTTCTTGGAAAAGAGTGTGGTTCAATTGCTTCTTCCTGCTAAGCATCTCAAACACAACAGCCATGTTTGCTTAGTCCGGAAAGCTGAAGCGTTAGAGTAGGAAATCTCCCGTAACAATCTCACTGGTAACAGACGATTTTCAGGTTTTAATAGCCTGACTGATATAATGCTTACCTGGAAAAAGGATCATATTATCATCCCTCTGCTTCTCCGTAAGGGCATAATATTTTTTCCATGTTTTTCTTACCTTCTCCTTTGCACATCTTTTATGTAATGTATTTGCAGAATCACATACTGTGTTTACAGTAGCACTGATGTCACCAAATGTTGCATCAATATTTGTTTTTTAAGACAGTGTAATTACATGGTGGTCAGCCTTTTCAGTATAAGCATCCTGATCCAGTCCAGGGCTGCATTTATTCTGACAATCATGAGCAGACTGTCCGTTTAAAAGGGAATAATCTGCAAATATTTGTGCTGGACATAACTGTATAATCCAGCTGCATTTTACATAAAACTGACCCTTTCTTTCTGTCAAATAGAAAAATTCATGACTCACCAAAGAGCTTTTATACAATCATTCTGGTCCTTTTTTACAGCTTTAATGTTGGATCAGTAATTGCAGGTTTATTTAATTTTACAGTGCCGGCATATTAATCAGAGCATCCAGATAGGAATCTTCATTAAATTAGTAAAACACACCCTCACATAGACAACTCACCTCAGCATTTACTACCGCCCCCCTCAAGGGAAAATTAATTTATAAAGCAATTTATAACATAAGTTTAGCTGGAAATGTAGGCTTGACAGGCAATTCATCAGCTGGTATAAATCTCACGTTCCTCTGCTACTATCCTATAGGAAATAAAGCCTAGTCACTTCCTGCTAATATGGTCAGAATTTGCCTTTTAGACTTTACAGATGTGGATTGTATCCAGAATTTGATAAGCCATCTTGGGTACATGTTCATACAACCCTTGGGGGAGTCCTTGACTGTACTTGAAGTCCTCCTTAACAGCAGCAGCGAGCATTTATTTTTACTGTCAAACTCAGATCTTATCTAAAGCCGATTTACGAATCTGAACCACAGTTGAATCTGCATTTTTCTCATTTTGTAAGCTATGCATTAACAGTGCCAAATGTTGCAGCAGCTTGACCAAGGCTACAAATGAGTTTAATAACAATATATTTTTTTAGTAGATGATTATATCCAAAGCAATGTAGGTAGAAGGTACAGTTCGGCAGTCCCTGAAGCCATTGTGTTTATGGGTCTTGCTGAACAGTGACATCACTTTGCTGACCGTGAGATATGAGCTAGTAACTTTCTGACCACAAGTACAATATTCTGAGTCCCTGAGCCGCACGTGGTGCACTTCAGTCCTTCAGCACAACCACAATATTTACCGACCGATTGCATTTTTCAGTTCCCTAGCTGTCAGTATCTACAACGAGCTTTCAATTTCCAACATCTATCTCCATTAATTCTGTCGATTTGGTGAAAATTAGACTCAAGTTATTGTATAAATCATGCATTCTATAAAGTAATAACTCAATTAATTCAATTCAAAAGAAGACATTTTGCCTGGCATAAATTGTTCAAAATGAGATTTATGGACTGTGAGATCTTGGACAGTCATTACCAAGCATAATGATTCCATGTTGGTCTGTTGAAATCTCTACCCTTCCATCTGTCTCTCTCTCCCTCTCTACTGGAAACAGGAAACACAAGGTGTGTGTCTTATCTGATAAGCCCTGGTTTCCCATAATCCGCTTGCAGATGTAGCCTTTTTGAAAAATACACTTTATAAGAAAAAGAAAATGGCAGAGAGACAGAGAAAAAGGGATTTAAACATGGGCCGCCCCCAGCAATATAGATTAAAAACAATCTTTTTCTGCAGTTTTCTAATCCTCTTCTATCCCATCTTAAACCCATTTCTCTATCCTAAGGGTCTGTACTGATGCTCTGGCCAGTTAAACGCAGCAGAAACACCCAGTCTCCACCGGCGCAGGAATGGATGGAACGCCTCAGTATAGGAGGGTGCGTGTAACTGCACCCCAGATTGACACTTGAAATATCTCGCATCTCCCGACCCTTCTTCATAACCAAATACTTTTACACGTGGAGAGCAATGTCAGTGGGTCAGGATTAACGCTGAGGCATCCCTGGGCACACGCTGTTCTGAGTGTTTCTGGGATTTGTAGGAAGGAGTGAAGGAGCCAGACAGGGCATGTCCCAGTATGATCCCATTAAGAGGCCAGGACAGATGGAGAGGCCCGTTTTGTTCTGCTGATCACTGAGAATGGAACATTTGCGTCTTCAGCTACTGCCCTTGTGTCTTTCGTCGTATTACAGGAAGTCGGGGTGGGGGGGAGGGGGTGATTGTTCTGTGCCTGTTGGTCAACTACACGTCGTACAGCTGCACTCATTAGTTATGTAGCATGGTGAGGTCACTCTCCTCTACCTACCTGGTATCACCTGCAGCAACAATCAGATCAAAGG
>JAABNY020000038.1:10395034-10415223 GCA_015164015.2 Brevimyrus niger
AGTTCGGATATCCGGGAGAGCCTCAGAGTAGAACCGTTGCTCCTTCACGTCGAAAGGAGCCAGTTGAGGTGGTTTGGTGATTGTTCTGTGCCTGTTGGTCAACTACACGTTGTACAGCTGCACTCATTAGTTATGTAGCATGGTGAGGTCATTCTCCTCTGCATACCTGGTATCACCTGCAGGAACAATGAGATCAAAGGTAGAAAGTTCAGGTCCAGAAAGTACAAATCCAGACCAAGATTTTGTTTCAACCAACCAGCTCAGTACTCAGTGAATGTGACTCTTTATGTTCAACTGGTCGATTGGAAATAAAGCCTTAGGGTTTGTACTTTCTGGACCTGAACTTTGTACCTCTAAATGAGATCATACTGGGATATGGGAATACAGTGGTACCTCGGTTCTCGAACTTAATCCGCTCCGGACTCCGGATCGAATCCTAAAAAGTTCGAGTTCTGATCGAATTGTTCCTATAAGAAATAATGGAAAACCAATTAATTGGTTCCTGGCCCCCCAAAATTACAATTAAATATTTTTTTGTTTGCATTTGAACACAATATGAAAGGGATAAAACAGGAAGAACATTTTTTCCTTAATGGCTTAATGGCTTTATTTGGTTAATCGTCCAGTCTGTGAAGAAGGCATTCAAGTAAGAATTACACTGTAGTATGACTCATTTCTTGGCGCGGACAATTTATATTAGGTCAGCATTCAGGATTCGACTTCTGATATTTAGATTCAGTTCTAGGTCAAACTGGTTTATTCGACTTTCAAGAAATTTGAGTTCTAGTGAGTTCGAGAACCAAGGTACCACTGTATGTATGACGCATCCCATTTTCTCGTGTGGATTTAGGATTACTGGTTGTCTGCCGTGTGTGTGATATTTCTACTCCTTCCTAGGCACCTTGCTACTTTCATCCAGCAATCGCAGTCATATGGTACAGTTTCAGGTGATTATGTACCCTATCAATATTATCTTGTTATTTTCTTGTATATTTCTGCACCACTTGTCATTCATCAAAGATGATTCAAAATATGAGGCAATCCATCCTGTGAATGGAGCATTCAATTCATGTGGTCCTTGCAGAAAACACAAGGTTTGCTTTCTGAGTAATGGGCTTTGATCTGGGTCCTAAGTTTTCTCATGCCCAGTAGCTTTCAGGGTAACTCTGTATTGGAGGATGGAAAAATAAGCTGGCCTAGACCTTCTGAAGTGGGACTTCTGATTGGCTGTCAGAATCATATAAAAATGAATGAACAGACGAAACAGCTGAAGATAAAATGCTGGTGCGGAGAAGCTATATGTATGGGGAGAGGTTGTCACATTACATTAGCTAATTTTAACTAAAAATGATTTGAAAACCATTAAATGTCTTACTCTTTTTATCCATTGGAATGTTAGTTCTGATTAATAGAAGACATTTCTGCGCATGACATGTCAGGCAAATTATTTCTTTTTCAAGAGATAATGAGATGGTTTCTCAAATGTACCTACATGCCATTGTCAAGGCTGCATGGCTCACAAGAACTAACTATGATAGAGTGGAACAAAACTCTTTACCTCCCCGACCTGTTATATTAGGGGGGTGGTTTGCGGCTCAGTCTGCTTCTGTGCCTGTCATTGGAAGGTCACCAGCTGAAGCCCAGCTCCAGCCAAAAAGCCGCATGTCTGTGGGCCCCTGAGCAGGGCCCTAACCACCAGCTCCATCGGCCCTTCTCAGGTGGCTGCCCTTTGCCGCTTGCTCTCACCTACATCCATGTCTCTGTCATGGACACAAAGATGGGGTAGTACATGGAGAATTTTCCCAGAGGGATCAGTAAAAGCGTGGTCGTCATGGCTCTCCATAAATAAAAGCGTGATCATCAGTATCTGCATAAAGATTTGTAATTATGAAACAAAATTTTCTTCACCGGAACAGTTCGATTTTAATTATAAAGATATTACGCGTGGGAACTGTATTATTGTTGATATTATAACATTGAATTATAATATATCACACACTTTATGTATTTGTTTATTTATTTGTTTGTTGTTTTTTTATGTTTATTGCGCTGCACCTCCTGCCAAAGCATTTATCCAAATGATCTTGGCAGCTGGTATCATGCAGACATGCGACGAACGCTGCCCCATGAATACACAGAGCGGCCAACACGTTCCTCCCTTCTTCTCGTGTTCATGCTCTGCCTTCTGTCTCCTGTACTTTGTACAGGCAGATCTTATGGGGCAAAAAGGCCATGGTGACCAAGGATACTTTGTAGTTCCCAGACCACTGCGGAAAGTTGCTGATTGTCGACACATTTAGGAGAAGCTGTGAGGTTTAAGGAGTTTCAGCTTCAGCCCTGGATGTTTTTTTAACTTTTAATCTTGGATCATTTAGGTAAGATTAATTCCACAGTAGCTATCTATATCTTGATGCTGTAAAATGTTGCAACTTCTGTTGTTGATGTGGCGGAGACCAAGATTAATGTTTTTTTTTTTTCTGTCAGAGCAACTAACACAGCTGATAATTTAGCACATGGATAAGGACAAGCTTGAGGAGGAGGCCTCATGGATGAATGGATGATTAATATACCCTATGTGTTGAGATGTGTTGAGAGAGTAAAGGCAATAAACTTCATATGAACCTGCTGTTGGTGACGACGCCCAGAGAGATCCAGAGAGAGAGATCCAATGAACCATGTCCAAGACACATATTTGAGAGTTTGACAGATGTTTAAGGCACCCATAGTTGGGGGGGGGGGTGCAGCTTGGCCTGTGAGTGCTTTATGAGCCTGTGCTGCGAAGGGGAGAGCGCTTCTCCCTCAGACACTAGCCTGCCAGTGCTCAGTCTAGAATGACAGACATAAATTGTTCACCACCATCTGTTGTCGGTTTTCTGATAATGACTGATATGGCATCATGTGAGCAACACAGAACTCTTAATGGTGGAAAAATCTGATGCCAGGTTATTGTGAGAGCATCTTATGAACAACAGTGATTGCTGAAGTGATTTATTGTGAAGGTAGTGTTACCCAGGGAAGACTCATACCCACACTCACCATCTATTGCATGTGAATATATAAGCATCTCATCAGTCAGTAGGACTTGGCTATATATGTATTTGCATAGTATAATTTTCTATGATTTTTTTCATGACTAACCAGGAAGTCATGGCTGTATCATGAGATTATATAAGCTTGACTTTGATTATTATAATAATAATTAATATTAATATTTTAAGGCACCTTTCAAGGCATGCAAGGGCACCTTATAAAAAAAAACAATCAACACAATATGCAAACATACTTCTGTAGATCTGAGCTGAGGTGATGATCAAAGAGGCATACCTTTTACAGCAGTCTGGAGTACTCTTTAGTACTGTATGCAGACATTACATCATTTGTTTGATTAATTTAATCAGCATTCAGTCTACCTGACTAACTAAAACGTTGCTTAAATTTACTTTGTCCTTGGCAAATATATTTGCCAATATAAGCACATTTCTCCATAGACCCAAAAACTGCAACTAAACATAATTTATCCAATATGGTATCGGTATTCTATAATTTCTTTGCATATTCATTTAATTTTTCTTATGGAGGAATCTATTAGCATTTATATGAAAAAAAATTGTGTTCTCTGGTCAGGTATACAGTTTCTCATGGAGATTTAATTAAGATTTTGTTCGCCCAAAGGATTCCATCAGTTTCACTGCAAGCCCAGTGTTGGCCCGTAAACACTGCCTCAGTGCACGTGCGCTGGGCATGTATTTATGTGTGTATGCATTTTTTTTTTATGAACACCGCTGTCTCATTCTCTTCCAGTGAATCGTGTTGCTGAAGTGCTGAGCTGTCATTGGCCGAGGGGCTGTTTTGGGTTGCCGTCAAGGCCGCTTTTCTCTCTAGTCTCGGAATGTACAGGACAAAATCTGATACCTGCTGTTTTCATTCACAGGGTCTTAAGAACACCCAGTGTTTACATTAATTAACTCCACTTTCAGACACAGTGATGTCTACATGGCTCAAGTTGTCCAGATCCTCAACTTTATACTGAATTTTATAGGTTCCTGCAGCATAACTGGAGTGAAATCGATATGAGGTCATTCTCAAATAGCTGTCATTGAATTTTATTCACTGCATTTATTAAGTTTATTATCTCTTGCTAGATCAAGATGTCAGAACAGCTAATATTGGTATACAAACTGTGATATTTTTGGTTACATTTGCTTAGTAATTATTTGCACTGGAATTAATTGTCTGCACAAATGACTTAAAGCCACCTTTGTGTGATATGCAGCATATTCACCAGCACAAAAGCACTGAAAAGATATGAATCACATGCCTGTTTTATTTATTTTTGAGTATTTTTTAGTACAGAGTTTCTCAAGCCGGTCCTCAGGGACCCCCAGACAGTTCACACTTTTGCTTCTTCCCAACCACCAGCCAATCAAGACTGGATAGCTGGTACAGGTGTGCTGGAGGCTGGGAAGGAGCAAAAATGTGGACTGTCTGGGGGTTTCTGAGGACCGGCTTGAGAAACACTGCTGTAGAAAGTCGAGTTGCTACATCTTCTGTTTTGTGTCATAACTACCCTGGAGCCACCAGCCCCCCCTTCATCAGTATGTCTGTGACCATGGTGTCAAAAAGTGTCACACAAGTTACGGATATAAAGACAGACCCTTGAATCTAAGTTCTGGCCTCCACACCCTGTATCCGGCTGCAGAACTACATTCAGGAATGGTTTTTCAGTGGAACGTTAATGTGCCTGATTATGAAAATGACTGGTGTTAAACCCTCAAATGAAAGCTGCATTGCTTCATTTGTTGCGAAGAATTGTGCATAAGAACATGGGCTAGCAGCATGACGGCTTTTGGTTCAATTCCCAGAAGGGGAATCTGCACAACCAATTTATCCTGAATGACTACAGTGCAATATCCAGCTTTATAAATGATTTAGAGATGGGTAAGTCACTTGGAATAAAAGCATCAGCTAAACGTCTAAATGTAATACACATGTGCTACTCCAACAAGGCATGATAAATAAGGATAGCATTGTAAAGGGGCTCACAATGAGCCTAATTATAAAATGGCTTGCTCTGCACATGCAGATGAAATCTACATTTGATTATCTGCCGGAGGCTCATTTATTAGTTCTCAGATGGTGTGCGTGCTGGGAATTACTTTTCCTTTCTTAGTTACATCTAGAGTTCCCCCTAGTGGTCAAGCATTGAGGTGCACGCAGAAGCAAGACAACACATGCAGAGATACGAGCTTGACTACTAACACTTGTTGGGACACAATCAGGACGCGGAGCAATTAATGAAGAGGTTATAAGAAATGCCCGGAGATGCAGTTAAATTAGATGTGGCTGTCTGGGCGCCTTACTCTGGAGAGCGGCCTTGTGGGTGCCCCAGCCTGAGAAAAAGGAGGTTGCTTGGATTCACATCAGGCAGGACTGTCTTCCTCAAGGCTGGTGCTGGCATAGACGTGACAAGTTGAGGAGTCAGTGGGGAGATTTCCTTTTCTTCTGTGTCATCACGTAATCGCGTGCAAGGTGAATTTGTGAGAATGCTGATAATGGGGTGTTGGCGACTGTAGACCTTGAGTCGCGGTGTGGGGCTCGTCAAACACAGAGACAGATACACACAGCGCCCCCACGTGGTTGATTTTTCATTCACCAACTGGTTTAACCCCTTGGGAACCAATGAGGTACCCATTCAGCAATACTGCCGCCATCCCTTCATGGTTTGTGGAGGCTCAGGGGGATCTTTGGGGTCCTTTGTAGTGCGGATATCATGCCTCCTGCCCTCTAAACTTCACCCGCTGTGTGTGCCTGCTTTAAAATGCAATGCACTCTGGGATATCAATGTCGCTGTCGCCTGTGAAGTCCTCGATCTGGAGCTCCTGAGGCGAGGGGTGCCCCCCCTGAATATCTTCAGTGAGATGCTCAGCAGTATAGAGAAATAAGTGGTAGGACTGCATGCTGTGTGAGTCCCTTTGGAAACTTAATAGTTTACTGAAAGATTAATAAAATAATCATCACGACTCGACAATGAGATGCGTATCCAGTGACTACAATGGCAAGTATCTGGACAGCCGGCCTATCAGACGCTAGATTGCTATCTGGTGGCCATTCTACAAGAGGCTGGTATGATGATCCTCATCAGAAGTGATCTATCACCCCACTGCGCCTGGCTGGCCACTGTGTCCTGGAGCCCCCGGGACGGGACGGGCCAGTGGGGGCTGGGGTTTAATGGCCACAATGGGAACTGAAATGGTGACTAAGAAGATACATCAGAGGAAAAAAAAACAATTAAATCCATTTTGGTGTTTTGTTTGCTGCTGTTGTGTAATTCTTCTAAATTACTTAGTGTGTGGGCTGATCAGTCTTCTTTGAACTGGGTTCAAACCAGGTACAATCTGATCAATCTCAACATGCATCCTTAGCAAATGGTGTTTTTTTGTGAAGGAGCGCACAGCAGAGCTACTTTTCCAAGCATCAGCGCATGATATTAACAAAGCTTTAATATTTGTATGTATCTGGGTGGTGTGTTGGGAAGCCTCTCGCAGCCAGGACTGTGTGCTTCTTGCCTTCCTGTCTGTATGTATGTGTGAGGTTAAGTGTGGAATTTTTACCTTTCAAAAATGTGCACGGATGTGATCTCGGTGTATTCAGCTCATCATTGCCTTTAATATGTGTGTAATCATTGTCCCATGCTCTGTGATTCTTGGAATTAGTTTCAGGCTTAACATGACCTTGTACTGGATAAATGGTTATTGAAAATGGTGGAAGAGATCATTGGAATAATTAAAATGAACTGTCATAGTTTCTGTTTCAACAACGACTGCCCTGATGAGACTAATTACAAAGTGATTTATTGATTTATTTGAAACATTTGACCACACTTTGGGTCATACTTTTCCACACAAATCGATGAACAAGTTCCCCGCCTTCACAATCTGACATTAGGAATGTTTTGTAGTATTACAGCGTTCTTCTTACCTTCCCGCTTGCTTGTTTGCTCTCTCAGGCGCCCGCCGCCTACACACGCACACACACAGACACACGCGCACACCCAACATCTTCCTCATCGACACCCTCCTCTGGAAAAGGCAGAGCTGGAGCTAGTTTTAGTGCCACAAACGGCCAGAAATGCTGAGCTCTGCAAAAGTCGCCGTTTTAATCAAACATTTGGTCATAAAGCATCACAGTCACAGAGGTAAAGGTCCCTAAAACAGCCTTCCTTCTCCCTGGGCAAAGATCCATGTGAAACCCGGGGGCTGGTGGGATGTGTCCTCCCCCACCCCCCACACATCCCACCAGCCCCCGGGTTTCCTTCTTCCTCACTCCCCCATCTCTCTCTTCCTACAATGCGCTACCAACATTTAGCTTCCCTCCCAACACAAAGAGCCACACTTCCTGCTTCTCACTCACGCCCGACCAATTCACAGTCATATGGCATGAACTGCCACATACAAAGTTGTTAAAAAAAGTGCCAGCGATCCATGAAAAAGAAACACCTCACTGACGATCACCTGCCAGTTACCTGTCAGTAGGGCTCGTCTCTCGGCCAGAGGATAGACCAGCTGTCAGTCAGAGCGCGTGAACTCAAAAATAAGCACAGACACGACAACACAAAGCTGTGTTCCTTCAATTTTTGGGAACAGGCCAATGTCCTTCTGGCTCAGGTATTTCGAGGCCTGTGACATTCTCCCCGCCTCCCTCCTGGAACACAACGTTTAAATGGTGGGTTCAAAGGAGACGGCATTTTCTGAGGAGCAGAACCTGCCGAATGGAGGACAGGCTCCCCATGGCCGGAGGAGAGGTGGGGCTGGTGGCAAGCCCTCAGGAGCAGGCCAGAACGCCCTGGTCATGTGTTGATGACCTCACGGGCTGGGGACTGCTCGATGGGTAGGCTGGTAGCATTGGGCAGGGCCTGGTTATGGGGCACTGAGTTCTGCTGTAGCTCCATGGCGATGGCATTCTGGGGGAACTCCTTCACCTGCCTCTGGTACTCCAGGAAGGTGCAGGCCTTGGTGGCGATGGCCACGATGTTCTTCCCGATGAAGATGGTGGAGACGCGGCTGTCCTGGAACAGGATCATGTTGACGGCCCGGATGAGGATGGTGACCACGTTGATGGTGACTAGGCTGAGGACGGGGTACAGCATCATCTTCTGCGGCGAGACGTGCTCGCCCTGCATGCTGATCTCGCTGAGGGACACACAGGGCAGAATCAGCAGCAATATGTAACAGTAGAAGAACATCAGGCCCTCGGCCCAGATGGGCAGCCCTGTCCGCTGCGGCTCCCACAGGTTGGCCTGGATGTCCAGGATGTCCAGCAAGTCGAGGGCCACCCAGAACAGGCGGCCGCGCATGTCCTCCTTCTTACGGAACGTTCTGACGTACTCCATGCTGTCCAGCGCCACCAGGATAAGGTACAGGCCCGGAACGCAGATGGATAACAGCAACGTCAGGGCCTTGCGGGCTACCGTCTCCAGGCTGCGTCGGTCCGCCTTGTAGTTCTGGAAGACGAAGTAGAGCTTGATCTCCAGCACGAAGATGTAGAGGAACCAGAGGATCATGGCGTAGCCCCGCTTGGCCGTCTTGACCTCGGCGCCCACCCACACGGCGACGTAACGCAGCACGATGAGGAAGCAGATGTCGCCGACCAGCACGATGATGCAAACCCCGATCTTTCGCGGGCCCTGGTTCTGCTCCACCAGGTAGGCGTCCATGAAGGCCATGCTGGTCATGATGACTATCGTGGTCAGGCAGACGTGACGTTTGTCAGGAGACGGCAGCACCATGGTGAGGGCCCTCGGGACCACCTCGCTCCTGCCCGCCCCTACTCCCTCACCTGTCGTTCCGGGTAATATTCAAGGTCAAGCGGACTTGACCGCGAGACTGGATGCGGAACAGTGCCAGGACCTAGATCCTCTCTCTGCATGTGATGGATTTTCAAACTTTATCGATGGCAACATCCCTTCTTTCTCAGAGGACTTCTGTTGGGTGAGCTGCCATCCTGACCATGCTCATGGGTTCGCTGCTGAAACATTATTTATGCGTTAATAAAACCAGACATCTACCTTTAAAATCCGCATCTATTCTGGGTGTAAAATTAGGATCGGGGAGAGTTTCAGGTGGGGTGATCGTTTTCATTTGAGAGAGTTTGCTAAACAGAGCTGCATTGGTGATTAGCAGACCCCCCCCCCCCCGGGGGCCTGCAGCACTGAAACACTGCACAGCTCCTTGAGGATCTTCAGAGGCCAGAGAGGACAGGGTGGGCGTGGCAAGCCTTACGGCGGTCAGTCACTGAAAGGAGCGGGGGCGGCCCATTGGCCTCGGCGTCCTGCGGTCCCTCCCCCTGCGGGAGGCTCCGGCTGAGGGCTCCACGTGCATCTTCCACTGCCCTGTGCAGTCTGGGAAGGAGAGCAGACACAGACCAATCAGCAGAGGTAGAGCCATAAGTCACAGCTTCCAGCAAGGACTGATGCCAAACCCAGGGGTGGGTGGGGTTCATGGGCTAGAGAGAAGAGAATCAAATTTGAAAGAACTATCTGCAAAACAGCACAAGATCCTTCAGTTACAACTCTTGGGGAAAGCTAAACTAAATAACCAAATAACCGAATTAACTAAATCATTTTGAGAGAAAGTACATTACACATTAAGAACCATTAATGTTTTTCAGGACCTATTTGCAAGTGATTAATAATGCCATTGAATCCCTTCTGAAAACAATATAAATCCTTATTTTTGCATACAAATGATTTTTTAAAAATATGCTTAATTACTGTTTGTCGGATATGGTTAAACAGGGTTCCACAGTCATAGATTGTTGTGTGTACATGATTTAGGAAGGATCTAGGGTCTTGGATCTTTGTTAGCTGGATATAGGTGATTTATTTGTTAAACGTCAGAAGCGTAGAGCAGCACAGGATTTAGGTGCCACTATGTTGAGATTTGGGGCATAGTTACTAACATTGTTAGCAACTATGGTTTGGGAAATGCACCCCCTAGTCAGTCCTGACTCAGTGCATGGTGGGTAATTGAGTCTTTTAAATCTCAAATACTAAGAGGGGCATAACGAACTGAAACATGCCTATAGTATATAGTTTTATGTTATATTTATTTATAAATGAATATATAATATATTCATTTTATACAGAGGTATTTTGTCAGCAGTCTGATTCAATATGTATGTTACATGTTTAACATTTGAGGTACTGGATGTTTAGTTTCTTTAATTCTGCATTTTATCGTGACATACAGTATAAAAACATTGCACAAAGAGCCTACAAAAGGCCATGAATAAGCCAAATACTCAAAAGGAGAATAAAGAACGTGTGATTCAGCCAGAAAGAGGCATCAACGAAAGGGCAGAATGACAAACGGGGAGCAGAACTTACTCGGTATCTAAGAATCTTAGGATGATTCAGCAGTGAGAGCAACAGCTAATGGAAACTCCAGCATCTGGGGTGAGATTCACAGCATTTACCACGTTACAGTGCTCAGAGTGTCTGCTGCAGGACAGCCCCCCCATTGAAGATTTTACTGATAGTAATGAAGAAATGCATTGAAATGTACATGCCAGATGTAGGGTCAATGGGGTGACGAGCGTCATGAAAAGCAATTTGCTGTACCATGCAGCGTGTGAGTGGCTGTATGGCTGTGGAGTGATGTCTGTTCCTCTTTCCTCAGGTCACTCTGGCCAGTACTTCTTTACTGTGCGTTGGCGTTGCTTTCAGTCTCGGTACTTCTAGTTTTTATCAAACCATTTCCCAGTTTTCTAGACTAGGAATTTGGATCGGTTCAGTCATCTCTGGTTTTACCTCTGGATTGTTCATTGTCAAGTAGGCTGTCCTGTATTCTGTTTGCTGCCGGTTCGGCTCTCTGGAAATTCAGACCCCAACTCGACAGAGGTGAAATGTGTGGAGGACCTGCCCCCGTATGTGTACATGGGGTGAGCTGTCTGACTGCTGCCGTCAGTGTGTCTTGCTTTAGCGACGCTGTACACGTGAGACTCGGAGGCCCTGGTCTATGTCAATATGAAGGCAGCACAAAGGTTCAGTGAAAGCTTGGGAAATGCGACCAGGCTAATGGCATGAATGCTGCAGGCCTCGCTCGGATCTCGGGGTCATTAATGGTGGCTGACACACACGCTGTGTAGCGAGCGTACAAAGGGGAACCCAATCTTGCTGTAAATGCGATGTCAAAGCATGAGGCCCCTGCCTGACAGACAGGTGAAAGCGTGTCTATCTATTTCCTCCGTGGACGAGAAAAGACAGAGATAACCGTGTTGCTCAGACTTTAATGGGTTCAGCGAGGCGAAGCGGAGCAGGGATAATGCCCTCGTCACAAATGATCCCGCACAGAAATCGCAGAATTACTGGAAATTAATGTCAGGTGGAAACGGGAACGGGTGTCTTGTCAGGTCTGGCTCCCCCCGGTATTGCCCCGGATGACAAAGGACACCTCTTCCCCGGTGCCACTCCCACACTGCGTTCAGCCCTGCCAGGCATCACGTGCAGCTCTCTTGGAGCTGAAGGCTCAACTCCCATGGCAACCAATGCCAACGTGGGAGAGAAGATGTGACAGATATGGGGCCTACAGCTGTTTGCTGAATCAAATGGGACCAGTCAGACTCTTTGCATGCCCTTTTCAGCTTAACCAATCACACTTCTTGTTTGTGTACAGTCATTACCCTTCAGCTTAACCAATCACACTTCTTGTTTGTGTACAGTCATTACCCTTCAGCCTAACCAATCACGCTGCTTGTTTGTGTATGATTGTTACCCTTCAGCTTAACCAATCACACTGCGGGTCTGTGTATAGTCATTATCCTTCAGCTTAACTAGTCACAATGCTTGTTTGTGACTGGTCTTTACGCTGCAGCTTGACCAATCGTGCTGTGTGTCTGTGTACAGTCATTACTCCTATTTTAATGATTGCGTCTTTCAGTCTGCCATTTCCACTCGCTCTCCCCCCCCCCTCGCAGTTGTCTGTGAGAACTCCGAGCCAAGGGGCCAGACACGTTAACGCAGACAGAGTATTTGTGTCTGCGTCTCTGCCGACTGCAGACCAACATTAATGGATGCCAATGACGTGAGGCTTCCGCATCGGCCTCAAACATCCGGAAGCACAGAGACCTCAGCCTGGGTGGGCAAGTCATGGTGCTCGTGTTGGCATCTGCTCGTGCTCCTATTATATGTCAATTAGGCTGTCATACATGTCACAGTCACACACATTTAACGTACATCTTTACTGGATCTGTGCCCAGGAGCAGCACCCATTTATACATGCATGCAGACACACACACACACACACACACACACACATGCATAAATACACACATACATGCATAAATACGCACATACATATAAACACGCATTTATACAGGCACACATACATGCATACATACATGCACATGCACATACATACATGCATACATACATACACAGTGCCACACAGAGACTTTTTGAGGGGCAGGTGCTCTGGGGGGGGTAGGGTGGCCAGGGGACTCCAGTAACTTTTGCATGATCATCAGTAATTGGCAACACCTGCTGATGAAGGTGCACACTTGTCGGTGATCAAAAGAGGCACTCAGAACCTCGAAATGGGGGCACTCTGTACCATTCGGGAAAAAGGGGCAGGTGCTCAGGTGTGCAATTATGTTTCCACAGCTGGAAATCATTGTGCTGTTTAAGGAAGCAATAAAACTGACCGCCTTTGGGCTACTAGGGCATCTGGAGCGTCAGCATTTGTAGGTTTGATTATGGTCTCAAGATGACCTAGAAGGAAGAGTTTTCTTCAGAAACTCGTCAGTTTGTTGTTGTTTTGAGTAATGAAGGTTATTCCATGCAAGAGACTAAAAATGTCATAGAAATGTGTGTGCTAGTCCAGACCTGCCCAGCCTGCTGTACTAGTTTGCTCAAGAACTCGCTAAATTTTTCTGGAGAATTGGATTTTTGGGGGGGGTTTGCCATGCTGGAGTACCTTAATTTTGCATTTATGTACCTGAAACATTTCCTATTCATGAAGTTTTTTTCTTTCAAACTGGTGGATTTCGGGCAAATTTTCAGCTGAGGACAAACAACTAAAGGAGAAGCATCGCCACGACACAATTATTGTCGCACTTTGAAAAAATAAAATCACTGAAAGATGATTGTCATTGCAGTGAAATTAGTTTCACCTGTGACAATGTTTCGGCGCTCACAAGTTTTAAATTGACCAATGAGTGCTGGCTTTAATGCTTAAAAGGGCCACATCAAGTCCCTGTTCTTTCACAATGGTACAAACTAGAGAGCCATCTCAGAGCATCAGAAGTGCTAATATCATGAAGCATTCCAAAGGGCACGAGGGCATCTCCAAAGACCTTGGCACACAACTTTAATAATAAGTTTGCTGCTAATTGAACTGTTGAGAACCAGAGAAGTCTTTAAATGACATCCACAGAGCTTAAGGCTGACTTGGAGCAATCTGGAGTGATGGGTCAGACCCAGACCATATGCTGCACACTAAACCAAGGAACACTTTATGGGGGCAGATCAAGGGAAACAGCAACGCTGAAAGGGTGGCATAATATCACTAGTCTTGGTCAGAACTGGAAGCCTTGGATGTGTTAAAGGAATCATGAAATTAGAAAATTATCAAGGCATGTTAGAGACACATGGTCTACCAAGGGGAATCTTTTGAAAGAGGTGAAATCTGCCACTGGGAAAAGGAATCTTGCAAACATTCAAGAGCTGAATTGATCTGCAACTGAAGAGCAGGAGACGCTACCAGCAGACAGGTACTGGAAGCTTACAGATGCCTGCAAGAAGTGTTTGGAGGCTCTCTTTGATGCCAAAAATCAGGGAAGGGTGCCTTTAATGCTGTCTATGTTGTATTTCTGTGAAATCACTACATTTAAGTTGAAAAGAGCATCTCTTTCTTGAATGACTTTGGACATACCATTGAAATACTCTGATGATAACATTCTGATGACAAAGTTGGTACATTTTCAATTGTGTCTAATAACGATGACCAGTCATTGGAACCTGTACATTCCTTTCAGAAAATGCACCACTTCTCCCAGAAAATTGTTTCAATTTCAAATGCTTTGCTACTGACACACTTATTTCATTTGTTTGCATTGGAACTACACAAAAAAAAGCAGAGGAAAAAAGTTAAATCTCATATTCCACAGAACTCCAGAAATGGACCTGGACAAAATTACTGGAACCTTTTTAAAATTGTAAGAAATCATTGGATGACAACCATGTGATATATAAATCACACTGGCAATCAATTTATATGGAGAAAAGCTGACTCGATCTTTGCATCTGTGTGTATCTCACTGAACATGGAGAAAAGGAAAAGAAGAGCAAAGACTTGTCTGAAGATTTGAGAACCGAAATTGTTCCATTTCCACAATCTCAAGGGTATAAGTCCATCTCCAGAGATCTTAATATCACTGTGTCCACTGTGTCATTAATAAATGTACAGCCCATAGCACTGTGGCTAATCTCCCTGGATGTAGACAGAAGAGAAAGATTAATAGAAGAATACAACAAAAGATTGTTTGCATGATGGATAGAAAACCTCAATCAACTTCCAAACAAAGTCAAGCAGGCACACGGTACAAAAGTCTCAGCTCACACTATCCACCGCTGTCTGAATGAAATGGGGCTCTATGGCTAGAGACCCCGGAGTAGCACTGCTGACAAAGAGACATAAAAAAGCCAGACTGAAGTTTGCCACAACTTTGCTGAGGAAGCCAAATCATTCTGGGAGAATGTCCTGTAGACAGATAAAACCAAAATATAGTTTTTTGATATAGCACATCATTGCACTGTTTACAGAAGATGAAATGAGACCTTAAAAGAGAAGAACATGGCCAATGATTTTGTTCAGTCTATTTCTTGAGTTTTTTTCTCTGCTTTTTGGTGTGGTTCCTCTGTAAACAAAGCAAACAAACAAGTGAATACTCTAGAATTTGCAATTGCAACAATTTTCTGGTGCATTTTCTGAAAGGAATGCACAGGTAGCAATATGCTTGGGTCTGTCTGTATTTGAGTGCATACACAGAAGGTATATATACTCAGTGACAAAAAAAAGTTAGGCATCCTGTGGAAAGTCAGCCCACAGCTGTTGTAAATGACCCTCGAGATCCTGCAGATTGTCATTGGCTGCTGAGCTGATCCCAGAGAGGTTTGATTGAGAAAAAATCTGGGGATCTGGCTGACCAAGAGAGGACCTCAACATGACACAGGCAGTTCATAGACACATGTGCCATGTGTGGATGGGCATTGTCTTGTTGAAAGACTGTACCAGGATGCTGTCTCTGGAGGGGTGAGACATGCGGACACAGGATGTCACTGACATAGCACTGTGCTGGCAGGGTCCCTGAATCACTACCAGAGATGATATGAAGTCATACCCTACGGATCCCCACACCATGATGTCATACCCTTCGGCTCCCCACACCATGATGTCATACCCTATGGGTCCCTACACCATGATGTCATACCCTACGGCTCCCCACACCATGATGTTATACCCTACGGCTCCCCACACCATGATGTTATACCCTTCAGCTTCCCACACCATGATGTCGTACCCTACAGCTTCACACACCATGATGTCGTACCCTACGGCTCCCCAAACCATGATGTCATACCCTACGGCTCCCCACACCCTGATGCCAGAAGGAATAATGCCAGTGTGTCTCTCCACAACATTGGCAGGATTTGTCCTCTCCCCTCTGCGCTGCCAAACGTGCACACGACAGTCATCTGTAGTAATGCAGAACCGAGATTTGTCACTGAATATGGTATGGCCCCACTGGTTCTACAAGCCTCTGTCCTTTTGTGTCTATGTAGCATAAATTGGGATCTCAAATGTCACCATCCGGTTTCATAGGGGAGCCTTAAAAGTCAGAGAGCATCAGCGTTTGAGGATCAGGCACTTATGGAGGTCTGAGAGATGGACAGGGCTTTACCAGAGAGCTAAGAGTCAGTCAGTAAATGGAGCAGAGCTTTCTACACTGCCTGGTTTTATGGAGCTGGAAATGGGTTTTGCAGTTGTGCAGGCCAGGGTTGATTTCCTGGTAATAAGAAGATGTTAAGGATCTACCAAGAATACTCTTAGCGGCTTCTAAGGCTCTGTCTTTCAGTGTGAGAGATCCTGCTGTTTGTCATGGTTATGGATTTCCCTGCCTTAGGAAATAACCCAGAATGCTTTTGGGATTGCTGATACAGCATTCTTTAGTTCTTCACTCCCCTGACTCCTGACCTGCATCTTGGTCTGCAGGTCTCAGCAGGTGAATTTTAGTTGGGATTGTCTGTATGTGATGCTTGTATGTGTCTCTAGAAGATTCCGTGTCTGAATCTCAGTGTGTCTCTGCGAGTGTCAGTGTCTGAATCTCGGTGTGTCTCTGTGAGTGTCCGTGTCTGAATCTCAGTGTGTCTCTGCGAGTGTCAGTGTCTGAATCTCGGTGTGTCTCTGAGAGTGTCAGTGTCTGAATCTCGGTGTGTCTGCGAGTGTCAGTGTCTGAATCTTGGTCTGTCTCTGTGAGTGTCCGGGTCTGAATCTTGGTGTGTTTCTGCGAGTGTCCATGTCTGATTTACAGTGTGTCTCTGTGAGTGTGTAGAGAAACTGGGGTTCAGGCCATTGCTCAAGAGCCCAATGGTAAAATCATCCTGTTAGCTATGGTATTTGAACCAGAGAGCAGGGCCAACCAATCTTGTAGGGGACATGGGAGACCACCTACAGCACCAGAATCGGATCTGATTCTCAGTGTGTCTCTGCGAGTGTATTCAGAACAGAATTAGAATTAAATCTTTGATTTAACTATTCTTCCATTGGAATGTTGATATTAAGACAATTAAAGTTAATGCAATCACATGATAATGTGTTATGACGTGTTAATATGTTAACTTTCAAAACCCTAGTCTTTTTCTTACAGTCATACATCTTTCTTTGGTTATGTTGCACGAATGTTCTCAAATTGTGCACTTCCTTCAAAGCACCAGGGTATTCCATGAAAGTAGCTAAAGAAAGCCAGACTTTCCCGAAAAAAGTCAGACTCAAACTAGTGCCATCTCTAAACTCATGCTTCATGTTGTTCCACTATCGCAGTTCAGCTTTAACTAATCGAGGCTCATGCAAGACTTGCATAGTCTCACTTAATACTGTATGCACACCTGAGATATTTAAGAAGCCCAAATGAATGGATGAACGATAGATCGATCAAATGAGTTGTGTAAAACGAGAGTGGTGTTTGTTTTACTGCCACAGAACAAATGCTGCTGATGGAGCTATATGAAGAATACAAAGATGCAATCACTGAAAAAGGCAATACTGTGGCCATAAATAATGCCAGGGAATTGGCTTGACATAGAATTGCAGACAGACTAAATGCATAAGTTATGTAAATGTTACAAGCGCCTACTACAGTGGCATAGTGGTACAGTGTTTAATGCTGTCGCCTTACACCGTGAAAGTTCCTTGTTCAATCCCTATACCCAACGGGGAACCTTCAGGTGTCATACTTACTGTATAATGTTATTCTGTATTATATCTCTGTAAAATACTTTCAATCGCATCTATGTGAAATGTTCTGCACAAATAATCATATCTTGTTTTTGCTTTTTACTAATAAACTTTCAAAGTAGACTGTGACTAAACAAAATATGAAAATATCTTCCTGTTCATATTATTTTAACAGATTTTTTCATTGCATTTCATGTTTGATCTTCGTAATATGGGTATGGTCTTATTTGAATTATTTTGGAATTAATTGGAATGCTGAGATGTGATTTTTATAGCATTATTATATTTATTACATGACATGAGTAGTGAGAGTGTGGAATTTCGTTCGGAGCAATCTTTTGGGAATCTGTTCCCACACGTCCGACGTTCTTAGAGACAACGTTTAACTAAGCGAGGCAGTTAACCTGGTCCAGAGCAGACTTGTTTCCGCACCTAAGTTACCATGGTAGCTCAGCGGGGATTCATTTGACATGTTGATGGAACAGAACTCCCACTTAAATGAGCCTGACTTGTCGAAATAATTATTCCTGCTTTGTGGAACGCCCCCCTGCTATTTAAGATACCATTACTGTTGTTGTTGTTATTGGTAAATATTCCTTTAAATTTCAATTAATGACGGTGAGGGACAAGAGTCATATCTGTAAAATAGAATAGCTGGGGGTGCGGTCTTTTGTGTTTGCCAGCGCTCCGTCACACCAGCAGCATAAATCAGCGTCCGCAATGAGGTCAGCTGTCAAATTACCTGCTGGCTACAAGCAATCATGCTAGAGAATGGAGGAGGTTTGTAATAGGACTTGAAATACCTTTCTTTATAAACATATACTGGATAAAAATATTCAGGATATTCAGGAACAGTACTACCAGAGGGGGGTCCCGGTGGCATCCCATAATACTTCCCCGGCCGATGATGCATATTTCAGAGCGGAAACCGGTGACCAGGAGCATCTCGATTGCCTGCCAATGCATCTGCGAAATGAGGTCTCTTCTCCGCTGCTGGGCCTGGGCAGCCGTGCAGAGGAACGGGCACCCGGAAGGCTGTCCACGCGATAAATAAATCCGGCCAGACAAGGTTAGGGCAGCCACTAAAAGGCACTGGATGGGATGCCAAACGACGAGACAGTTATAAGTAAGAACAATAAAACAGATTTAGGATCTAAAAGTAGGGCAGGAGGTACTTGGACACCAGGGACAAAGTGCTCTGTAGGGATCTGAGAAGGAGGCCGCTGCTGGTTGGAGAATAAAAAGATGGGAGAAAAAAAATGGGCAGTGCAGGGCAGCTGAATGAGCGATTAAAATCTGTGTGTTCCTGTGGGCAACTGCCACGGGCAGCCCCGAGCTGGAATTCCGGGTCCTTTGTGGGCTTGAGCGATGTGATATCATTGGTAGGTGCTGTTGAGGAGAACTTCTGGCGTCCAATCAGCTGAAGTAAATTCTTTTTGGGTTTTGGACGCCACAGGCAGAAACCTAATGCCAGCCTGGCACACCGATGGCGCTGCTGAATCGAAAAGCATATGTAAAAAAATGTGTAAAAAAAATAAAAAAAGAACATTTCTATGAATGCTGTCAGCATCCAAGAGAAACCTTGGCTTAGCCAAAGCTCAATAACAATATTAGAAAATAAAATACGGAGAAATTGTCATGGAAAAATCTGGATTTCAAAATCTGGCTGGAAAATCTACTGTATGGGGAGGGATAAAATTCAGTGTTTCTGCATAAAGACCCAAGGTAGTGGAGACTTCCACACAAAAAAACATGGCACATCCCAGGAAGTAAGCAGGTCCTTCTGACTCTGACAGCCTCTGTGAAGGAGCTTAGCTCGCCTGAGCTCTCAGAAAGATGGCCACAAAAGATCGAGAAGGAAAGATGCAGTCTGGCGAGGAGTGTCGACGGCATGATGACGGCCTCCGCAGCTGCTGACACGCGCCGCATGCAAATGGGTCGTGGCTCATCAATGGAAACAGGAAGAAGATGCAGTTCGACGTGACGCAAAAGAGCAATTCCAATTCTCTGTATGAAGAGTTGGAGTGCGGAGCGTAAACTGATCCATAGGTCTCGTTGCCCAGAATAATGGAGGGAGCGAGGCACAAAGATACGGGAGGGCAATGGCCGTCTCATTCGTATGCGTGAGAGTGCCTCTGTGATTAAGGATGGCATCACTAATGCGACGAGCCTCGGCTTATGGATGGGCAGCGATCATGCGCTTTCGTGAAACGGTCACATTGCGGTGCTAAATCCTGGAATCAACTTTAATGGCCAAAAAAAAATAAAAATGGATTTCCCTCATCAAGATGTAAAAGAACGTTCGGAAGAGCGGGGCGCTGGCAGGCCAGGGGACAGACTCTCCTTCGTTAATATCCTCCTCAGGCCTGCGCTTGGCAGACGGGGACTCTGTTACTATGGCGGCGAGCGTGCCGGTCCCCGTGGCCGAGCGCAGACAGCTGTCAGGGGCTGATTGATGTGTTTCTTGGTGCCGGGGCAGCCCTTCAGGCAGGGAGCCGGGGGCGTGTACCCAGGCCGCCGGGGCAGCCCATCAGGTAGGGAGCCGGGGGCGTGTGCCCAGGCCGCCGGGGCAGCCCATCAGGCAGGGAGCCGGGGGCGTGTGCCCAGGCCGCCGGGGCAGCCCATCAGGTAGGGAGCCGGGGGCGTGTGCCCAGGCCGCCGGGGCAGCCCATCAGGCAG
>JAABNY020000038.1:10446669-10458375 GCA_015164015.2 Brevimyrus niger
AGTTCATTGAAACAATGATTCATTTCTTCCAAATAGTGATTCAGTAAAAAGCAACTGTCTAATGTATATCTTCAAGTTTTTAGTATATGATCGAGTAAACCAATAAAATTATGAATATTTTCTGTTTAATTTTACAATAATAAAACAAAATAGTATGGGCAGATTTGTTGGTACCCCTAAAGAGACTATTCATCATTGTATTACAGTCATGATTCAAACTAAGTGTTTAACCTTAATAAGTATCACAGGTGCCTTCAAGCTTCTTTTTTTTTAATCAGCCAATCAGCCCATTTAATTCGAAATAACACGGTTGTTTAGTATCATTGTGTCACCACACTGAACATGGACCAGAAAAAGCAAAGGAGAGAGCTGTCTGAGGAGCTCAGGTAGAAGATTATAGATGATCATGTTGAAGGTAAAGGCTGTACGACCATCCCCAAGCGGCTTCGTATTCCTGTGACCACAGCTGCCGATATTATTAAAATGTATAAGGTTCGTGGGACTGTAGCTAAACTCCCAGGACGTGGACGCAAGAGGAAATGCAGCCCCAGGTTGATCAGAAGGATGGTGCGGATGGTAGAAAAAGAGCCAAGGAAACCATCCAAAACCATTCAAGCTGAGCTCCAAGGTCAAGGTGCGTCACTTTCTAATCGCAGCATCCATCGCATTTTGAACAATAATGAGCTCCGTGGAAGAAGAGCCAGGGGGGCTCCACTATTGACAGAAAAACATAAAAAGCCGGAGTGGAATTCACCAAAATCCATGTTGACAAGCCCTACAGCTTCTGGGAGAATGTCCTTTGGACTAATGAGACAAAACTGGAGCTTTTTATCCAGTTACATCAGCTCGATGTTTACAGAAGGAAAAACGAAGCTTTAAAAGAAAAGAACAGAAACCTACTGTGAGACATGGAGGGGGCCCGAGATTGTTCTGGGGCTGCTTTGCTGCATCTGGCACAGGGAACCTTGAATGAACACAATGGAGTCTCAAGAATACCAAGGCATCTTCAGAAATAATAGATAGCAAAAACCCTGACAAATACAAGCAAGCCTTTTATACAGTATTCATACAGCTGTGATCACAGTAATGTTTCAATAAATAAAAGGAATCCTTATTTTTTTAAGCTTTTGTTTTCTGCACTAACGCTTGACTTTATTGCTCAAACTACCCCAGACACAGTGAAGTTAGCTGTCATCTCTGATAATGCAACTGCATAGAAAAAAATACATAGCTAATGGAAGATAATAAGCAAATTGTTAGCAATTTTCAAGTATTTTGCCTATAATTAGGCATTTCTAGCCACTGTACAATTTGTTGGGTCCTAGTTAGTGAGACACTCACAGTGCATTATGGGAAATCATTTTTAAAATCCAGCCAGGTGCTTTGAAGATGTTTCATATCACCTCCTCTGTTTCCTTTTTGCATATGTGCCGTGCCTCAGCGGAGTGCTGCTTTGCCGCTCCAAGGCGTGGGGGAGCGAGCGGCGGGTGGGGGTCGGCACACTCCGTTTCTGTGGGTTTCCACCCTCCCCTCCCCCATACACATGCTAATCAGCAGAGCTTCTTCCCCAGAGCTGCTCTCAACACGTGACCTTCAGAGCCCCTTCGCCATGGACCAGGTGGCCGAGGTGCAGCCACACTTGACGGACTCCTGGTCACGGCAGTGATGATGGAGCGTATTAATGGGTCCCTTCCTAAATCTCTGGAAAGACAAAATTCTCACGTTTCCAAATGAAACCCCAGCTTGGGACGATGTGTATTTCAGTGAACAAACAAGAAGTCCATTTTATTTGCAGCTTCCTGGTGCTATGTAAGATTCCCAGATACATGCCCTTTGTTAGATATAACGGGCCAGTCTGTTAGTGACAGCCAGTGCAGCACTGGGTGCCGGCCCTGAGAATCAGAGGTAACCTGAGTGTCCTGGAAAACTATGCAGCTTCAGTACAGTGCAGTGCAGTGAGCAGCTGCAGATACAGCACAGCAGTGACTACAGTGAGCCTCACACTGCTGCTGTTTCAGTCCCTCACTGCACTGAGGGGAAAGGCAAGCTAAGGCTTTCCTACATGCTGATTTCCCTGAAGTGACAGAACAACATAAGCTGAGATCAGTCTCATGCTGTCCATTGTGTGTCACATCGTGCTTGTTTCGTTTTCAATAGCCAGCCTTTATATTTTGGTCAACATTTGTCATTTTCTTAAATCTTGGCATTTGGTTTGGGCACAACTTGTGCATTTTATAGCTTGTTTGTTACATGGTCTTTTATTATTATTTATTTCAGAGATTTCAAGTTATTTATTGTTATTTTGCATAAATAAAAAGTGACTGTCTGTTGCACGCAATCAGGAACCATTTCCTCTCTTTTTGCTGAAAATTGCATGAGTAAACACCGTTTACTGTGCGTGATAAATCAGCTTTTTTTCCGGAAGCCTCATTTCCATGCAGTCGTTCACATAGGAGGAAGACCAGTCCCTCTGAACCATTGGGTTAGTCACCAGTGAATGCTTCCTGCCTTTGGTGTATTGCATGCATTATAATCTGACACAGAATGTGTTCTCAATGAGAATGCACTATAACCTGCATCAAATGGATGCAGTAATTTGTGTATCAATACTGCAAGTGCCTTCTTGTCTTTTCCCGTGTTCAATTACATGCTCTATTAGCACTGTTTAACTGTGGCGATTAAAGTGTGGCCTGTTGCAGCGAGGGACAAACTGGATGCTTGATGTTGCATAACACAGCATTCTCGAGAAAGTGGGAGAACCATTTGAAAAATGAATGGATGGATTGATGATGGACAGATAGAAGGATTTCCTTTTCTTCCTTTGACAGGCTCTAAGCAAACACTGGATGAAGGCGAGAGGAACAGGGCATGTTGTGTACTGTGCGTCTGCTTCCTGCATGCCCGAATCTTAGGGGACGACCTTCTTGAATAGGCTGTCGCTTCCTGCCTGACCCTTTTGTGTATTCTCCCCTGAACAAACCTTGCCACTTCAGTGATTTTTGAACCCCTCTCCCCCCCAATACGTCTTATTTTTCTAATTGTAATATCTATTAGCTAGGCTGCTGAGTGCCATTAAAATGACAGGGTGGCATTTTCACAACTTCCTCAGTGTTTTTGTCTGTCTGTCTGGCCCAGAGAGGTTTCTCTGCAGCCCCATAGTTCAGTAGAGGAGGCAGAAATAACACTGGCCAAACAGTCTGAGTGTCTGTGCTTTTGACATTTCATCGGCACCAGTAATAAGTTAGAGTCATGTTCTGTTAAATTCAATGAAAGGAGTCAGTAATGTTGAAATAATCTTGAACGGTGCCATTGAACCGCAAACACTCAAATAAAGCCTCCCAGTTGGTGTGGGTGTGGTGCTCAGACGCAGAGTGAATTGAAAACCCAACAAGATGAAATGGGAACTGCAGAAAAAGAGTAGAAAAAAATTCCCCAGATATGTCACTATGCAGGCGTGGGACAATGAGGCTGATCAGCCAGTAAGCGAAGAGAATACAGTAATTCAATATAGAGAATTACACTGGGATGTGTCTTTGTATTATGAGTGGACAGTCCTCTCTGACTGTGTGTACGGCTCAGAACTGCCTTTATAAAGCACTGACACAGGAGAGGCACCTCATGATGTAGGTCAGCGTTTTTCAGTCCGGTCCTTGGGGACCAATGGACAGTCCACGTTTTTCAATAAAGAAAAAGAAAAGCAAAAAAACGTGGACCAGCTGCAGGTACCTGAGGACCAGATTGGGAAACACTGATGTAGATTAATGAGCTGCGCTGTGTCATTAAAGAGACTCACAAATTGTCAGCCTCTCTGTCGCTGATAATTGGTCTGGGTGTGACAAGAAGGTGGTGCCTTTTAGCTGGTATTGGAATGGGTCACATGGTCATCATGTCACATGACCGGCAGAATGCAAACTGGAATAGGAGGCAAGTGGCCGCAAGCTTATCACGCTAAGTTATCTACAGTGCGTCAGTGATTTCATGAACCTGAATTTGCCAAACAAATAAGCCGACTGCTTTAGTCCATGAAAATGTGCCTACTGGTGAGAGTCGATAAGGGAGTGCCTGTTTGCAGATTGGCCTGTTCCTCCACCGGGGAAGGCATGCTGAAGCATTAGCATTGCCTCCGGTTAAGCTGCTGTCAAACTCAGGTTGTCAGGGAACTTGAGGGCATCCTGCTTTTTGTCTTCGATTTTCTTTTTCAGGGCCGACATGAACAAAATGTATGTTGCTGGTAATAATAAAAAAAAAAGGTCTTGGATCAAAAGGAATGTGTTTGTGATCCTCCAACTAAGACACAAGCAAACGAACTCCCTCTCTAGCCAGACTCATTACCAGAGCCGGAGGTCAGTGTGCTGTGTACAGTGAGATAACAATGACACATCGCCGCCGCTCTTATAAATGACTCTGAGACAGAAGTTATTCCAAATGGCCCCTCGGAATCTTCCAGCAGATAGGACTGAGGAATGGGCCGTACGTTTGCAGATATGCGGCCTTCTGCTGCAGTCAGAGTCAATAAAAGAAAAGTCTGACCGTTATCTATCACTGCCTGATCGCCACCCATCTACAGAGCATATTTACCCTTTAATGCCGCTCTCATCTCGGAAAAAGACAACAACGACCGAGAAGTGTGCCCGTCACGTGGGCTCGTGAGAGACTATATTCCATATTTCATATATTTTTATTCTCACTTGCACGAGAACACATTACTAGTTCTCTGATGGATCGTGGAATGGGCTGTGAACTTGGGCTCCATGTAGAAACCCCCCAAACAGGGAACTGGCCCACATTCGAAGCGGGAAACCCGGCAGTGGTTTGGTTCGATGCTGCTCGGTAAGTCGTCGAACGTGAGCATGAATGCAGTGTTTCTAGACTTACAACTACTCCTGGTGCCGCATGCCACCAGAGTCCCGAGCCTCCTATAAAGGACAGCCACCTTTACAGTACATCTGCCCCCTATGCCCAGGGTTGCCGACCAATCAGCACGCATCCTGGGGCAGACTCCTCCCCTTCATATTAAACCTCCAGTTACAGGACAACTGGCTGTGAGCCTCTGTTTAACGACTGACATAGAGGAAAGCAATGCGCCAAAATAAGAGCGAAGGCCCCCTGCCGCTGAGCCAGAAGGGCTGCGACCTCACACGCAGCGGCAGTGTTGCATGAACTCATCATCTGGACAAACTCGTTAAGATTCATCAGCACGGAGGGCATCAGCAGTACACACACACAGGCGGATAATAGACAATTATGTGGCTGATCTTCACCTAGGAAAAACTAGAAAAGTCAAAAGGCATCATTTGATCAGTACTCCAGACCTTCAGTGTCTTCTTTCTTGAGTACTCCTTAAGCTAGACCTGCACACACTTTTCTCTTTATTGCCTGGTTTCATCCCAAACCTAATGTCTGCATTCATGCCCGCTCCTTGGTGGCTGCACCCCCATATTCCATGGATATGCTCATGCACCAGACACATCTCCTTTCTCCATTTCTACGTTGACCCCCCCCACCACCGCCACCACCTACACACCTGCTCTCTCCTCCTGTACGTCTCCCCCCCATGATTTCCGTACCCTCTCTCTCTACTCTGCCACGCAGACTCCATCCCGCATTGAATCACCAGCATTCTGCTACATTGTTTTTTTTCCCCAGACAAACCTCTGCACCTTAATAAGTGAGTCTCGCATCTCCCATTTCATCTAGCTGAACTTCCGTCTGCCATATGTCTGTTTAATAGCCATCTCTTTACTTAGCCTCAATGTCACGCCATCCACCTAACGAGCATCTGCTCTGCTGTTCGTTGTTGTTCTGCGTGGCCTTCATGGAGACTGACTGGGCAGCCTGCCTAGCCGCTCCTCTCATGTGAAACTAAAACCACAATGACAAAGTCAGGGCGTTTCCCCATTGCTCATCCTACTTAGGGAGCTTCTGTCGAACTCTTATTCCATTCCGACATGGCTGAGGTGACTAGAAAAAGAAAACAAGAAACATGTTAAAATGATCCATTATCCTCAGGAGACACGGTTTCACTACCTCAGGGTTTCACTACCACGGTGCCGTTCGATATCACGCTGGCTATCAATGAGCCGAGCTGCTTTTCCTAGAAAGTTCTGGCTGACGGATCGGGCGTGCGGCGCGCCGCTGCTTCTCTGAACCTCCCGGCAATGAATCATCATCTTCCTGATGGTGAAAAACACGTGCGGAGCTTGGAGAGCAGCGGGACGGCGGCTGCGTTGACAGGCAGGCGGTCAGGGCCTTCCCCCATGTATCCAATTACCACTGTTGCCTGCCCTCTTGTTGCACGCCGTGCAAAAAACGCATCAGGGGGTGTTTATTGTAAACTTGAGGTGAGGGGCTTGAGGCACTCAGTGGGCCCGGGGCGCCATGATTAATGTTTCCCCAAACTGCGAGCGGCTTCAGGGAATGCCACCCAGCCCTTACTCTTACTGCAACGACCGAGACAATAAATATAATATATTTTCTGGGGTGCTGTCCATATTTATTAGAGGTAATTTACTGTTTATTCTCAGATGGCCGTCCGGAGCCATCTTACCCACATAAATCTTGCAGATGTCATGGGAGACACGCCACCGCACAGCTGAGAGATGAGTGATGGGGGCTGCGATGGGGAGGAGGGGGTTGGGTGTTACCTTAAAACAACCCCCCCAGTATATTTTCCTTTTCTCTCTGACACAACCTCCTTTTTATTTCACCTCCAATAATTTCATCCTTCGTTTGCTATACAGCGTATCTAATTTTACCTGCTGTGAGCCCAAATTTTGCTGCTGAAATTATTGGCAGTGGAACCTCATCCAGGGAGTTCCCAGCCTGGTGCCCTGTGCTTCATGGATAGGCTCCAAGCCCTCCAGTGCTCCTGAATAGGATAAGCAGGTTGGATGGATGGATGGATGGACCGGCCTCATCCATGAACATTCCTGACATACTGCCCACTTCCTGCCTCTTGGCCTAGGTCTTCAGAGGATTGGAAACTCATTAAAACCCAAAAGATAAGGTACATATTACATACACGTTACTTTTACAGCAGGGGATTTCAGCAGGACGAGTTTGTTCTGCTCTGCAGAACTCATTTGATGCATGCAGGGTTCCATTCTGCGGGGCAGAAGATAGATTATTACGCGTTTAAATGAATAATATAAACAAAGATTCGATTTACTCATTTTATTGCGTCTCTCTAACAGTGTGGCTCCACTTTGGCTTCATTGGTCTTCTCGCAATTTATTGCTTGATTCAATCTTGATATCAGTGGAATTGGAACTGACCCCTGAATTTAAGTTCCATTTAGACTGCCGGTGTGCAAGGCTGTCATGTATGAAATTGTGAGCACAGGAGTCCTGAAACAGACGTTTAAATGGAAGACCGTGCGAAGAAAGATGGCGATGCTGCCGGTAGCTGGGGAAGGCGTGTAATCACACTGATGTGATGATGTAACTGCGGGAAGTGCACATTTCTCCTACGGAACCTTGCGATTTTTATCCTTATTATGTTACTCTCAATAACAGTACCAACTGTACGGTGCAGTTTAATAAATGTGAGATTCCAGGTCTCAAATGTCAGTGTGAGAAAGATGATTCATATTTTTTTGTATCTTAGCAACAACCTGGCACTTTGGGACCTTCTCAGTCTTTTTCATTGTTAATAATACAATGAAATGCTTAAGCAGTCATGGTAATTACACAAGTGGATAAGCATTTCAGTCAAGGCTTCAGGTAAAGTGAGACAGTGGAATTCAACAGACCACAAAATAAATGAATACTGCATTAATGCAGCTTTTTTGCAGAGTAGGATCCTTGTAGTTTAACAGCTCAGTTTCTCCTTTGGCAGGGTGGTAGGACAACTACAGAATACACTGTGCTGATGGCGCTCTGTGGGTTTGAGCACAAGGTGACGTAGAAACGCATTGTGACCAGTGTACTTTGCCTCAGGCAGGAATCAGTCACCTAAAATTATGGGGTCCTGCAGATGCCATTATCTGGAAGAAGGTTCTTTGGTGGGCCGAGGTCACCGATGCGGGTCGCTGCTTGAGCTGGATTAGTTATGAGCGATCGGTTCAGCAGCACTGCAGTGTCCTGAAAGCCATCAGTGGCTTTCAAAGGACGATCATATTTACTTGGAATTATGCACCTGATGATAGGGTTTCTCCCAACTGAGACTGCTTACACTAATTTGACAAAGTAATTACATCGACACCCTAGCAACAGAAGGTGAAAATGACGATTCCCCCTCTGGAATCCCCCATACCAGCCATGCTGTTTATGAACCTTTAGGGGGTTGAGGTACCCAGCACTATATGAATGCAGGTAGCAAACACCCCTGTCCCCCAACCAACTTGTTCATTCAGAGATAAAACTTTTTTTTCCCCCATTTTTGTTTTTCCTTTCAGGTAGATTATGTAGTTCATCACTTGCTATCAGCAAGCACTTTACTGAATATTTATTATTGCTTTTATTACCTTTTATGTGCCAAAACACATCAATATAGCTGGTGGCATTTCTGCAAAATGAAATCGTGGTCAAACCAACAATAGAATAAGTTTGCGTGTTTGATCACCATAAATAAAGAGTTTCACAGCGATATTGCTGATTGCCTGCAGATAGAACATCACCTGCTGCCACCATTAGCACCTGCATCAGTGACTGAGTCACCACAATTAGCCCCCACGACTGTAAACCCTGTTAATTGTTTCTGCTAATGTGCATGCAAATGTGTCGTAGGTGTGAAAACATAGTCGGTTTGTGCATTTAGACAATAACAATACAAATAAGAGGGCTCCTGTGCTTTTTTCTGCCAGATCACCTTCGTTTCATCAAAATCAAAACCATCAAACCCACATTTGCTTGTCACCTGGGGGTCGGGGGCGTCTCCTACAGCCCTCCCTCACCCCTTCACTCAGCTGTGTAAATGTTTCCTGGGCCTGCCTTACTAACTCACCATAGTGTCTCCCTCTGCTGTCTCCCTTAGTCATGCTGCCAGACTGTTAGCACCGCTAAGGCGTCCCCGTCGCTTCCTTTTATTGTCCACCCCTTCGGCGGCGCGGCTAATGTGGGCTGAAACCTATTGATTTTATAATTCCCCTTCTGCCTGAGCATCAAGGCCTCTACCCAGCCTGAACGGTGCCTCCTTCTTTTACAGTCTTTCTGACAATGGCTCTCCTCACCCCTACCTGTTCCAGCTCCAACTGCCCCCCACCTACATTCACTGTAACTTGTGTCCTTTCCCCCCAGAGCTGTTATTCCCCCATATCCTCCAGGCTCCATCTTTTCATTCATGCTGAATAACTGCTCCTCCTCCTGCCTGCCCGCCACCCCAGATCAATATCATTCTCGCCCTTTAAAGGCCACCTTCCCTCAGTGTTACTTCCTGATTATTCATCATGCAGCTTTTTAAATATTCTGCTGCATGCATTTTTTCTTGAAAGCCACTGCAGTAATGGAGGGCTGTGACATCATAAATTCAAATATCATGAAGCGTGACATCATACGTTTAAGTCTCACATGGTTGTGACATCATAAATCTAGGTCTCCCAAAGCTACAGCAGTAAGGAAGGCTTTCACCTACAGATAATGCATCAGCAGATTTGATTGGCTCTCTGACCATAAAATTGAGTCACACTCATTTGTGAGATTCATATTTGCATTTAAATACTTTGATTAAGCATGAAAATGATCAAGCATGAAACATACTGAAGTAAGAAGACTGGCTTAAGGACTGTGCTAAAGATAGTGCACTCATTATGAGAGTAATTTCATTACTAATTAAAATGAACTAATTTACTTCATATACTCAGTCTCCATGTGACCATGGCAGATAGCAATGGAGGACCATTGAAACCCTTAAATGCATTAGCTATGTATTATGAATAAACCCACCCTTCATAATAAAAACAGCCAATGGGAAGTCAAATTAACAAAAAAACATATATTCCGCCATCATTTCCCATTTGTCTCATCAGACCCCTGTCCATTTCTGCATCAGATATAAGGCTCAGAAAAGTTTGCCTTTAAATTGAGATAGACAAAGTTTGTGCTTAAATCGATTGAATAATATTCACCTCACTAAACATCATAGTTACATTGTCACAAACAAGAGATTCTGAAAAACTTGGTCAACCTAGGTCAGTGTATGATGCAGAAACATTAAAGTTGACGTCCTCCTTTCATGCTGGGAAATGGGTCATGTGACCTGCGGTGGTAAGATCATTTAGAATTTGGCTCATGTTAGAATCAAAGTGTGGATGCTGCTTCTGTTCCCTGAAAAAGACTGGCAGGAATGTGACATCAAGCTTTATGAGGTAATAAGCCTGAAACATCAATTAAGTCCTGGCTAGGTTTCTCGTAAACAGCCTTTAAACTCTTCTCTAAACTCTGCGTGAGGCAGATCTAGGGCTGCAGTTTTTTTTACAAATCAATATGCTTAACATCACAGTTTGTCTAAAGTAAAGCAAAAGTCTTATTTGTATTTCGACTGCCAATTTGCCAGCATCTTGTTGGCTGTTCGGCAGTTAAAAGGTAATCCCTGCCTCCAATTTCCCTCTGACTCACAAAGAAACTGCAAACATGACTGATGGACAGGGAGCCAGCCTGAGATCTGTTTCACACTCCGGGTTGGCACCTGTCCCCGCCGCTTTACCACTGGCGCCCTCAGCAGTGGCCGTTGACAGCACAGGCAGCAGGAGTCCTCCCAGTTCCCAGGCTGACACAACAATTTTGGAGCGAGTGTACAGGTCTTTCCAGCAAATGACACTAGGTCCCACTAGAAGGGGGGGGGGGGGGCCTCCTGCTCACAGCCAGATTTGCAGCAACTGCATTTTATATTTCGTTTTATTCCTGTGTTGTTCTCTGTGCCTGATCATGCAGTGTGATAATGACTCAGTAGCGCTTAAGGGGGTTTACAGAAAAAAGAATACATTGCAACTGACCTCAGCTTAGTAGGCATGGTGTTGCTGAGGCCTGACCCATCCTCATTGGCTGACTTGCCCTCATTGGCTGACCCGCCCCCGTTGGCTGACCTGCCCTCATTGGCTGACCCACCCCGTTGGCTGACCTGCCCTCATTGGCTGACCCACCCCGTTGGCTGACCTGTCCTCATTGGCTGACCTACCAAAGGACCAGCTAGATTCCTACAGTAACCCTCTTAATTATTATGCACACGGCACAGACACACCGATCATCGACCTGTATTAGGGTTAGCATCCTCTGGGCTCCCAGCATTTACCCTATACTGACCCTCTCAGTTTTTCTTCCTTCTCCTTCATTGCCTTGTGTTTAGCAGCTAAGACCATCCTGTGACTGCCATATCTGGATAGCAGTGTGGCAGATTGCCAGCTGTACGCTCTATTTAGCCTATGCTGGTTTTTGCTTCGCTGGATCTCATTGGAGCACATTTGTTGCAATCAAGTGATCAACAAATGATTAAGTAAGTCCACATTTTCCCAGGTGATCCTGATTCAGTTTTCATCATTCATATTCACAAAAATCCACTCACTGTTTTACCCGTGAACAAAATGATGCTCTAATCACCCAATTGAAAACCATGCTGCACTCACCCCACCAAATTTCAACTATTCCTGTCATTAAAATCACAGAATGAACCAGTTCTTCCAGTAGCTATTGAGAGTAAATGAAATGCTGGAGAACGTCCAGGGGTGGCAAGGTGGTGCAGTGGTTAGCACTGTTGCCTCACACCTCTGGGACC